>CM065591.1:293693999-294111174 GCA_033119425.1 Bufotes viridis | reverse complement strand
GGGCTGGGCTGGCTCTGGCTGACCGTGTTAGTGTGAGTGACAGACAGTCGACTGACAGAGACTGTCTGTGTAGTGTCCAGGGCTCCAGGCAGGCAGTAAGTAGTGACCGTGACCGTGACCTGACCCGGTCTGACCGACGCGACTCGCGACCGTCCTCCTTCTCCTCACCTCTACTACTATATACTAAGTAGCCAGGAGCTGAGGAGCTAACAGGCAGTGGCGGGCAGGCGCGCTTGACGCTGGCTGACGTCTGACGACGTGACGTCAGTCCAGCTTGCTTCCCCTGCGTGCCGCTGCCCTGCTCTTCAACCTGGCTGGCGGGGTGTGGATCCTGGAGGAGCTTGAATGACTGCAGCCAAAGACAACGTGAGTTCTTTTGTGCGGCCGCCGGCCGGCCGAGCGCCCGCCCTCCATGGTGTGACGCTGCCTACACTGAGTCCGTGCGCAGACTGAGTGAGTCCGTCTATTTTAGTGCCACCGGCTCTTGCCGCCCGGCGTTTTTTTTATAGTGCAGCATCCACATCGCGATTCTCAGCGCCGGCGCCCCCTGCTAAATTGCGCCCTAGGCAGTTGCCTAGGTCGCCTTACAGGTGGCGCCGGCCCTGGTAACACCTAAAAAACCATGAAAGGTCTCAGGCTCCTCCTACTCCCTCTTCTGCTGCAGTTTCAGTCTCTTCCTCCCTCTCTAGAGTGACAGTGGGACCTGCCACCCCGCAAACAGAGGATGTGGCAGCAATGCCACCACCTCCATCAGTGTCATCAAGCATCTCCACACTGTCCCATGGAACAATTCAGCTGTCCATCTCCCAAACACTGGAGAGAGAGAGAGAGAGAGAGAGAGAGAGAAGTACCCCCTACCCACCCGCGATCTCTGGCCCTGAATGCCAGCATTTGAAAATTCTTGGCCTTTGAAATGCTGTCATTCTGTCTGGTGGAGACAGAGACTTTCAAAAACCTTATGGTGGTGGCTGTCCCACAGTATGTGGTTCCCATCCACCACTACTTTTCCAGGTGAGCCATCCCTGCCCTTCACAACCAAGTGGCAGACAAAATCAGGTGTGCACTGTGCAATGCCATCTGTGGTAAGGTCCACATAACCACCAATACTTGGACCAGTAAGCACGGGTAGGGAGGTTATATCTCCCTAACTGCACACTGGGTAAATGCAGTGATGGCTGGACCTGAGGCAGATAACAGTTTGGCGTAAGTCCTTCCGCCACCAAGGATTGCACAATGTTTCTCGTTGCCTCCTGTTGCATCCTACTCAACTTCCTTCTCTACCGCCTCCTCATCCGGTCCTCGTGACACCTGCACCACCAATTTCAGCACAGCAAGCGGGAAACGACAGCAGGCTGTTTTGAAACTCATCTGTTTGGGGGAAAAAACCACACACCGCGCAGGACCTATGGATGTGCATTGAACAACAAACCGATGAGTGGTTGGTGCCACTGAGCCTCAAGCCCACCTGGTGGTGTGCAATAACAACCAAAATCTCGTAGCAGCTCTGTGCCTAGCCGGTTTGATGGACATCCCTTGCCTGGAGCATGTGCTGAATTTGGTGGTGCACAGGTTCCTGAAAAATTGCCCCCATATGTCAGAACTGCTGCAGAAAATGCATGCCGTCGCTGCGCGCTTTCGGCGTTTTCACCCTGTAGCGTAACTATGGACTTCCTACTCACCGCCTCATATGCAACGTACCCACAAGGTGGAACTCCACCTTGCACATGCTGGAGAGACTGTGCAAGCCGCAGCAGGAGATAGTGGAGTTTCAGCTGCAGCACGCACGGGTGAGTCGCTCTGCGGAACAGCACCACTTCACCACCAATGAGTGGGCCTCCATGTGGGACATGTGTGCCGTGTTGCACTGTTTTGAGTACTCCACCAACATGCCCAGTGTCGATGATGCCATCCTCAGTGTTACTATGCCACTTCTAAGTCTCCTTGAAAAAATGCTTCGGGTGATGATGGAAAAGGATGTGGCACAGGAGGAAGAGGGATCATTTCTACGGTTATCAGGCCAGTCATTCACAAGTGGATCGGTGGGTTCCTGCACCAACAGAGGCCAGGTACACAACTGTCCAGCCAGGACACAGTTCTGGAGGATGAGGAGGATTATGATGAGGAGAAAACGTGTTCACAGCAGGATGGCACCCAAAGCAGCTCATGGCCATCACTGGAGCGTGGATGGGGGGATACAGAGGACACGGATGATACACCTTCCACAGAGGACAGCTTGTCGTTTCCTCTGGACAGCCTGGCATACATGAGCGACTACATGCTGCAGAGCCTGTGCAACAAACGCCGGGTTGCCCACATTCTAACCAGTGCTGATTACTGGATGGCCACCCTGCTGATTCCCTGCTACAAGGACAAAGTGCTGTCTTTAATTCTGTCACTGGAGTGTGATCGGAAGTTGTGCGAGTACAAGTGTATGCGAAGCACAAGGCGAAGGCAGAGGAGGAGGAAGAAGTCACCAACGCAGATGGGGCACCGCCAGCACCTCAGAATGGAAGGTTAGCATGGCCGAAATGTGGAAAAGCTTTGTCAGTACACCTCAACAACCAGCACCACCAGCTGATACGGAACGTCTTAGCAGGAGGCAGCATTTTAGCAACATGGTGGAACAGTACATGTGCACACGCCTACACATACTGACTGACGGGTATGCCCCATTCAACTTCTAAAAATTTATAAAATAAATAAGTAAATAAATTAATAAAGGGAAAAATAAAAATACAACAAAAACAGTGTTGGCTACCGCCTCCTCTTCCACCACTGCTACCACCTACATCGCCACGTCCACTGTCTCCTCAACCTCCTACTCCACTTTGATCTCCACCTCCTAGTTCAAGAATATTATTTTTTGATTTTTTTTATATTCTATGTTATTTTAAGTCATATGCCTATCCACATTTGTTTGCAGGGCAATTGTCCTGCTCTTACCCCCATTTTGCTTTCTTCTACAGCCCTCTAGCCCTCACTATGACTATTTTACAGCCATTTTAGTGCACCAAAATTCGAGTACCCATTGACTTTAATGGGGTTCGGGTTCAAGTTCGGGTCAAGTTCAGATTCAGACTTTGACCTGAAGTTTGGCCGAACCTGGCAACCCGAACATCCACGGGTCCACTCAACCCTACTTATATCCCTTTGGTTAAAGATGACATCACAAAATTGAAAAATAAAGTATAAGTACTAGGGGTACACTACAACCATCGGCGTGCGCAGCCTATTGCATTAGGGTGTGCACCCGAAAGCATAAGCAGGCTTGCGTGTGTGTATAAATATATACAGTGTCGGTCTGGGGTACCTAGGGCCCACCAGTAAAATTTATTAAGGGGGCCTACAGTACGGATACATTCAAATATAATAAATAATCTAACAAGTTTTTTTTATATGAACATAGACGGGCTGAGGTGCTGTACATTAAATATATGTATGTAGTGCAGTAAGTCCAATGTGTTATGTGCCACTTGTGCAGGGGGTGGGAGACTAGGGGCCCACCTTGCTCAGGGGCCCACCGAGGGATTCCCATGTACCCTTGTGGGCCAGTCCGAGCCTGAATATTTATATATATGTTATACATGCGCAAACACAAAACTGAGGGGTATCAGTGTACATTATACAAGGGACAACTGAGGAGGGGTAGCACTGTAGGAGAGACAATACCTCATTTTTTGCAGCTTGATTAGAGTGTGCCCAGGCACACCTGGCACACCCCCTGCGCACGCCTATGACTACAACCCTAACTTATCTATATAACAACGACAGACCCTACATACATTGTGCCATATAGGTGAATTAATTATTAAGCAGGCAGGCAAAGAGGGTGCCGTAATTGTTATAGATACTTTAAAGTATTAAAAAAAATACTACAAGAACAACTTAATGAATTATCTGTGTATCGTCAGGTCCCTTGTGACCCAAAGTTTGAAATTATGAGAAAAATGTAATTATTAGCCGACGATGCCTATGCAGATGATATAAATTACATGACAATCTTATTAACATGTATCCAGTTACCCCAGTAAATCTATAGTTTGCCAAATATTCACAAAAGTAAAGAGAATCGACAAGGACACCCTATTTTTTCTCTTTTAGCAACTTTTCTTGATAATATTCTAAAGAAATTTGCTATCTTTTGCTAGGGATACTTCGGATTCCCAAATCAAAGAGATAAACCTTGATTTTGAGGAAGGAAACTTCCTAGTCCCATTCAATGTGTTTAGCCTATATACCAACATTCAACATGAAAAAAGGCCAGCAGCAGTGAGTTAGGCATTACAAAATACAGACTTTTAACCTGAAAAGGGACAGTTCCCAATCTCTTTGTTGGAAATTATTTTGACCTATAACTAATTTGTGTAAAAAAATAAATTATTTATACATTGCAGAGTGATTGCGATGAGTTCCAATGTGGCCCTGTCGTACGTTAATATCTTCATGGCATTCTTTGAGGAGACATATGTATATCCATCTGATCACTTCCAGTCTATGAGATACATTGATTATATTTTTCTTATTTGGACAAGTATGGAGGATGCATTACTATACTTTGGTAGCTATTTAAACAGCATTTACCAGGAATTGCAATTTATGGTGGTTTATTCCACTAATACCTTAGTGTACACTCAGGAAAGGAGATAATGTATAGATATTTATACCAAAACAATGGATAGTAACAGCATCCTTAGATTCAACAGCTCACACCCACATAGGATGGTGGAATCATTACCCTACAGTAAGGTGTGGCGAATAAGGAGGATAGTAAGTGACAACCAACATATAGATGAGTCAGAAATTTAATGCTAGAGTATGTCCCAGATCTCTAGTCTTGAGGCATCAGGAAAAGGACAAAGATATACAACATGATGATCTGCTGGTCGGTAGGGAAAGGAATATAATAACTAAAAGGATTCCCTTAGCTATAAATAGAGGCAGACCACGCAGTTGCTATGGGGCCCGTAGGGGAAGAGGGCCCAGCTGTGGAGGAAAAGGCTCCACCCCTTATTACAATTAGTGTAACAGCTCCTGCCTAGAGTCCTTGCCAGGGCCTCTGGCTCGCCTTCCAGCTCCCCTCGCTGCTTCTCCTCACCCCACCCCCCAGCAAGGGCCCGATCCTACCATCAGTCAGCAGTCTGCAACATGTCCACAGAGCTGCACTGATGAGGAAAGGTCAGTTTTTCAGCAGCTACAGCAGGATGTGCTGCTGCCATCAGAAGTCTCCCCAGTGCTTCCATCCCCCACTCTGCTCCTCCTCTGCTGTTATGTAATCCATGTGCAGCAGTCGAGACAGAGAAAGGGGGGAAGAGAGCCTGCTGCACGGCCTGCTGAGGAGATGTCCTCCCATCATTTCTATTTACCCTGGAGACCTGCACAGAAGGTAAGTGTAAGATGTCAGTGTTCCTGTGTAGTGTACTGTGTGTAATTGTCTAATTAGAGATGTGAAATACATCTACAGTATGACTGTATAAATGTATATGTCTGTGTAATATATGTATGCTTGTATAATGTGTGTATGTATATGTATATATATATATATATATATATATATATATATATATACACACACACATACACACACACAGATATAGCAGAGTTAACACTAGTGTTGAGCGCGAATATTCGAAAAGCGAATTTTTTTAGCGAATATCGGCACTTCGCTAATTCGCGAATATTTCGAATATAGCGCTATAAATTCGCTATTTCGAATATTCGTTTTTTTTTTTTTTTTTTTAGTTATATTTTTTTCTTTCCTACTTCCCAAAAGTAGTTCTTACCTGTCCTGAGGATTCCTGGCTTCCTGGCTGCTCTAGTCAGTGCCCGTTGCCGCTTCTGCCGACTTCCGTGCTCATGTGGAGCGTCCCCATCCATGGGAGAATCTCCATATACTAAAATGTACTGTTGGATTTGAGGAATTACGTTGAAATCGCAATGCGATTAATTCAAGTTATATTAATCGCATTGCGATTACAACTTAGCACTGCTATCTTACATAGGCTAGAATTAACTGAATATGGGTATAGCTATGCACTAGCAGTGCTAAGTTGAAATCGTAATGCTGAATACTTTAAGTTAAATTAATCGCATTGCGATTACAACTTGCACTGCTATCTTACATAGGCTAGAATTAACGAATATGGAGTATAGCTATGCACTAGCAGTGCTAAGTTGAAATCGCTAATCGAATACTTTAAGTTAAATTAATCGCATTGCGTTACAACTTAGCACTGCTATCTTATAGGCTAGAATTAACGAATATGGAGTATAGCTAATGCTATGCACTAGCAGTGCTAAGTTGAAATACGTAATGCGAATACTTTAAGTTAAATTAATCGCATTGCGATTTCAACTTAGCACTGCTGCTATATTCCATATTCGTTAACTTCGTTAATTCTAGCAAGCTGACCCATTATAAACCCAGCTCTAAGTTGAAATCGCAATGCGATTAATATAACTTGAATTAATCGCATTGCGATTTCAGCGTAATTCCTCAAATCCGACAGTACATTTTAGTATATGGAGGCGTTCCCATGGTGATGGGGACGCTCCATGAGCACAGAAGTTATGGTTGGCTTGGTAGAATTAGCGAATAGCGAATATGACGAATGTATTCGTCATATTCCTCAAAAACGAAGATAACAAAGTATTCTACATCTTCGTTTTAGCTACCTATTCGTCTCGTCATCGTCAACTTAGCTATTCAGCTAATTCTAGCAATCAAATAGGAAGGTTGACTTACCAGACAGCTGTGTTAAATTCGCTATGCGATTTTTTTTTTTTTAATACAATAATTATATTACTTGATAAAATTATTATAAGTATTCTATTTATTAAAAAAAAAAAAATCGCATAGCAATTTAACACAACTGTCTCTATAGTCAACCTTCCTATTTGATTGCTAGAATTAACGAGTTGACGAATAGGTAGCTAAAGCGAAGATGTAGAATACTTCGTTATCTTCGTTTTGAGGAATAGACGAATACATTCGTCATATTCGTCATCCTCGCTAATTCTAGATATGAAACCAATAGGAAAGTAGCCTTAAGTACAAATCACAATATGCGATTATTTAAATCGCATGTTAATCGCGATAACTAGAAAAAATGACGAATATTCGATTTCGACGAATATGAAACGAATATTCATTCGAATATTCGCGAATTTCGTCGAAATCGAATATGGCACCTGCCGCTCATCACTAGTTAACACACACTTGATGAGTTTTTACATTTATTTAATGTGTTATGACTAGTATTGAGCGAACTTGTGTTTTCAAGTTCGGCGTACAAGGTTCGGATTATCTGAGAATCCCGTTATAGGCTTCCGTGGAAGTGGAATTCATAAGAGGCATTCCGTATTGCATGCTGGCCATAGACTTCTATTATGACGAAATATAATACAGAATGCCTCTTATGGGCTTCCGTGGAAGTGGAATCCATAACGGGATTCTTAGATAGTGATGAGCGGCAGGGGCTGTATTCGTGATATTTTGCGAATTTTTTGTAGCATATTTGTTACATTCACTAATATTCTAAAAGCCAAAATAAAGCACTATATCCGATATAGTGCTATATATTTGTTTTTTAGAATATTCGTCATTGATGAATATTCTAAAAAACTAACATATAGCACTATATCGAAAATATTTGTTTTTTAGAATATTCTTTTTTTTTTTTTTCCAATCTCTATGCTTGCTCCACTTCTACATACTCCTCCCCACTAGCGTCTCCGTCACCATGGGAATGCCTGGGGGTTAGAATATGCTATCAGATCTGAGTTTTCATGATCTCACTGAGATCGTGAAGCTCAGATCCGATAGTATATTCTAACCCCCAGGCGTTCCCATGGTGACGATGGACGCCAGTCGGGGAAGAGTATGTAGAAGTGGAGCAAGCATAGAGGTTGGAAAAAAAAAAAAGAATATTCTGAAAAACTAATATTTTCGATATAGTGCTATATATTAGTTTTTTAGAATATTCGTCTTTTTTTCTCCATCTGAATTCATGATTCCTCCCTGCTGAAGTTGCTTGTGGGCCAATGACTCATGACTCAAAAAATGACGAATATTCGAGATAACGAATAAATAGCACTATATTCGTAATATTCTCAAATTATCGAAGTTGCGATATTCGTGGTTAATATTCACTATTCGAATATTCGCGCTCAACACTATTCTTAGATAATCCGAACACAAATCTTGTATGGCGAACTTAAAAAAACACAAGTTCGCTCAATACTAGTTATGACTGACTTGTTAAGGGGTTGTCCTGGTTCAGAGCTGAACCTGGACATTTCCCCTTCTTCCCCCACTCAGACCCTCTTACATGAGCATTGAAACATAAACTGCTTCGATGCTCATGTCAGAGGGTCTGAGTGGGGGAAGAAGGGGATATGTCCAGGTTCAGCTCTGAACCCGGACAAAATAAAGTCATCTGATGATTGCACTTTGATGCTGTATTGGTCTTCGTTTACATCTCTGGTGATCGGTATATGGTAGAGAACATCCTGCCAGAGTTCACCAGTTCCAGCATTGCTGGATTCTGCCCTTCACCAGTAGAACAGTTTTTGTCATGTAGAAACCCTGCTGGTAGTCTGCCATAGTCTATGGCAGGAAAGCTCAACCTGCAGCCCTCTAGCTGTTGCAAAACTACAACTCCCAGCATGCCTAATAGGTGTAGGTTGTCCATGTATGCTGGGAGTTGTAGTTATACAACAGCTGGAGGGCTGCAGGTTAGGCATCCCTGGTCTATGGGGTCCAGTGGTGAACGGTAGAATCTAGCAATGCTGGATCTGGTGAACTCTGGCAGGATGTTCTCTGCCGGATACAGTCACCTGAGATATGAATGAAGCCTTAGGCCGCGTTCACATCACTGTTCTGATTCTGTATTTAAGGCATTCATTATGCTCAGTTATGCACATTTTGCATCCTCTTTAGCCATTTTCGGCTGAAATCTGGATTTTTAGTTCTACACAAAGTATTTTTTTTGTCTAAAATAACGTATCTCAGATGGACATGGCTAAAACGGATGCAAAATGTGCATAACTGAGCATAAGGGATGCGTAAAATACAGGATCCGTTATTTTATATATGTTTTTGTTTCTTCTGAAGCATAAGAAGAACCGAAAATTAACAGTAATGTGAAGGCGGGCTTGGACGGTAGTGCTATATAGTACATTATACCTATGAATGTCACCCTATGTGTTTTGCGAGCACATCCAAGGTTATCAAAAACAGTAATAATCTATAATGTAGCACCACTGTACCTACTTAAGACACCGTCAATGGGTAAGGGAGGGGCTGAGGTAGAAGGTTGAAGGGACCAGGAATGGGTAGTCAGAGGGGCTTGGGAAGGATCATGGGGGCCCAATTCAGATTCCTACTATCGGGCCTAGTGAAATCTATGTACGCCCCTGACCTTAGTGGAAAAATAGCATCTGTAGTTAAGAAAAATTGGCAGAAAATTAAACAATCTTTCCAAAAGGAAGAAGAATTCCAACCTCCTCCACTGTTTGTAAGAGAACGATGAGCTTTAAAGGCTGACTCGTACATTC
This sequence comes from Bufotes viridis, assembly GCA_033119425.1. Classification (NCBI taxonomy): domain Eukaryota; kingdom Metazoa; phylum Chordata; class Amphibia; order Anura; family Bufonidae; genus Bufotes; species Bufotes viridis. The sequence continues at coordinate 294,101,619 of CM065591.1, read as the reverse complement.
AGATTCTTCCTATAATGAATTCAAACTAAGTTTGTGGAAGGACTGTTTCCAATGCCTTAACTGCTGCCACTATGGCAGTATGATTAAAGACTACAGTTGAGAGGACACCTGGAAGTTGGTGTTCGGCGGGTTCGGCCGAACTTCGCCGCAAAGTTCGGGTTCGAGACCCGAACTTGACCCCGAACCCGAACTCCATTGAAGTCAATGGGGATCCGAACGTTGGGGCACTAAAATGGCTCTAAAAAAGTGATGGAAAGTGCTAGATGGCTAATGGGGATAAGAACAGGACAATTGCCCTGCAAACAAATGTGGATGGGGAAATTACTTAAAATAACATAAAATACATAGAAATTAAAAATAATAATCTTGAACTAGGAGGAGGAGGAGGTCCATATGGCAGTAAAAGTGGCGGTGTAGGTGGAAGCTGTGGTGGAGGAGGTAGTCGCCAAAACTGTGTGTTGTTTTTGTTTGGGTTTAATTTTAAAAAAATTTTATTTGGGTATACCCCAAAACATTGGGAAATATAGAAATGAAAACAAAGAGAAAGTGCGCTGGAGTACAACAAAGGCTGAGTGAGGTCGGTATACATATCTATTCTGCACAAGATATGGACAAGTCCTGTGGGATCCATGCCTGCTTCATTTTAATGAACGTGAGCTTGTCCACATTGGCTGTGGACAGACGGCTGCGCTTGTCTGTGATAACGCCCCCTGCCATGCCAAACACACGTTCAGACAATACACTGGGTGCAGGGCAGGCCAGCACCTCCAAGGCGTAAAGGGCAAGCTCTGGCCATGTGCCCAATTTGGAGACCCAGAAGTTGAATGGGGCAGACCCATCAGTCAGTACGTGTAGGCATGTGCACACATACTGTTCCACCATTTTGCTGAAATGCTGCCTCCAGCTACGACATTCCACATCAGCTGGTGTTACTGGTTGTTGTGGCATGGTGAAAAAGCTTTTCCACATTTCAGCCATACTAACCCTGCCTTCTGAGGTGCTGGCTGTGCCTCAGCTGCGTTGGGGACTTTTTTCTCCTCCTCTGCCTTCGCCTTGTGCTTCCACTGAGGCAGCGGTGGTAGGTGGGAATGCCATCAGCAGCGCGTCTACCAGCGTGCACTTGTAAGGGGTATAGATCACCCAACAATCTAAATGCCGCCAAATTTACAGAATATATTTCCCAGTCAGGTATGCAGTGCAGGGGTAGTTTAATAGAAAAATGGGGTACAGATCACCCAGCAATCTAAACGAGATCACCCAGCAAACTAAATGCCACCAAATTTACAGAATATATTTCCTAGTCAGGTATGCAGTGCAGGGGTAGTTTGAAAGAAAAAAGGGGTACAGATCACCCAGCAATCTAAACGCCGTTGAATTTACAAAATATATTTCCCAGTGAGGTATGCAGTGCAGGGGTAGTTGGAAAGAAAAAAGGGGTTCAGATCACACAGCAAACTAAACACCGCCAAATTTACAGAATATATTTCCCCTTCAGGTATGCAGTGCAGGGGTACTTTGAAAGAAAAAAGTGGTACAGATTACCCAGCAATTTAAACGCCACCAAATTTACTGAATATATTTCCCTGTCAGGTATGCAGTGCAGTAGTAGTTTGAAAGAAAAAAGTGGTACAGATCACCCAGCAATTTTAACGCTGCCGGATTTATAGAATATATTTCTCAGTCAGGTATGCAGTGCAGGGTAGTTTGAAAGCAGAAAGGGGTACAGATCACCCAGCAATCTAAACAAGATCACCCAGCAATCTAAACACCACCAAATTTACAGAATATATTTTCCAGTCAGGTATGCAGTGCAGGGTAGTTTGAAAGAAAACAGGTGTACAGATCACCCAGCAATCTAAACGCCTCCGAATTTACAGATTATATTTTCCAGTCAGGTATGCAGTGCAGGTGTAGTTTGAAAGAAAAAAGGGGTATAGATCACCCAACAATCTAAACGCCGCTGAAATTACAGAATATATTTCCCAGTCAGGTATGCAGGGCAGGGGTAGTTTGAAAGAAATTAGGGGTACAGATCACCCAGCAATCTAAATGCCGCCGAATTTACAGAATAAATTTCCCTGTCAGATATGCAGTGCAGGGATACTTTGAAAGAAAAAAGGTGTACAGATCACCCAACAATCTAAACGCCGCCAAATTTACGGAATATATTTCCCAGTCAGGTGCACCAGGAACACACCCTCCAAGCCACTTGTGAATGAATGGCCTGATAACCGTGGAATTGTCTACCCACAATCTAAGAGCTTGATTTACTGATATTCTTTCACTGTCAAAAATCAAGCGTAGGCCGCAAACGTACTTTGTAGCCATAAAAAAAAGTAATTTTTTCAAACAGAATGTCATAGTTGTATTTACTGATTATATTTTAATATCAGAAATACAGTACAGGCCGCAAAGGTACTTTATGGCAAAAAAAAAGCGATTATTTTTCACCCACAATGTCCCAGTTGTATTTACTGATTACATTTTACTATCAGAAATGCAGTGCAGCCCACAAAGGTACTCTATGGCAAAAAAGTGATTTCTTCACCCACAATGTCCCAGTTGTTTTTACTGATTATATTTTACTATCAGAAATGCAGAGCAGGCTGCAAAGGTACTTTATGGCAAAAAAAAGTGATTATTTTTATTTATTTTTTTTTTTTTTTTACCCACAAGGAAACAGATGGAATTACTGATTTACTTTCTCTATCACAAATGCAGTGCAGGCCGCAAAGGTGCAAAAAAAAAATGATTTTTTTTTTTCACCCACAATGTTCCATTTGTATTTACTGATTATATTTTACTATCCGAAATGCAGCGCAGGTCGCAAAGGTAATTTATGGCAAAAAAAAGGTAATTTTTTTCACCCACAATGTCCCTGTTATATTTACTGATTATCACAAATGCAGTGCAGGCCGCAAAGGTACTTTATAGTAATAAAAGAAAGGTGATTTTTTTCAACCACAATGTCACAGATGGATTTAATGATTTTCTTTCACTGTCACAAAAAGGTGCAAAGGTGCTTTATGGCAAAAAAAAAAAAAAAAAAGATTATTTTTTCAGCCACAAAGAAACTGATGGATTTATTGATTTTCTTTCACTATCGCAAATGCAGCACAGTCCGCAAACTTACTTTTTAGCAAAAAATAATTAGTCCCCCCAGAATCTAACAGATGGATTTACTGAATTGAATACACTTTATGCCTGCAGCACAGGGGTACTTTACAGAAAAAAATGTGAATATGTCACCCCCTTGGTCCTTGAACTCACAGACGGATTACCTATATTATTTTCCCTTCCACTGGCACATATGCAGTGCAGGTGCACTTACAAATGGGTATATGTCGCCAACTAAACTACAAGAACAGGATTAAATTATTGTCCCTGGCACATATGTAGGTGCAAGTGCACTGCGCTTACACAAAATGGCTGACGATGCCCACCTATCTAACAGACGGATTAAAACTTATTTTTCTGTGTCATTTAGGGCGGGGTACAAAAATGTTGTATTGCACCCACAAAAAAAAAATTGATGTAGATCGCAGACTTAACACCAAGCTCTGATATCAGATTCTTTCCTAATCTCTCCTTCATAGAAGCAGCATCCTATCCCTACACTAGTAAGAGCTGACATGATGTGCGGAGCTACATGACTCTAGCTTATATAGAGGTTGGATCACATGCTGCACTGGCCAATCACAGCCATGACATTAGTAGGCACGTCTGTAATGGCTTCTAAGGGCGCAAATCTTAAAGGCTGCCCTGCAGCCTTTCAGCAAGCTTTATTAAGAGGCCAAACACCGAACTCGAACCTGAGCTTTTACAGTTCAGTTTCGCTCAAAACTATTATAGACAATTCCTTTGTACATCCCCAGATAGGGAAAAGGTATAATATCCATCAGTTCTATACGTGTGACTCCTCTTTTGTGATATACATCCTACAGTGCCCTTGTGGTCTTTCATATGTGGGGGAACCAACCAAGAAATTAAGAAGAGGGCCACGCAACATAAATGTGAAATATGGAATCTCTCCATTGAGTTGTCTGTCCTTGATCATTTTGTTAATTTCCGAGACAATGTTTCACAATTGAGGTTCATCATAATTGACTGAGTACCTCCCTTACAAAGAGGGGATGACCATGAAACCCTCCTAAAAAAAAAAAAAAAAATTGAATTGAAGTGGATTTACAGGTTGGATAATTTTGGACTTAAATAACTGAATAGAGAATTTGGACTGAACTAGACCATTTTATGCCTCAATTTTCCTCCTGCTGTATACAGATTTTGGCATATGGTATATTCCATTTTCAATAAGATGTACCCAATATTATGTTGAGATGATCAAACTTCTACACTCCATGTATAACCAAGACATCCCCCAAATGTTTTGGCGTCTACATACAGTCATGATGGTAGTCCAAAGTGGTTGGCACTCAACCTCACTAGACGTACAGGCAGGAGGAAGAATCCATGATGTAATTGAGAAATCCCAGCGAGCGCTTGATCTTTAGTTTATGTATCCTCTATTTCATCTGTAACAATGTATCATTGGTAGCAATGGACGCGTTTTGTCCCGTCTAGCCTTTGTCAACTCAAGTTAATATAATGACTTTACAAACTTTAATAGACCACGTGTGGTGACGTCAGATGCCAGACGCCCACTAGAAGGAGGGCGGTAGTTGAACAAATGTCTTTCAATAATCTCATGTTGCATCTCTTTACTAGAAACAAACAATTATATCTCAATAAACAAAAATTATAATTACTGATACTACTGATTTGCTGTCTGAAAAAAAAATTACCATTAACAATCTGACAATAGCGGCAGCCTAATTTACATATGCACGATCTCATATTCCCTGTTCAACCCTCTGGGCTGTAAAGTACCTACAGTGTGAACCCAATAGGCTTCTCTGCATAGTAATTGCGCTTTGATGTTACCACTCCTCCTATGTCGCTTGACTTGTTCCAGCACTTGAAACCTCAATTGGGATATTCTATGTTGGAACTTATGGAAATGAAACGGTAGGGGTAATAATAGGTTGCCTGTACGAATGTCAGATTTATGCTTGCAGATACAATCTTTCACCACCTGCATTGTTTCTCCTATATATACCAAACAGCAGGAACATTTTACTAGGTAAATAACATGCACAGAATCACAGGTAAAAAAAAACTTATTTTTAAAGGCTTTTCCTGTGTGCGGGTGATAGAAAGAATTGCCTTTTATCATCAGTAATGATCAGTGTATCCAAAAGGCTCACCTTAGTCTGATCATACGTGATCGTAAATTTTAACTTAGAAAACACTCCATTCAGCCGATCTAAGAAGGCCACAACAGTCATGACACTTCTATGAGGCTTCCTTCCTCTCCTTTATAAGTTTTGATAACTCTTTTTGGTGGAACCAATAATATAGCAATGCCTTTGTTGTAGACCTTGTTGTCTACCCTCATGTATCATGATGTGACTGATGTTGCAGCCTATTGGTGTGCCATATACAAGATAAGCGCTAACTCTCACTTATTCCTCACTTTGTAAATGATGACCCGGGTTGTAGTATAATTGTGTATTGTGTATACTCGAATATGACCAGTGATAGGGCCAGTTGTGGATAGTGCCCCAAAAGTGGGGACTCCATACAGCCACTTATCTGGTAAATGTATGTTCTGAATGGTTGCTATTGGACACCAGCCTTGATATGGGTCTGTGTCATCTAAATGATGACCCCACATAGCGCCTGTCCATGTGGTGGGCTTATATACTGATTATCTTTGCTGCCAATGACCCTAAGTGACTCGCCCCTCCTTACATAACAGTGTCCCTTTTTTAACATTATATCTGTACTGGTCATTGCCGAATAACTACAGATGCTGCAGTGTTACTACCCCCTACAGTGACATTTCTTGCACGGGGTGCACATTGTTAAATGAATAGAACATTTATTCTGCCCAATTACTACTGATGTCACTATATTACCACCTCTTTTGGTGTCATCATGCCTCCTAAGCATGGCAGAGGGGCTCACTCTCAAATAGGACTTTGTTCCCGCACAATGTTTGGCACATTCAGACACAAACTCTCATGATGCCATACACATGCTTAGCTGCAATCTTGTTTTGAGGGATAGATGTTCCTGACTTTCATGTGGACACTTCTTTACAGTAAGTTCCAATCACAAGTACTACCATTGCATTGGGTGATTTTTGTATTATGTACACCTATGTGTAATATGTTAAATGGATCATAGATTGTTTTATGCACATCCCTTTTAGGGGGTTATTTAAGAAGTGTTATGTACAGTACACTTTCACAGTGCTTGAAAAAGGCTTTGTTAAGTCAAAACGTGGATGCTTGAAGTGGATGAGTGAATCTTCTATTTTCATTGAGAAATGATTGAAGCCAGCAGAGGAGAAAATAAGGATAATCACAATTAGGGATTAGTGAACTTGGAACGCACTGTTTCTGGTTCGTATCGAACATTACAGTGTCCGGGTACCCGAACCCGGACATTGGCGCGAAAATCTGTGGTTGTGTTTGGAGTTTAAATAAAGCTTGTTGAAAGGCTGCAGCGCAGCCAATCAATAAGCGTTTAAGCTGTGCTGTGGGCACACGTGGTGCGCCGCCATTCTGCTCTAAATAGTGTAGGGACAGGAAGCTGCTGCACTAAGGGACAGTGTAAGTCTGTGGGTGACCTGTAGGCATTTATGTGGGTGCAATACAACACCTTTGTACCAGTGACACAGAAATACAATACTTAATTGTGCCTTTCAGTCTGTTAGTGACCTATAGTCATTTTTGGTCGGTGCAATACTACTACTTTGCACCAGTGACACAGAAATACAATCTTTAATATATATGTTAACCACATCAGCCCCCCTAGCTTAAACACCCTTAATGACCAGGCCACTTTTTACAATTCCGCACTACACTACTTTCACCGTTTATTGCTCCGTCATGCAACTTACCACCCAAATGAATTTTACCTCCTTTTCTTCTCACTAATAGAGCTTTCATTTGGTGGTATTTCATTGCTGCTGACATTTTTACTTTTTTTGCTATTAATCAAAAATGACCGAAATTTTTGCAAAAAAATGACATTTTTCACTTTCTGTTGTAAAATTTTTCAAAAAAACTACATTTCTATATAAATTTTTCTCTAAATTTATTGTTCTACATGTCTTTGATAAAAAAAGTCCAATAAGTGTATATTTATTGGTTTGGGTAAAAGTTATAGCGTTTACAAACTATGGTGCAAAAACGTGAATTTCGGCATTTTGAAGCAGCTCTGACTTTCTGAGCACCTGTCATGTTTCTTCAGGTGCTGGAATGTCAGGATAGTATAAATACCCCCCAAATCACACCATTTTAGAAAGAAGACACCCCAAAGTATTCGCGGAGGGGCTTGGTGAGTTCATGTATCATTTCATTTTTTTTCACAAGTTAGCGGAAAATGACACTTTCTGAGAAAAAAAAAAAAAAAAAGTTTCAATTTCTGATAACTTCTGGCAAAAAAAAAAAAAAATCTAAGACGGACTCACTATGCCCCTCAGTGAATACCTTGGGGTGTCTATTTTCCGAAATGGGGTCATTTGTGGGGTGTGTTTACTGTTCTGGCATTTTGGGCGGGGCTAAATTGTGAGCCGCCATGTAAAACCTAAAGGTACTCGTTGGAATTTGGGCCCCTTTGCGCACCCAGGCTGCAAAAAAGTCTCACTTATGTGGTATCGCCGTACTCAGGTATCGCCGTACTCAGGAGAAGTAGGGCAATGAGTTTTGGGGTGTATTTTTACATATACCCATGTTGGGTGAGAGAAATATCTCTGTAAATTGTCAACTTTGTATAAAATTTTTTAAAAGTTGTTGTTTACAGAGATATTTTTCACACAAAGTATGGGTATATATAAAAATACACCCCAAAACACATTGCCCTACTTCTCCTGAGTACGGCAATACCACATGTGTGCCACTTTTTGCAGCCTGGGTGCGCAAAGGCCCTAAAACCAATGAGTACCTTTAGGATTTCACAGGGCATTTTTACGCATTTGGATTCCAGACTTCTTCTCACGCTTTAGGGGCCCCTAAAATGCCAGGACAGTATAAATACCCCACATGTGACCCCATTTTGGAAAGAAGACACCCCAAGGTATTCTGTGAGGGGTATGGTGAGTTCATGTAAAATTTGATTTTTGTCACAAGTTAGTGGAATATGAGACTTTGTAAAAAACAAAATAAAAAAAAAAACAATTTCCGCTGACTTGTGCCAAAAATAAAAATTCTGTGGACTCACCATGCCCCTCACGGAATACCTTGGGGTGTCTTCTTTCCAAAATGGGGTCACATGTGGGGTATTTATACTCACCTGGCATTTTAGGGGCCCCTAAAGTGTGAGAATCCAAATGCATAAAAATGGCCTGTGAAATCCTAAAGGTACTCATTGGTTTTAGGGCCCCTTTGCGCACCCAGGCTGCAAAAAGTGTCACTCATGTGGTATCGTCGTACTCAGGAGAAGTAGGGCAATGTGTTTGGGGTGTATTTTTACATATACCCATGCTGCGTGTGAGAAATATCGCTGTAAACGACAACTTTTTACATTTTTTATTCAAAGTTGTCAATTTACAGAGATATTTCTCTCACCCAGTATGGGTATATGTAAAATACACCCCAAACACATTGCCCTACTTCTCCGAGTACTGCGATACCACATAAGTGACACTTTTTGCAGGCAAGATGCGTAAAGTGGCCCAAATTCCAATGAGTACCTTTAGGAGGGCATTTTTACGCATTTTTCTTCTCACGCTTTAGGGCCCCTAAAATGCCAGGGCAGTAGAAATACTCCACATGTGACCCCATTTTGGAAAGAAGACACCCCAAGGTATTCCATGAGGGACATGGCGAGTTCATAGAAGATTTTTTTGGCACAAGTTAGTGGAAATTGATTTTTATTGTTTTTCTCACAAAGTCTCCCTTTCCGCTAACTTTTGACAAAAGTTTAATTTTCATGGACTCATTATGCCCTCAGCGAATACCTTGGGGTGTCTTCTTTCCAAAATGGGGTCACATGTGGGGTATTTATACTGCCCTGGCATTTAGGGCCCTAAAGCGTGAGAAGAAAATGCGTAAAAATGCCCTCCTAAAAGGTACTCGTTGGAATTTGGGCCCTTTGCGCATCTTGGCTGCAAAAGTGTCACACATGTATCGCCGTACTCAGGAGAAGTAGGGCGATGTGCTAGGTGTTTTACATATACCATGCTGGGTGAGAGAAATATCTCTGTAAATTGACAACTTTGAATAAAAAAATGTAAAAAGTTGTCGTTTACAGCGATATTTCTCACACCCAGCATGGGTATATGTAAAAATACACCCCAAAACTCATTGCCCTACTTCTCCTGAGTACGGCGATACCACATAAGTGACACTTTTTTGCAGCCAAGATGCGCAAAGGGGCCCTAAAACCAATGACTACCTTTAGGATTTCACAGGCCATTTTTACGCATTTGGATTCTCACGCTTTAGGACCCCTAAATTGCCAGGGCAGTATAAATACCCCACAAGTGACCCCATTGTGGATAGAAGACACCCCAAGGTATTCTGTAAGGGGCATGGCGAGTTCACAGAAAAAAAAAAATTGGCACAAGTTAGCGGAAATTGATTTTATTTTTTTTTTTTACAAAGTCTCATATTCCACTAACTTGTGACAAAAAATACAATTTTGCATGAACTCACCATACCCCTCACGGAATACCTTGGGGTGTCTTCTTTCTAAAATGGGGTCACATGTGGGGTGTTTGTACTGCCCTGGCATTTGAGGGTCTCCGCAATCATTACACGTATGGCCAGCATTAGGAGTTTCTGCGATTCTCCGTATACTGAGCATACGGGTAATGAGATTTTTTCCGTTCAGCCTCTGCGCTGAAAAAAAAAAATGAACGGCACAGATTTTTCATTTGCGTCGGTCAATGTGGATGAAAAATCTCTGCCAAAATCAGTGACTGCGGTGCGGTGGGCTGGGCGCTAGCTACCTAACAAGTAGCTAGCTAACTGGCGGTGATAGGGGACCCTTATGCCCCATTCACACGTCCGAAATTCTGTTTGCGGAACGGAATTGCGGACCCATTTATTTCTATGGGGACAGACTTTGTCCCGCTCGGATCCGGAATTACGGATCCGCGCTTCGAGTCTGCACTTCCGTTCTGCAAAAATATAGAACATGTCCTATTCTTGTCCGCAATTGCGGACAAGAAAAGCATTTTCTATATAGTTCTGGCAATGTGCGGATCTGCAAAATGCGGAAAGCACATTGCCGGTGTCCGTGTTTTGAGGATCTGCGGATCGGATCCGCGGATCGAATCGCGGATCGGATCCGCGGATCCGTGAATCCACGGATCCGTGAATCCACGGATCCGCAAAACACATATGGACGTCTGAATGGAGCCCTACAAGGGGTGTGATCAATGACAGGGGGTGATCAGGGGTCTAGATGGTGTGATCAAGGGGTTAATAGGTGAGGGGGTGGGGGGTTAGTGTAGTGTTTGGTGCAACTTTACTGTGTTACCTGGTCCTCTGGTGGTCGATCCCAGCAAATGGGACCACCAGAGGACCAGGTAGCAGCAATATCAGACGCTGTTCATAAAACAGCGTCTGATATAGCTGTTTGATGCGATTTTATTCGGATCTACAGCCTGCCAGCGATGGATCATCGCTGGCAGGCTGTAGCCGAACTGCCGTGCCACGCTTCTCTGTGAACGCGCGCGCGCGCGTTCACAGGAAATCTCGGCTCTCACGAGATGACGCGCCGACGCGTCAACTCAGAGCTACAGGACCGCCCGCAGGACGCATCCCTGCGTTAGGCGGTCCTGTAGTAGTTAATTGTGTCGGAGACACATAGCTATTTTTTGGGTGCAAAACCCTTCAATTGCCCCTGTGACACAGAAATACAATAGTTAATCAGCCTGTTAATTGTGTCGGTGACACATACATTTTTTTTGGGTGCAAAATACTTCAGTTGCCCCTGTGGCACGGAAATACAATTGTTAATCCATCTGTTAACTGTGTTGGTGACACATAGCTATTTTTTGGGGTGTAAAACACTTCAATTGCCCCTGTGACACGGAAAATAATAGTTAATCAGTCTGTTAATTGTGTTGGTGACACAAAGCTATTTTTTGGGGTGCAAAACACTTCAATTGCTCCAAGTCATCGAAATACAATAGTTAATCAGTCTGTTAATTGTGTCAGTGACTAGAGATGAGTGAATCAAAGCTGACAAAGTGAAATTTGATCCAAACTTCAGGAATTATTCAATTCGCACCGAATGCAAATTTCCTCAAGCTTCGTGGTAATGAATCACATTTTTTCCTAAAATAGCTGCTGCACATGTTAGGACATGGGGCAAGTAACTTTGGGAACGAGGGATCACCCACAATGCCATGCATGCAGCCAATCATCAGCCAGCCAACCCTGTGATGTCACAGCCATAAAAATTGTCTCAGCCATTTCCAGCGTACTTAGTGCAGGGAGAAACGTTAGCAGGCGCTAGAGACAGAGCTAGGAAAGACTTGAAAACTTATATTTTGCTCAATAGAAGTTCAGGGAAAGAGCATTAGAAGTGTAGGAAAAGGATAGGGAGGAATTATTGCACAGTACTGAAGCAGAACAGGGTTCAATAGGGGTGTTTAAAGCCTGGGTAATAGGAAAAATCTTATTACACCTTGCTGCACTGACTGTGGATCCAAATTGCAATTATACTGCTGCTGATTTCAGGTTTGCAATACCTCTGTAATTCCAGCATACTGTTCTTGTTATTGGGGTCTTATTAGCCGTTGAGCTGTGCAGTTATATATATATATATATATATATATATATATATATTATATATAATGTTCCAAAGCCTTTTTTAGTGTACTAGTGGGGAAAAAGAGCTTATTAGCCATTGTGTGGTGAAGTGAGAAAATTACAGCCCTTTTTGGTGTGTATTAATTTAAAAAAAAAAACATTATTTGCCGTTCACGGCCGCAGTTATATGTTCTAAAGTCTGTTTTTGGAGTTTATTAGTGGGGAAAAAGAAAAAGGGCTCATTAGCTGTTGTGTGGTGAAGTGAGAAAATTACAGCCCTTTTTGGCGTGTATTAGTGGCTAGTGCTGAGCGAGCATGCTCGGCAGAACACCAGTTTGGCTCGAGCATCGCGATGCTCGGCAGATCGCGGTGTTTTGCCGAATACCACATGTGCTCGAGCGTGATGCTCGAGTCTCCTCCCCGCACGTTTGTTGGCCACTACCCAGCCAATAAACGTGCAGGTAAGTACTGTCACTCGCTGTAATGCCATTACAGTGGCATTTCAGTAATTGGCTGTCCGGAATGCATCATCAGGTACTATAAAGCACCCGATGACACGTAGTTCGGCTCAGTCTTAGTCAGGGAGAGCTGTGCTGTAGAAGGGACAGATAGTATAGGGAATTGAATATAATTTTTTTGTTAGGCAGAGTTGGTGTTAGAGACCCAAAAGTCATTTTAATGACTATTGTTGTGTCTGGCAGCAATATATCTTTTTAGCGCAACCTGTGCTAAATAGCATGCAATTGTAAAAACCCAAAAGTCCTTTTAGGGATTATTGTTGTATCTGGCAGCAATATATATTTTTAGCGCAACCTGTGCTAAATAGCGTGCAATTGTTTGGCCACGGCAAACAGCGGCATTATTTGCGCTACATCTCCTGTGTAACATGTGCACAGCCTAAAAATATCTGTGACATCCAGTGTACTTTTTCCGTAGACAGTGTCGGCTGCGGGCACTAGCTTTACAGGCATCTCCTGTATAACGTATGCGCATACTAAAAATATATGTGACAATCAGTGTAATTTTTCCGTACATGCAGAGGATAGCGACATTATCTGCGCTACATGTCCTGTTTAACTCTGCGCATACTAAAAATATCAGTGACATCCAATGTACTTTTTCCGTAGAAGCTGCAGACAGTGACATTATCTGCGGTACATCTCCTGTTTAACATGTGCGCATACTAAAAATATCTGTGACATCCAGTGCCTTTTTCTGTAGAAGCTGCGGACAGTGAAATTTTCTACACTACATCTCCTGCTTAACGTGTGCGTATACTAAAAATATCTGTGACATCCAGTATACATTTTCCGTAGACGCTGTGGACAGCGACTTTATTTGCGCTACATCTCTTGTTTAACGTGTGCGCATACAAAAAATATCTGTGATATCCAGTGTACTTTTTCCATAGACGGTGTCCTGGGCGGACAGTTACATTACCTGCGCTACATCTCCTGTATAACGTTTGCTCATCCTAAAAATATCTGTGACATTCAGTGTACTTTTTCCGTAGACGCTGCAGACAGCAACATTTTCTGCGCTACATCTCCTGGTTAACATGTGCGCATACTAAAAATATCTGTGACATCCAGTGCCTTTTTCCGTAGATGCTGCGGACAGCGACATTTTCTGCGCTACATATCCTGTTTAACGTGTGCTCGTACTAAAAATATCTGTGACATCCAGTGTACTTTTTCTGTAGAAGCTGCAGACAGCGACATTTTCTGCGCTACATCTCCTGTTTAACGTAAGCGCATACAAAAAATATCTGTCACATCCAGTGTATTTTTTCCACAGATGGTGTCCGCTGCGGACAGTTACATTACCTGTGCTACATCTCCTGTATAACGTTTGCGCATCCTAAAAATATATGTGACAATCAGTGTAATTTTTCCGTACATGCAGAGGATAGCGACATTATTTGTGCTACATCTCCTGTTTAAGGTGTGCGCATTCAAAAAATATCTGTGACATCCAGTGTACTTTTTCCATGGACGCTATGGACAGTGACATTATCTGCGCAACATGTCCTGTTTAACTTTGCGCATACTAAAAATATCTGTGACATCCAGTGTACTTTTTCCGTAGAAGCTGCGGACAATGACATTATCTGCAGTACATCTCCTGTTTAAGATGTGCGCATACTAAAAATATCTGTGACATCTAGTGTCTTTTTCCGTAGATGCTGCGGACAGCGACATTTTCTGCACTACATCTCCTGTTTAACGTGTGCGTATACTAAAAATATCTGTGAAATCCAGTATACTTTTTCCGTAGACGCTGCGGAAAGCGACTTTATCTGCGCTACATCTATTGTTTAACATGTGTGTATACTTAAAATATCTGTGATATCCAGTGTACTTTTTCTGTAGACGGTGTCCTCTGCAAACAGTTACATTACCTGCGCTACATCTCCTGTATAACGTTTGCTCATCCTAAAAATATCTGTGACATTCAGTGTACTTTTTCCGTAGACGCTGCGGACAGCAACATTTTATATGCTACATCTCCTGTTTAACATGTGCGTATACTAAAATTATCTGTGACATCCATTATACTTTTTCCGTAGACGATGCGGACAGCGACTTTATCTGCACTACATCTCCTGTTTAATGTGTACGCATACTAAAAATATCTGTGATATCCAGTCTACTTTTTCCGTAGACGTTGTCCTCTGCGGACAGTTACATTACCTGCGCTACATCTCATGTATAACGTTTGCTCATCCTAAAAATATTGTGACATCCAGTGTACTTTTTCCATGGACGCTGCAGACAGTGACATTATCTGCGCAACATGTCATGTTTAAAGTTTCTGCATCCCAAATATCTGTGACATTGAAGGTAATTTCTTTGCGCATACACTTAAAAAAAACGCGCTACTGTACGTGTGACATACTTGCAAGCATAGATTCCATTTAATTTGATGAAGGCGAGCAGTAAAGGACGGAGAAGTGGCCATGCTGCTGGTGGAACACGCAAAGGCCGTCGCCCTGGGAGCGGTGAAACTGTGCCTGCTGGCAGAGTACAAAAAACACACTCATCCATGATACCTAGCTTATCCCAGTTTGCAGGGTGGCGCAGCACACCACTCTCGAAGTCAGACCAGTGCGACCAGGTGGTTGGTTGGATTGCAGCAGAAAATGCTTCCAGTCAGTTAAGAACCACCCTGTCTCCAACAAAGTCCAGTCTCAGTAGCCAAGAGTCTGGTCATCAGAATTCTCACCATGATCCTCCTTCCTCCCACCATTGAGAGTCTTTGCAAACAAGTGATTCCACACTCGGATATTCGCCATTCCTAAATTTGGGCCTCTCGCCAAGCCCACTTGAAGAGGGACATGAGGAGATCTTGTGCCTTGATTTCCAAACTCTTGAGCACCCACAGTCAGAAGAAGATGGCGGTGGTGAATGGCAATTACTGTTTCACGAGGTGCATGATGATGATGAGACACAGTTGTCAATAAGTCAACCGCAAATAGTGTCCCAAGAGGCTGATGATGAGGATGAGACACAGTTGTCAATAAGTGAGGTTGTTGTTACGTCAACAAGTCAAGAGGATGACCAGAGTTAGGAAGGGGAAGAGGAGGTTGTGGACGATGAAATCACTGACCAAACCTAGGAAGGTGGCAATCCGAGCGAGGACAGCAGTACAGAGTGGGAGGCATCCGCAGCACCGCAACAGGCTGGAAGAGGCAGTGGGGTGGCAAAAGGGAGACGGTTGGCCAATCCAAACAGGCCTGAAACTGTTCCCCCTTGCGGAAATTTCACTTGCCAAGGGGTGTTTTCTGCTGTCTGGCACTTTTTTGATGAAAGTACAGATGATAAAAGAATTGTTATTTGCAACCTGTGCCACACCAAAATGAGCAGGGGCACGAACACTAGTAAACTCACCATCACCAGCATGATCCGCCACATTGCATCAAAGCTCCCTAGTAGGTGGGCCGAACGCCTGGGTCCACAATCAGTGTCTGTGGGTCACACCACTGCCTCCTCTTCCCCTGTGTTACATGCTGGCCAATCCCCTGTCCAAGACGTAGGCCCAGATGGCTCCCGCCCTGCACCTGGACTTTCACAAACACAATCAGCTAGCACATCCACTTCTGTGGCCCAGCGCAGCATACAGATGTCCATACCCCAGGCCTTAGAACGAAAGCACAAATTCCCAGCCACCCATCCACAGGCCATAGCACTAAATGCACAACACAAATTGCTGGCCCTGGAAATATTTCCATTTAGGCTTGTAGGCACTGAGACTTTCCACAGCCTGATGGCGGCGGAAATCCCTCGTTACTCAGACCCCAGCTGCCACTATTTTGCCTGCTGTGCCGTCCCCGCCTTACATCAGCACGTGTCTGTAACATCACCCATGTCCTGACCAACGCAGTTATTGGGAAGGTCCACTTAACGACTGACACATGGACATGTGCTTGTGGCCAGGAATGCTACATTTCCCTGACGGCACACGTGGTGAACGTTGTGGAGGCCGTGAACGATTCATACCCTGAGATAGCAAAGGTGCTACCGACGCCAAGGATTGCGGGGCCCTACTTCCGTCAGGATTTCCGCCACCACCTACATTAGTGGCTGCAATCCCCTGATCTCCTCCTCCACTTGCACCTCTGAATTCTCAGTTTGCAGCACCAGTTAGCGATCAGTCAGTAGCTGGAAGCAGTGTAGCACTGCAGTGGGGAAGCGCCAACAGGCCATGCCGAAACTTATTTGCTTAGGTGACAAACAGAACACTGCTGAAGAGCTATGGCAGGGTACAAGGGACCATACTGGGCTGTGGCTCTCGCCACTCAACCTATAACCAGGCATGGTTGTGTGTCTGATAATGGCCGTAACTTGGTGGCGGCTTTGGAGCTCGGCAAGCTCACACACATACCATGCCTAGCCCATGTGCTCAAATTAGTGGTTCAGCGGTTTCTCAAAACCTGCCTCAATTTGCCTGAGCTACTGATGAAGGTGCGCCGCGTGTGTGCCAATTTCCAAAAGTCATCTATAGCTGCCTTCGGTCGCCAGCTCACTGACTGTTGTGCGACGTGAGCACGTGCTGGAACTCCACGTTCCACATGTTGGTCAGACTTTGTGAGCAGCAGAGGGCAGTAGTGAAATACCAGCTGCAACATGGTTGTCACCTTTCCAGTCAGCTTCCGCTCTTCACAAGCGATGAGTGGGCATGGATGTCTGATCTCTGTGAGTTTTTATGCATCTTTGAGGAATCAACACAGATGGTGAGCGTCGATGCTGCTATTATCAGCGTAACATCCCCCTTCTGTGTCTACTGAAACGCTCACTGCTCACAATGAAGGCGGAGACTTTGCATGGGGAAGAGGTGGAAATGATGCTGATGATGATGAGGAGACGGTTGCCTCCAGTACAGAGGGTAGCACCCATAGCCGGTTTATTCCATCTGTTCAGCTTGGATGGGCTGAAGAGGAGTGTAACGAAATCTGAGGTAAATAGATATATTTATAGATTGATAGATTTTATATTGTCCTTAACGTATTATCAATAGCTGATTGTATAGCAGTGGCTGTTTATCTAGTAAGTAAATGCAAATTGTACCTCCAGGTGCCAGCCAGTCTGGAAAATAGGTGAGACCACTTCACCTTCTCAGAGGAAGCTCTATTTAACACTGGTCTGCTAATTACAAGCCATTTGGGCCTACTAATAAAGACCTGGAAGGGAGATATTAAAAATGTGGAGCAACCCTAGACATGTTGTCTGCTAGACCAGCGGGTGGTATAACCCATTCAATAGATGACTGAAATAATATCTGAAGCCATAACTCCGACCTCATAACACTCACATCCTCAGAACCCTAATAATTGTGTTCAGCCTGACATTGGCTTTGGGGAGAATCCAGACACCCCATACTGGACAAGAGGCATTTCTTGATATTCAGGATCTGGCCTTCTGGAAATCATAACCCGATCATATTTGGTGTCAGTATGACCGGGATGGGGCGACTCAGATTATGGGATCTTATCTGTACCAGCAGACCCTATCATACGGCGAGGAATCACAGTGACTCATTTTGCCACACCGGTCAGCCTTGTGGGAATGTGGGGCAAAAGAATGAATAATATCAGACGGCCCAGAAGGTGGACTAAAAGGCGGAAGGTTCCCTCACAGCCCACCCCTCGGCTGAGGGGGGATAAAATTGGGTGTTTGAGAACAGGTAATAGTCAGCCATTTTGGGGATCCACATCGTTTGGAGTGACTGCCCATATCTTCAGCTGTCCCCTCTGTGACCAGGAACAACCTGCAACACACTTCGATGCTGTATGGACTATTTCCTGGGATTCATACTTTTGAGGCCATCCAGGAGGCCTGGCGCCTTATGAACTGTTTTAAGGACGATATATGGGTCGCCAGTAGAGATGAGCGAACACCTGGATGTTCGGGTTCGAGAGGTTCGGCCGAACTTCCGGAAAATGTCCGGGTTCGTGATCCGAACTCAACCCGAACTTCATCCCGAACCCCATAGAAGTCAATGGGGACCCGAACTTTTGGGCACTAAAAAGGCTGTAAAAGACTCCCGGAAAGGGCTAGAGGGCTGCAAAAGGCAGCAAAATGTAGGTAAATCCCCTGCAAACAAATGTAGATAGGGAAATGATGACTTAACATAAAATAAATAAAAATTAACCAATATTAATTGGAGTTAGGTCCCATAGCACAGAATCAGGCTTCAAATCACCCACCAATGGAGAAGGTCGCTACTATTATTTCGACCCCAGCATCCAGACAAAGGAGAGAGGTCCCACAGCAGAGAATCTGGCATCATATCAACCACCACAGGATAAGGCCACTTTCAGTGACTTAGGCCTTAGCACCCAGACAGAGGAGACATGTCAGATAGCACAAGCATTACATTTATACCATCCAGCACAGGAGAAGGCCACTTTTAGTTACTTTGACCCCTGCACCCAGAAAGAGGAGAGAGGCCCCACAGCAAATATTCAGGCATCATATCACCCACCACAGGAGTAGGCCACCATTTAGTTAATTTGACCCCTGCACCCATGTCAGATAGTACAAGCATCAGTTTTGCATCACCCAGCACAAGAGAAGGCCACTTTTAGAGACTTTGACTCCTGCACCCAGATGGAGGAGAGAGGTTTTCACAGCAGAGAATCAGGCATTTAGATCACCCACCACAGGAGTAGGCCATCATTTAATGGGACCCCGGCAACCATGTCAGATGGCACAATTATAACATTTATATCACCCAGCACAGGAGAAGGCGACTTTGAGAGACTTTGACCCCTGCACCCAGACGGAGGAGAGAGGTTTCACAGCAGAGAATCAGGCATTTAGATCACCCACCACAGGAGTAGGCCATCATTTAAAGGGACCCCGGCAACCATGTCAGATGGTTTAAGCATCAGTTTTACATCACCCAGCACAAGAGAAGGCCACTTTTAGAGACTTTGACCCCTGCACCCAGATGGAGGAGAGAGGTTTTCCCACAGAGAATCAGGCATTTAGATCACCCACCACAGGAGTCTCCTGGCCCTGGCCCACCTCCTCTTCCATCATCGCCCTAAGCGTTTTCTCTAGGAGACATAGAATTGGTATTGTCAAGCTGATAACAGTGGCATCGCCACTGGCCATGTTGGTGGAGTACTCGAAACAGCGCAACAGGGCACACAGGTCTCGCATGGAGGCCCAATCATTGGTGGTGAAGTGGTGCTGTTCCGCAGTGCGACTGACCCGTGCGTGCTGCAGCTGAAACTCCACTATGGCCTGCTGCTGCTCGCACAGTCTCTCCAGCATGTGCAAGGTGGAGTTCCACCGGGTGGGCACGTCGCATATTAGGCGGTGAGCGGGAAGGCCGAAGTTCCGCTGTAGCGCTGACAGGCGAGCAGCGGCAGAATGTGAATGCCGGAAGCGCGCACAGACGGCCCGCACTTTATGCAGCAGCTCTGACATGTCTGGGTAGTTGTGAATGAACTTTTGCACCACCAAATTCAGCACATGCGCCAGGCAAGGGATGTGCGTCAAACCGGCTAGTCCCAGAGCTGCCACGAGATTTCGCCCAT
This sequence comes from Bufotes viridis, assembly GCA_033119425.1. Lineage (NCBI taxonomy): Eukaryota > Metazoa > Chordata > Amphibia > Anura > Bufonidae > Bufotes > Bufotes viridis. Next base: position 294,081,738 of record CM065591.1, on the reverse strand, counting down.
TATCGCACACCACCAGGCCGGGCTTGAGGCCCACCGGCAGCAACCACTGGTCGGTCTGTTGTTCAATACCCCGCCACAACTCCTGCGCGGTGTGGGGCCTGTCCCCCAAACATATGAGTTTCAGAATGGCCTGCTGACGTTTACACCGGGCTGTGCTGAAGTTGGTGGTGAAGGTGTGTGGCTGACTGGATGAGCTGGTGGAAGCAGAGGAGGAGGAGGAGGAAGCCGAGTAGGAGGAGGAGGCTACAGGAGGCAAAGAATGATGCCCTGTGATCCTTGGCGGCAGAAGGACGTGCGCCAAGGAACTCTCCGCCTGGGGCCCAGCCGCCACTACATTCATCCAGTGTGCAGTTAGTGAGATATAGCGTCCCTGGCCGTGCTTACTGGTCCACGTATCTGTGGTTAGGTGGACCTTGCCACAAATGGCGTTGCGCAGTGCACACTTGATTTTATCGGACACTTGCATGTGCAGGGAAGGTACGGCTGTCTTGGAGAAGTAGTGGCGGCTGGGAACCACATACTGGGGGACAGCCATGGCCATCAGCTGTTTGAATCTGTCTGTGTCCACCAGCCGGCATGACAGCATTTCAAAGGCCAGTAGTTTAGAAATGCTGGCATTCAGGCCAAGGGCTCGAGGGTGACTAGGTGGGAATTTGCGCTTCCTCTCAAAGGTTTGAGAGATGGAGAGCTGAACGCTGCTGTGTGAAATAGTGGAGACGCTAGGTGACTGTGGCAGTGGTGGTGGTGGTGTCGGTGGCACATCCTCTGTTTGCTGCTCGGCAGGTGGCAACATTCCTCTCGAGGCGGAAGCCGAGGCAGCAGCGGTAGAGGGAGCAGGGGGAGCCTGAGCGGGTTCCTTGTTTTTAAGGTGTTTACTCCACTGCAGTTCATGCTTTGCATGTAGATGCCTGATCATGCAGGTGGTGCTGAGGTTAAGAACGTTAATGCCTCGCCTCAGGGTCTGATGGCACAGCGTGCAAACCACTCTGGTCTTGTTATCAGCACATTGTTTGAAGAAGTGCCATGCCAGGGAACTCCTTGAAGATGCCTTTGGGGTGCTGGGTCCCTGTTGGCGCTGGCCAATAGCAGGCAAACTCTCTGGACGGCGGCTGTTCTGCTTTTGCCCCCTGCTCCCTCTTTGGCTTCGCTGTTGTCTCGGTCTCACCACTGCCTCTTCCTCTGAACTATATAAGTCAGCGGCACGACCTTCAGTCCATGTGGGGTCTAAGACCTCATCGTCCTCTGCATCGTCTTCCACCCAGTCTTCCTCCCTGACCTCCTCCTGTTCAGTCTGCACACTGCAATAAGGCGCGGCAGTGGGCACCAGTGTTTCGTCATCATCAGAGACTCGGTCACTCTGCTGTGGTGGTATTCCCATGTCCTCATCATCTGGATACATAAGTGGTTGTGCGTCAGTGCATGGAATGTCTTCCACCGCTGGGGAAGGGGCTAGGTGGACGCCCTGGAAAACCGTGGGAGCAGAGTCTTCAAACAGAATAAGAGACTGCTGCATAACTTGAGGCTCAGCCAGTTTCCCTGATATGCATGGGGGTGATGTGACAGACTGATGGGCTTGGTTTTCAGGTGCCACCTGTGCGCTTTCCGCAGAAAACTGGGCGGAAGACAATGTAGTGAACGTGCTGGAAGCACTGTCGGCCACCCAATCGACTAATGCCTGTACCTGCTCAGGCCTTACCATCCTCATAACGGCATTGGGCCCCACCAAATATCGCTGTAAATTCTGCCGGCTACTTGAGGAGTTGGTTCACTACTTTGTGCGCCTGAGGCCGAACGGCCACGTCCTCTGCCAGCAACAGAGGCTCCACGGACACCACCACGACCGCGTCCTCATCCCTTAATAGAATGTTTCCTCATTGTTGCGATTCAACTCGCACCACAATAAAATATATTATTTTTTAGCCCCAAAATTCCCACACTGGAAGATATAATTCCTTTTTCCGGTATTAATTACAAGAAAACTGCTGCAAATTGGACACCAGAATTTTTAAAATGCTAGTTTTGGTACATAGATTCCCACACGGGGAGATATAATTCCTTTTTACAGGAGTAAAAACGTGCGGCCTACTGTTTCTGGTGTAACTAACATCAGATTGATTAAATTGGTCTTTTTTTCACCAAAATTACAACACTGGACAATGTAATGCCTTTTTCTGGTACTAATTCCCTTTTACAGGAGTAAAAACGTGCTGCCTACTGTTTCTGGTGTAACTAACACCAGATTTATTAAATTGGCCTTTTTTTCACCAAAATTACAACACTGGACAATGTAATGCCTTTTTCAGGTATTAATTACAAGAAGACTGCTGCTAATTGGACACCAGAATTTTTAAAATGCTAGTTTGTGTACATAAATTCCCACACTGGAAGATATAATTCCTTTTTCGGTATTAATTACAAGAAAACTGCTGCAAATTGGACACCAGAATTTTTAAAATGCTAGTTTTGGTACATAGATTCCCACACGGGAGATATAATTCCTTTTACAGGAGTAAAAACGTGAGGCCTACTGTTTCTGGTGTAACTAACACCAGATTGATTAAATTGGCCTTTTTTTCACCAAAATTACAACACTGGACAATGTAATGCCTTTTTCGGTATTAATTCCTTTTTACAGGAGTAAAACGTGCTGCCAACTGTTTCTGATGTAACTAACACCAGATTGATTAAATTGGCCTTTTTTTCACCAAAATTACAACACTGGACAATGTAATGCCTTTTCCGGTATTAATTCCTTTTACAGGAGTAAAACGTGCTGCCAACTGTTTCTGGTGTAACTAACACCAGATTGATTAAATTGGCCTTTTTTCACCAAAATTACAACACTGGACAATGTAATGCCTTTTTCGGTATTAATTCCTTTTACAGGAGTAAAACGTGAGGCCTACTGTTTCTGGTGTAACTAACACCAGATTGATTAAATGGCCTTTTTTTCACCAAAATTACAACACTGGACAATGTAATGCCTTTTTCCGGTATTAATTCCTTTTACAGGAGTAAAAACGTGCGGCCTACTGTTTCTGGTGTAACTAACACCAGATTGATTAAATTGGCCTTTTTTCACCAAAATTACAACACTGGACAATGTAATGCCTTTTTCGGTATTAATTCCTTTTTACAGGAGTAAAAACGTGAGGCCTACTGTTTCTGGTGTAACTAACACCAGATTGATTAAATTGGCCTTTTTTCACCAAAATTACAACACTGGACGATATAATGCCTTTTGCGGTATTAATTACAAGAGGACTGCTGGTATTTCAGAACACCGGAATTGTTAAAATGCTAGTTTTGCTAGATAAATTTCCCACACTGGGAGAAATATTGCCTAAGCCTTTTTACAGTATTAATTACAACAGGAGTGCTTCTTCTGGTCTAACACCAGAATAATTTTATTATTACGGTGAAAGCTTTTTTTAATTTATATTTCTGGCACATAAAAAAAAAATATTTCTGGCTGACAGTATTGGACTTGGCTGTAGTGGCACTGGCTAGCCTAGCTGGAACAGCACATTCATGGGATTTGCTATCCAAGTGGGTTACTTTCAGTTTCACCACTGATATATTAAATATCTTTGCAGTTAGTATGGGTGACACAAGCACAGCCAAACCCCTGATGTAGTATATCTATGAAAAAATCGACTATTACATGAGATTAATGGACGTTGTGGCAGCTTTGCTGTAGCACCACAAGTCCCAAAATGGCCGCCGCCTATCAGCCCAGTAACATGTGCCAGAAAACGGTCTGCCCAGCCAGAAAAAAAATTGACTTTGACTGAGCAGCTGAATCGCTGTTGTTCTGATTCACAGGTGTAGATTTTTCACTTCTTTGGAGCTTTGGTTTAGACTCTGTGGCAGCTTGTGCTGGCGCACCACAAGTCCCAAAATGGCCACCGCCGGTCAGCCCAGTTACATGTGCCAGTAAAAATCGCTCTGGCCAGTCTCAACAAAATAGTGACTTTCAGTGAACAGCTCAGCTGAGTTGTTCTGATGCACAGGTGTAGAAAGGTAGATCATTCACTTCTTTATCCCTGCCTATCTCGCCCTCACAGAAGCTGCGTCCTCTCCCTACACTAATCAGAGCAGTGTGACGTGCGGCGCTACGTGACTCCAGCTTAAATAGAGGCTGGGTCACATGCTGCACTTGGCCAATCACAGCCATGCCATTAGTAGGCATGGCTGTGATGAGCTCTTAGAGCAGAAGTAAAACGCTAGCTGATTGGCTGCTGTGCAGCCCTTCAGAAAGCGGGAAGTAATCGACGAACACCGGACCCGAACCCGAAATTTTTTGAAAATGTCCGGGTTCGGGTCCGTGTCACGGACACCCCAAAATTCGGTACGGACCCGAACGATTCTCGAACTGTTCGCTCAACACTAGTCGCCAGGAACCGGCTTATACTGATGAGGGAGACCATGTCCGTCCTGGACTGCCGCAGGCTTATCCATAGTCTGCTGCAGGACTGCAACATCTTGGAGGACGTCGACAACAAAGAAGAGGACTAAATCCCTCTCCTTCTCCCTCTCCCCCGTTTGTTTCTGTCTTGTCAATAAAGCTTCGGGCATGTGATTTCCCCCCACCTTCCCACACCCCACCCCGAATCACTGTCTGTATGCTTTGTTGAAAGGTTTACTGTGATTGAATAGGTATGCAAGTGTAGCATGTATTGTGATGTATAGCGTAGGTTAGCCTGTGTTTTACATGACAATGCCATGCTCACAAAGATGATTGACTGTAATTTATTGAGTGCTGAATAGCACCAAAAGTATGTATGTATATTGATTGACTGAAATAAAGTTGTCTTCAGTCAAAAAAATATCTTCAGCTGTCCCCACAGCCGGAGTATAACTGCTGCATCTCAGTAAGCCAATATTCTGTATTTTATCCCTTTTATTTTATCTGTTTTACTGCATTGTTATTGTATGTATATTTTTGTTTTTATCTTCTATCTGACACTTTCTTTTGTATTGCACTGCACTATTGTGTATTAAATTTAAACATCAATAAGTCCCTTCCTTGTGGTCTTATAGAAACTGCTCTTTCGAAAGGAATAGCGTTATCGGTAATGTTTCCATGTAGATAACGTGTTACGGTGTTAATTTTGGGTTTATAGAATATAGTATGAGTATAGGCCCTTATTTCCTTATAGTATAGGTGGTGGCAGCGATTGTGATAGAAAATATTGTGGGTGTTAGAATCTAGGAGAGTAAGTTAGCATAATTCCGTCATCTTGAATAGGTGGGTGGGAATTTATGTGGTAACTTGATGAGCTCCTTAGTATAATTCACCCCAGTGACGTGACCCGAGGGTAGGGATCGTCACAAGGAGGAAGAGGATGATGAGATTGAGAGTTATCCTCCTGACGAGGACAGCAGAGTCTTGTCTGTTGGGACTCTGGCACACATGGCTGACTTTATGGTATGCTGCCTTTCCCATGACCCACTCGTTATGCACATTTTGGCCAACACCGATTACTGGTCGTTCACCCATATCGACCCCCGCAACAAAGAGAACTTCTCATCTCTCATTCCCGTGGTTGAGAGGACCAGCAAAATGCTGCAATACTAGAAGGTTATTGTGGAAAAATTGCTCCAGAAATTTCCAGCTGACAACACTGGTGGCAGAGTACGTAGTTCCTTGGGCAACAGGTGAGGGGAGACGACGGGAACACACAGCAGTTCCAACAGAGGCATGGCAACACTGTTCAAGGCCTGGGACAGTTTCATGACACCCCACCAGCACCATCACCCTGATGCGTGGCCTACTGTCACAAGGAGGGAAAAATTTGGGAAGATGGTGAAGGAGTACGTAGCAGACCGTGTCTGCATCCTCAATGAGCCCTCTGTGCCTTACAACTATTGGGTGTCCAAGCTGGACAGGGGGCACAAACAGGTTCTCTACACCTTGGAGGTGCTGGCCTGCCCTGCCGCCAGCGTTTTGTCAGAGCTGGTATTTAGTGCTGAAGGGGGCATAATAACTGATAAGCGCATCCACCTGTCAACTGAAAATGCTGACCGGTTGACTCTTATAAAAATTAACAAGGCCTGGATTGCCCCTGACTTCTATACATTCCACTTTAAATGTGACTTTAATGGTGTATTAAATGCACTGTATTCCCATGCACCCCTTCCACCACAAAAAAAGGGTATATGGTTCAATCTTCCTTTTCTCGTCCTCCTCCTCCTACATCATATCAACATGCTTATTAGGCTGGCCTCGCTCCTAATTTTTTTGATGGTCAGCTCAGCATCAAGCCCTCGCCCACAATGTTTTCCATGGTCAAATCAGCACCAGGCCCTCGCTCCTACTGTTTTACAGACTCAGCTCACCAGCAGACCCTCAACCATGATTTTTTCGATGGTTAGTTCAGCTGTATTGTCAGTCTGTAATATTGGCGTACTACTCAGACAACATCGTTCCCAGCAGTGACCTGGGAGTCCAAGATGCATCCAGACATCCTCCCCATGCGGTTCCCGAACAATTTCTCTGGTGTTTTTAATCAATTTCTGACCTTTTCCTGTGGACCAGACACCCTCCCCTCTTCAGAGCAGGGGGTGCCTGGTTTAATGCTCGGGTTCTCCCATTGAGTTACATTGTGCTTGGGTGCTCGACAGAACACCCGAGCATCCCGAAATGTTCTGCTCGAGCACCCGATCACCTGAGCACTTTGGTGCTTGATCAACACTATTAGTGACCAAAAAAAAGTATTATTTGCAGTTCACTGGAGTAAGCAGGGTGACAACAGTGGGAGGTCGGGAGCCAAACGTGCCTGGGGTACACCACCCACTTTGCAGGAGCCTACTGGCCTGGAAAGTAGTGGTGCAGGGGTTCACAGAGGCAGTGGCGGTAGCAGTCAGTCAGTGTGGAGTGTTGGGGGTAAAATCACCTACTCGGCGGCGTGGCAGTTTTTTGTTAAGCTACCGGAGGAGGTAAACATGGCTATTTGTGGAATCTGTGGGCAGAAGGTGAAGCGTGGCCAGGGTGCCAATCTTGGCAACATGACCCTTCGTCAACATATGCAACATCAACATAAAGTGGCCTGGGAGAACCGTGGCTCCAATGTGGTGGTCCAGTCTGCCGCAGCAACCGCTGCATCACCCAGTGGAATGCACAAGATTTCAGGCAGTCAAGGCTCCACCACCTCAGCCGAAGGAAGCTGTTAGTCCTTCCCATCATCTGCTGGTCCTGATGCTCCTCCTCTTCCTAGTCAGTAATTCTGTCAGCAATCTGTCACCAAAGCGATCGCCAAGAGACAACAGTATACATGCACTTATCCAACGACGCAGAAGCTGAACGTGCTCCTGGCCAAGTTGCTGGTACTGCAATCCCTTACTTTCCAAGTGGTGGACTCTGCACCTTTCTGAGAACTGATGGCTTGTGCTGAGCCGAGGTGGAGAGTCCCAACTCTTCATTTATTTGCAAAAAAGACAGTACCAGCCCTGCACACATATGTAGAACAGAAGGTGGGCCAGTCCTTGAGCCTGTCGGTGTCTGCCAAAGTGCATGGCATGTGGAGCTGTAACTATGGTGGTGGGCATCAGAGTGGGAGTTTAGTGCGGCGGGGGCCATAGTAACCCCAAGAAAAACTCTCCTGTCCACTGTGGTAAGGTGCAGTGTGCCGTCGTGGATGGCAAGTATGTGTCACCGAGGTTCATAGCCTCGTGAGGTAAGAGCCCGTTTTTGTTGATGTCAGCAGCAGCTAGTGCTACTGACAGAGTTTAAATAGCATGGCTGCAAAGCCGATCCGGGCCGGCTCTTACCGGGAGCAGCTAAAGTGTAGGGTGGGTGGCTGCTCCCCATGACCCAGTCCTGGTTTTGGGCTGGGTTTAAAAGCTCAGCCAGCCCAGCAGCTGGAGGTGGTGATTATCCTGGAGCTGCTAACAGGGCTGAGGAGTTCTCTGTCCTGGAGGAAAGAACTCAGCAAGGAGGTGTTTTGTTCCTGGCTACCTGAAGCTGGATTCTCCTGCGGCTGGGCCGACAGCGTGGTGCGAACCTGCACCTACACCTCCCAGGTGACTGAACTTGTGTTGGCCTGTTTTTGTTTTGCCACGTTATTTCCGTTGTGTGTGAACTGTCACCAAAGAGACTGTTTTTCATTTATGGTGTGCAAGTGTGAATAAAACACTGTTTGTTGCACAATCTGGACTCCTTGTTTTGCCTCTAAACTGCACCCGCACCGCTGTCTACCAGAGCGACTCCCACATTTGGTGTCGGATGCGGGCATGCGCAGTGAGGCTGGCGTGAACGCCGAAGTTTTGTTTTTCTAAAGTGCATGGAATATATTAAGCCAGCAAAGCTGCAAGCAGGAGTTTCTGGCAACATGGAGGCTGCTGTGAAGGCTCTCATAGAGGCTAACGTGCAGCAGCGGGAGACCAACCAACTACTGCTACAACATGTGATGGCGTTACAGGCGGCAGGAGCGCCCCACCACGTCCATGATGCCCGGAAAGCGGTCCGTGCGGCGATCCCAAAGATGACCCCCGCAGACGACGTTGAGACGCACCTGGCGGTTTTTGAGAAGGTCGCCGTGAGGGAAAAGCTACCCCGTGACCAGTGGGCCGAGGTGGTTGCTCCGTTCCTGGCATCCGGACCCCAGCAAGTTTTTTTTTATTTGGAAGACGACCAGGCTGCTGACTATTCCACGGTGAAGGGGGAGATCCTGGCCAGACTGGGGGTAAACGTGTTGGTCCGGGCTCAGCGGGTCCACCAGTGGGACTTCAAAGTGGCTGAACCCGCCAGGCCGCAGTACTATGAGTTGCTGCACAGGTTGCAAAAATGGCTGCAGCCTGAGGTTCTAAGTCCGACTGCTATGCTGGACCGGCTGCTGGCTGACATGTTTTGGAGGGCCTTGCCTTACCCCCTTCAACACTGGATTGGCCAGGTATCCCCCACCGATGCCCTTGAGATGGTCGACCTGGTGGACCGCACAACACCGGGACCAAACCCTAACCAGGGCCTGGGAGAATGGGCTGGAAATTGATGGTAAACCCCAGAAACCAGGGGCTGAATTAATGTTCCCACAATTTATTGTTCTGCAGGATATGTTGTATCGGGTGAACCAAATCCGAGGTGAACCTGTTGAACAGTTGGTGGTGCCCACAGCGTATCGCAAGCTTGTCATGGAGCTTGCCCACCAACATGTTCTTGGGGGACACCTGGGGTGGCAGAAAACCCAGGACCGCATACTGCAGCGGTTTTATTGGCCCAGTGTGTTCAAGGAAGTAGAAAATTATTGTAAGTCCTGTCCAACCTGTCAGGTAACTAGCCCCCAGCCACATTTTCGTAGTCCTCTGGTACCTCTGCCAATTATTGAAGTACCGTTTGAGCGAATTGCTATGGATTTAATTGGGCCTGTACCAAAGTCTGCTAGGGGCCACCAACACATTCTGGTAGTTCTCGACTATGCCACTGGTATCCGGAGGCGGTGCCTCTGCGACATACCTCAGCTAAGCTCATTGCCAAAGAGTTAATGGAGATGTTTTCCGTGTGGGCCTGCCAAAAGAGGTTCTGACAGACCAAGGGACCCTTTATGTCCAAAGTAATGAAGGAACTGTGTAAAATTATTGCGTATAAAGCAGTTACGGACGTCCGCTTACCATCCGCAAACAGACGGTCTTGTTGAGAGGTTTAACCAAACTCTAAAAAATATGTTAAAAAGGGTGGTGTCTAGAGATGGGAAGGACTGGGACCTGCTTCTGCTCTATCTCATGTTCGCAGTGCGAGAGGTACCCCAGGCCTCTACTGGGTTCTCGCCCTTCGAACTGCTTTATGGCAGACACCCTCGGGGCCTGTTGGATATCGCCAAGGAAGCATGGGAACAACAGCCTGTCCCCCACAATAGTGTCATTGAGTATGTCGCCCAGATGCAGGAACGGATGGAAAGGGTGTTGCCCTTGGTCCGGGAGCATATGGAGGCAGCGCAACAAGCCCAGAGTAGGGTGTACAAACCGTCAGGCTCGGGTACGGGACTTCAATCCGGGAGATCGGGTTTTGGTTCTGGTACCCACCCTTGACAGCAAATTCCTAGCTAGGTGGCAGGGCCCCTATGAGGTGATCGAGAAGGTAGGGGAAGTGAATTACAAGGTACACCAGCCAGGCGGCGCAAGCCGGAGCAGGTGTACCACGTGAATTTACTTAAGCCGTGGAAAGATAGGGACGCGGCCGACGGCCACAGCCCCGGCCAGGGCTTCTAGGTGAAAAGGGTCCAGCCCCACAGTTCGAGGCCTGTGAAGCCGTAACCACGGTAAAATTGCAGACAGCCTGTCTTCCAAACAAGTTCAGGAAGTCAGGGAGTTCCTCAGTCGGAACACGGATGTGTTCTCGGACCTCCCTGGCCGCACGTCTCTCATCCGACATGACATCGCCACTGAGCCTCAGGCCAAGGTCCGGTTAAAACCATACCGGGTACCCGAGGCTCGGCGGCGGGCCATCGCGGAGGAAGTGCAGTTAATGTTGAAGCTCGATGTCATTGAGGAGTCGAAAAGTGAGTGGGCCAGTCCCATAGTCCTAATACCCAAGCCGGATGGGACGTTGCGGTTCTGCAACGACTTTCGCAAGTTAAATGAAGTATCCAAGTTTGACGCGTATCCCATGCCCCGAGTAGACGAGCTTGTTGAAAATTTAGGACAAGCCCGTTATTTTTCTGTGCTGGACCTCACTAAAGGGTACTGGCAGGTACCCTTAACGGAGGCGGCTAAGGAAAACCGCGTTTGTTACCCGCAGGGCCTGTATCACTACAAGGTGTTACCCTTTGGCCTGCATGGCGCCCCGCCACTTTCCAGAGGTTAATGGACATAGTGCTGCGACCACATCGTCGGTACGCCTCGGCCTACTTAGATGATGTAGTCATCCACAGCACCGACTGGGAAAGCCATTTACCCAAGGTGCAGGCGGTAGTGGATGCCCTGAGGAAAGCTGGACTAACCGCCAATCCAAAAAAGTGTGCGATTGGGTTGGAAGAGACCAAATATCTGGGATATGTAATTGGGCGGGAGTCATCAAACCTCAGGTAACTAAGGTAGAGGCCATTCGTAGCTGGCCCCGACCGGTCACCACCAGGCAGGTAAAGTCGTTCCTGGGGATTGTAGGATACTACATGAGGTTTGTGCCCCACTTTGCCACAATAGCAGCGCCATTGACAGACCTGTTGAAGGGCGAAAGTCTGGGAGCGTTAGCTGGAGTGAGAAGGCGGAGGAGGCTTTCTCCGCGTTGAAGTCGGCCCTGTGTGGGTCCCCGGTTTTGGTGACACCCGACTTCAACAAGGAGTTTGTCGTACAGACCGACGCCTCGGAGGTAGGCCTCGGTGCAGTACTGTCGCAGGAGGTCAACGGGGACGAACATCCCGTTGTCTTCCTGAGCTGTAAGCTCAGTCCCGCCGAGTCCAGATATAGTATAGTGGAGAGGGAGTGCCTGGCTATCAAGTGGGCACTCGAATCTCTCCGCTACTACCTGTTAGGGAGGAGGTTCCGTCTGGTGACCGACCATTCCCCCCTCAAATGGATGAGTCAGGCCAAGGAGAGGAAGGCTCGGGTCACCAGGTGGTTCCTATCCCTTCAAAATTTCAAGTTCTCCGTGGAACATAGGGCAGGTCGCTTGCAGGGAAATGCAGATGCCCTTTCCGCGTCCACTGCCTCACATGTGTCCACCCCTCAGGGTTGAACAAAGGGGGTGTGGTAAGGTGCAGGGTGCCGTCGTGGATGGCAGGTATGTGTCACCGAGGTTCATAGCCTCGGTGAGGTAAGAGCCCGTTTTTGTTGATGTCAGCAGCAGCTAGTGCTACTGACAGAGTTTAAATAGCATGGCTGCAAAGCCGATCCGGGCCGGCTCTTACCGGGAGCAGCTAAAGTGTAGGGTGGGTGGCTGCTCCCCACGACCCAGTCCTGGTTTTGGGCTGGGTTTAAAAGCTCAGCCAGCTCAGCAGCTGGAGGTGGTGATTATCCTGGAGCTGCTAACAGGGCTGAGGAGTTCTCTGTCCTGGAGGAAAGAACTCAGCAAGGAGGTGTTTTGTTCCTGGCTACCTGAAGCTGGATTCTCCTGCGGCTGGGCCGACAGCGTGGTGCGAACCTGCACCTACACCTCCCAGGTGACTGAACCTGTGTTGGCCTGTTTTTGTTTTGCCACGTTATTTCCGTTGTGTGTGAACTGTCACCAAAGAGACTGTTTTTTCATTTATGGTGTGCAAGTGTGAATAAAACACTGTTTGTTGCACAATCTGGACTCCTTGTTTTGCCTCTAAACTGCACCCGCACCGCTGTCTACCAGAGCGACTCCCCACACCACCCAAATTGTGGAGAGACTTACCTTTGTCAAGAAGAATCAGGCGTGGATTAGCCAGGATTTCCACCAACCAATGCCCGATGCATCAGATTAGATCATCCATGCTGCCTCACCCAAACCTTGACAAAAGAGACCGGTTTCTTCTGGCTACTTGCCTTAGCTCCTATTCTGATGTTGTCCCCCACCTGATACCACACATCTGATGCCAAGTGCTTCTTCTTTCACTCACCATCTTCAGCTGGTACTGTTATTGCCACCCACCTCCCCACTCTGTCACAGGGTCACTCAGTGGTCTCCTGATGCTGCTGCCACCTCCACACTATGTCACATTGCCACTCTGTGGTCTCCTGATGCTGCCGCTACCTCAAGACTATGTCACCTTGCAACTCTGTGGCCTCCTCATGCTGCTGCTACCACCTCCACACTCTGTCATTGTGACATTTTGTGGCCTCCTCATGCTGCTGCTGCTGCCACCTCTGCACTATGTCACCTTGCCACTCTGTGGTCTCCAGATGCTGCTTCCACCTCCACACTATGTCACCTTGCCGCTCTGTTGTCTCCTGATGCTGCTGCTACCTCACCACTATGTCACCTTGCCACTCTGTCAACTTCTCATGCTGTTGCCATATCCCTCACGTCATGACTGGGCCACTATTTTACCTTTTTGGCCTGCTGGACTTCATTCATTAGACCCTTCCTCTGATCTTTTAGAAGGAAGGAAAAATTAGATGCACAACGGATCCTGTCTGTGCAGCAGCTATAAGGCCTGTATGGTCCCATCAGAATTGGCTTATGATTCGGTAGCCAAAAGCAGGAGTGGGTACAAAACATAAAAACATGCAAATATTCCATTCATGTGTCGTCTCTGTTTTGGATTAGCAATACTGATGGATTACTGAAAAAATGCTGACCGATATGAAGGCTTATGCTCAACAGACAGGTTCCGGTTTTTGGGGGGTTATTGTTCTGGCAGATCACAAATTTCCTGCTGACACCCTCCTCTTTCTGTCAGGGGGGGCTCTACTTGTATAAGCGTTTAAAAGAACAATTTCTGTAGACATCTATATGGAATAAGCTGACGATGTTGTAAAAGAAGTATGCTCTTTCACAATATAGTAGGATCTTGGGCCTCTGCAAGGTTCTTTATACCTGACGCTAACATCATTTAGTCAGTTTTGGCCCTGTAGCTGCCCAAAGAAGTAAAGTGAACAGCATCTAGCACTCCACTGTGAAATACAAATCTACCGAAGATTCACAGAATCGAAAAATTGAAAAGATCCCATAACCGACCAAACCATTCAAAATACATCAAGAGCACAGAGCACTTACACGTGGGACGCCACGGTAATAAAGAGCCAGCTCAAAACAGTGAGTAACCATCTAAACTGTATTATTTGTCGGAACACTACATAGAGACAATTCATGCGCAATACCAGATGTGCTTTTCCGTAAATTTATGCGCTCATACCCATGCGTTATATCTTATGCGTCTTAAATCCATCCGTTTTTTTCCACGTGATGTATTCTTTTTTCGATTGATCTAAAACTGAGTAAGAGCTACAAATTGTTGAAAATACTGAAAATCACCACAGGAGGACTTTCATAGTCACTACTTGGACTGATAATCCTACCAACCAAAATATCCAGAGTATTTTAACAGATTTTATTTTCCGATTTTTTAATATTGTTAACTTTTTGAACTGCATATTATGAATTGTATTAAAATAGTGCTAACCATAGTTTAGAGCTAAAAGTGTATCTGTTGGTGGCTCACCTAAACGTATATTAGGACCTAACGGTGCTCGCCCCTTTGGTTCTCCCAAATGAACCGTGAAACAAAGTACTATATTGACACAAACAAATAGGTGGGGGGCACTCAGTGCTCTGACAATATATAGATGCAGGAGGTATGGTAATAAATTAGTCTTTTTATTCTAATATCATCAAAAAGTGCTGTTCTGGACAGGATGTTTCCTTACTGGTGGAATGATAGCATATGTATCATAGGCAGAAAATGTTGCTCTTATAGTCTGATGTCTTGTAAATTCATATATTGGTTAGCCTAGGGTGTGGATGAAGCCCCACACATGAATTATAGCAACGTGCGACCGTAGATCAAGTCCACACGTTTCTATTATGTCGTGCTGCTTCCCCCTGTGTCAGGCTGTTCCAATTTCAGAAAACACACTGTGTGCTGATGTACACACCAATGTTAAAATGTGCAGGACATCAGGTTATTGCAATGATAGCCTTGTGTGTGGAGGAGTCTCACACATAAAAAGGGTAGCTATGTGCGACTACAATTCAAGTTCACACGTCTCCACCCTGTGTGTCACCTTTCCCACATCATGCTTATAAAAATTTTTATCACAATTGGTTAATAAAATCAGATCTGCATGGACCAGTAGTATATTAATACCAGTGAAACATAAAATGGAATACTGTATAAAGTCCGCAAAAAAACCCTAGAGAAAGTTCATAAAAGAGGTCCACAGTCCATAAAAAATCCACAAATAGTGATCCAAAAAGAGAATCCTTAATGTACTGTTATTGTTGTATTGGTTAATACCATTCAGTTATTGTTGTGTGTCATTTTAGTAGGTATTACATAAATTCCTATGTTGCAATACATATATCCAGGGTATGGTTGAGAATTTGCCTGGTCTCCTTTTGCAAATAGTACTCAATATAATGATTGTCCTTTGCCTGGATGTATGTGTAACAGATTATAGTGTCAACGGATCGGGTCCTTCACTGTGTAATGGCGCTTCACTCAGCGAGGCATTACAGGGCTAAGTAATCTACGTTACCCATCCTCGGAGGTCTCTGATCTGTGTCTGGTATCTGCAGATGGTTCGTGTGCGCTGAGATTCGCGCGGCGTTCCACGTGGTTTCTCAGCGTGCTGTGTGTAGCTGGCGAGATTACGGTAGCTGGGACGCCAGCTAGCACAGCGCGCTGAGAGCCGCGTGGGCGCCGCGCAATCTCAGCAGCTACATCTGCGATGCCAGACACAGGTCGAAGACCTCGGAGATGGTGCAGTGACAGTGACCCGATCGTGTGCACTAGTCTGTTACACGTGCAGGCAGGACAGTCATCTATTGATACTATTTGCAAGAGACCGTCAGTCTGAGCACTACCTGGATATATTGCAGCATAGGAACTATGTAATGCCTGCAAATGACACCGGCAGTAACTGAATGGTGTCACAGCTCTGGCAATAACGGTACAGTACGGATTCTCTTTTGATCATTATGGACTGTAGATTTTGCTGTATGAACTTCTCTAGGAGCTTGCGGCTCTACGGTATTCCGATTTATGTTTCACTGGCTATGTACTACTGGTCCATGCAGATCTGTTTATTAACTGTGATAAAATTCATAAGCATGATGTGAAAGGTGGCTGAGAAGCAGTGAACATGTGTGTAGTGCGCACACTACTCGCTCTATGTGTGGACTCCTCCGCACAAACTATCGTGCAATAACCTGATGTCCTGCATTTGCAGACAGTACATCAGTATTTCTGGTAGTACGGACAGCCGAAGCAGCAGCGCATAAGCGTGTGGACGATCTGCGTCGCTGCGTCTATAATTCATGTGTGAGAGCTACATCCACGTACACTGTAATGACTACAGACATCGAACTCTGAAACGGCATTTTCTGCCTATGATCCATATGCATCGTCCACCGTAGAAACATCTGTCCAAGGCTACACACTGATGATATTAGATAAAAAGACTGGTATGCCTACCTCCTGCATCTACATGTGTCAGGCACTGAGTGCCCCACCTATTGTTTGTGTCAATCTCAGTTAGAAACTGTCTCACATTACTCCCATTGTAAGAGTGCCGGTCTTTTCTTTTTCTTTTTACTTTTCCACTTTTGAATAGAGTGATTCAATTAGACCAGAGCACCTGACCTTGATTACAAGTAGTGAGCCGTCTGAATTTCTCCATATACCTATTTCCAAATGTTCTGGGGCCTCTACAAACCAAGAAACAAACAAAACAATTTATAAAAATAAAAAAAATAGCCAACAATTTTTATTTATTATCTCCTCATCCTCTTCTGCCTAAACCGCTACATTCGCCTCTTCCACCTACATCACCACGTCTGCCTTCTTCTCCACTCGGACCTCCACCTCCTGGCTCAAGATTATTATGTCTTACATTGGCAAAGCAGAGAAGTATACCGGCCGCACCCCAAAAAATGGCTAAAGGTCACACACAGAATTGACAGACACATAAAAAAAAAACAGAAACAGCGTTGGATTTCAGGTAATCGGATCATTTGTGCACTACAAAAAATCCATGATTCCTGGTGGAAGATCGTGCTATATAAAAGCTATCTGCTATCAGAAAAAAACAAGTCTGTATGGGGAAGAGCAAGGGCATTAGCGATCGCTCCTTCCCATGTTCTGGGGGAGCTGGAGGAAAGCGCCCAATGTAAATGCAGCAGTCTCCTCCGCTAGTGATCAGCTCATTGTCGGGAAGGAACCCTTCCTTCCCGACAATCAGCTTGTACATCGTCCAGTGTAAATATTCATTAAAAAAAAAAAAAACAGCGTAGTGCAGTGTTATGTCATTGGGGAAATAATTATTTTCTAAAACAGACATTTCAGGAGTGATGACATTTTTTTAAATCAAATATGGTTACTTTTAACAAAAAATAAGTAAACCTACTAAATTGCTATATACTTTCGATTTAAGAGTTTCATATCATTTGAGAGCATAAAATCTGAGCTGTATCCACCTTCTCTAGTTTATAGCATGACGTTGATAATTATTGTATTGAAATGGAGCAACTTTATATTACATACAATTAGGTCCAGAAATATTTGGACAGTGACACAATCTTTATGATTTGGGCTCTGCATGCATCCACATTGGTTTTGAAATTAAACAATTGAGATGCGATTGAAATGTAGACTTTCAGGTTTAATTCCAGGAGTTGAACATAAATATACCATGTGAAACGAATAGGAATTGCAAACTTTTTTTTTTTTTTTCAAAGGCTCCTCATTTCAGGGCCTCAAAAGTAATCGGACAAATTAACATTACCATAAATAAAACTTTAATTTTTAATACTTTGTAGAGAATCCTTTGCAGGCACAGACTGCCTAAAATCTGGAACCCGTGTCAAATAGTGGGTTTCCTCTATTGTGATGCTTTACCAGGCCTTTACTACAGTTGTCAGTTGTTGCCTGTTTGTGAGTCTTTCTACCTTATGTTTTCTCTTTAGCAAGTGAAATGTATGCTTAGTCGGGTTGAGATCTGGTCCATTGCAGAGTATTCCACTTCTTTGCCTTAAAAAAAACCTCTTGGCTGTTTTCAGTATGTTTTGTGTCATTGTCCATCTGTAATGTGAAGCGCCATGCAATCAACCTTGCTGCATTTGGTTGAATCTGAGTAGAAATATATCCCTGTACACTTCAGAAGTCATACAGCTTCTTCTGTCTTCAGTCATATCATCAATAAACACTAGTAAGCCTTTGAAAGCCAGGCATGCCCATGCCAGCACACTCCCTCTAGCATGTTTTACAGAGGATGCGTTGGATCATGAGCCGTTCCAAACCTTCTCCATACTTTCTTCTTCCCATCATTCTGGTACAGGTTGATCTTAGTTTCACCTGTCCAAAGAATGTTGTTCTAGAACTGGGCTGGCTTGTTTTTTGGCAAAGTCTAATCTGGTCTTTCTATTTTTGAGGCTGATTAATGGTTTGCACCTTGCGATGAACCCTCTGTATCTGCTCTAATGCAGTCTTCTCGTTATGGTAGACTTATATACTGATACACCTAAGGGGAGATTTATCAAACTGGTGTAAAGTACAACTGGCTTAGTTGCACTTTACACCAGTTTGATGAACCTCCCGCCTCCTTCCTGGAGAGTGCTCTTCACTTTGGTGGATATTGTGAATATGGTTTTGCTTCACCATGAAATGGATTCTGCAATCATCCACCACTGTTGTCTTCGATGGAAGTCCAATCTTTTTTTGAGTTCCCAAGCTCACCAGCGGGCTCTTTTCTTTTTGACCCAATGATCATCTATTTCACTTCCATTGAGAGCTCCTTTGACCACATGTGGGTTCACAGCAGCAGCTTTGAAATGCAAATGCCATATCTGAAATCAACTCCAGACATTTTACCTACTTAACAAGGAAATAGCAAATGCAACCCATTAAATATCTTTTGAGATAATTGTCAAATTGGTCCCTTGAAAAAAAATGCATCTACATATTAAAGAGCTGTAATTCTTAAACCACTCCTCCAACTAGCATGAGAATACCTCTAAATTAAAACTGATAGTCTGTGTATAAGCCCAAATTGATTATATAACTGTATCTTGCATATGTTTTGTTAAACAGCTAAAATGCCAAAACTTGTCTCACTGTCCAAATATTTCTGGACCGAACTGTATTTAAGGCCTGGTTTATGTTAAAAAATACAATAATTTGCAAAGAATAAATACTTTACCCGTGGTGTAACAGAAGTGTAAGAATATTGTTGTACCATTTTCCAAATTGTTATAAAAGGAATGTGTCATCAGAAAATGACCATTTTTTTAAATCACTTTTTATGTTCAACATATTTATACAGATAACACAGGATCCACAAATCACAGTTGATCTACTCCATCCAGACCCCTGCATAGGTCACAGAGCCTGCCTAGAAAATTGTCACATAGAAGTCAATGAGGTCATCTCCTATCCGTTATGTATATTGCTCATGTAGCTGCTCTCAAAGAAAGGGAAGTCATGAAATACTGTATTTATGATAGAATTATAAAGATAGTGGCTTATTTACATATGGATACTGACAGGCAAAACTGAATTACTTTTGCAAGATTACGAAACAGGGAATGAGGATGTCATAAACAAAAGCATGTATTATATTAAATAAAGATTTCTAAAGAAGTTTGAGTTCACAAGTTCTGGCCACTTTGCAAGTTCAGAAAACCATGGCAAAAACCACATTATGGACACAAAAGTGGCCACAAAGTGTGAACCCAGCCTTATAGTTGTACTCAATGGCCTCTGTGATTAGTGAACTGAAATATGAGTACCCATCGACATCAATGCAATTAGTCATTAGGAAAGGATGTCCCTGCAGTTCTCTGAAAGGGATCTTGAACATATCAGTTATAGTGCACTAAAAGGCCCTATCAAAAGAATATCTCTTTAAATCTATTGTCATTTCAATTGCACAAAAAGGAACAGATATTATTTGTAAATAAGATGATGTGGCTAATGCGAATTTACACCAAACCTATGTTAGTAAATAAAACAAATTATGGCGGGCTTACATGGGGCAATTGTTGGGTCAATTATTGGGAACGAACGTTTATTTAATCTGCCGGTAATCATCCTGTGTAAAGGGTAAAGGTGCTGCAAATCACCCGATGAACGAGCAAAACACTTGTTGATTAGGTGAAGTGATAGTTCATGCAGACACCTAAATCATCATTTCTGGGCAGCAGATCGTGCTTTGTAAACATCAATCTGCTGCACAGAAAAAAATAATCTGTATGGGGATGAGTAACTGCAGTAGCCATCACTCATCCCTCTACATTGGGGGTGATTACTGCATGTAAATGAAGCTCTTTTCTCCACTGATGAGCAAGCAGTTATTGGAAAGGAACGGTCCCTTCTCGACAATTGCCTACTTGGTTGGCACATGTAAAATGTCCTTTAGTCTAGAATGGCTGAATCATTGGTGTTGTTTGGAAAGTGGAAGAAAAAGACGCCCTGGTCCATATGAGCTAGCCCCTCTCTAAGCAATGATGGGCACTGCACACAAGCACCTGAAAGTTTTGTTCACATTTTTTAATAACATGGCACAATTTACATAACACAAGTCTTCGCCGATGAGGAACATGCTGAAGATTGAGTCGCTTCATTTTTATGCTTGTTTTTTCCTTTTCAGTTGTCTTTTTTCCTCTTTACATATGTACTAAAAAGGAATTTCTTACATACAAGATAAACAGCAAAAGGTTTGTATATAACAATCTCTTTACAATACTGAAAGCTACCACTACTGTTCCAGTGTACATATTCTTCTGGGAGAGTTTGCTCCTTAAAAAACACTGCACAACATCTGGAGTTCACAAAATCTGAAGCTCACAACTAAACCTTCAGTTGACTACTAAAATATATCTCTGCTTATTAGAAACAACTGTTGGGAGTTTTGTTCATTGTTTTGTTTTTGTCAAAACAGGATAACAACTCAAGATCACCTTAATACACTAGAAGACCAATGAACTATGTTTATTTCATACATATAATTTACAACCCAGTAAACCAAATGTCTATGGTATTTCATCAGGTAAAGTCATATCCTCTCTAATCAAGGAAATGTAAACAATATCTAGGCTGAATAAGTGTCAATGGACTATGTTACAAAATCTTGGTAAATGTTAATTTTTCAAAGATCAGCTTGCCCAACAACTGTCAATATACTTGGGTAGGCACAATAGCGGGACGCGAGTAGACCAGTCTATCAGTTGACAGTAACCACTGTAATCTATGCCATGACCTAGCTCTTATTGACATTGTTTTCAATGTCAAATGTGTTAAGTGAGCCTTATATTAATAGGAAGATGTATGTTAATCAAAGATATATAATTTCATAGACCAGCTTGGTCAATGACTGTCAATATACTTGGGTAGACACAACAGGTGCACACAATGTGACCAGTCTACCGGTTCACAGTAACCACTGTAATATTTGCCTTGATCTAGCTCTTACTGACATTTTTTTCGATGTCACATGTGTTTAATGAACCTTTTATTGATAGGAAGATGTATCTTAATGTATAATTGTTTGTGTTCATTGACACACTGATGGTACAGGAGAACCAAAATAAAGGTGGATGAGTGAAAAAAAAAATGAAATATGTCAAAACACAAGCTTCTTAGGGACAATATGACTTTAGTTGTGTAAGTGTGGCAAATGTTCCATTTGTGTTACAGTGGCTTTATAGTAAAAGCCTCCACAATAATTGCATAGTTGAGGGGGTTTAGTTGTCTCTAATAATATACACTGCACAGTATGAACAGACTGTGTTTTAAATAGTAACATTGTAAACTGCACAGTTTAAGAAGTATTATTGTATTATGTTATGTCTATTTACATTTGTACACAGTAAAGCTTTCATCCTATCCTTTTGCATATATGAGCCAATACCCAATGAAGCAAATTGTTTTTACATTAATATTTACATGTTCTTTCAATATCCTCAGTCTGATACAGTCCATATGAATGCAATGAATTATTTCCTTCAGTTCCAACCAAATGCTTTACATTAGTAAAATAAACCAGTTAAAGAGAAACATTTGAATTGGCCAAAAGATCTGGAAATTTGCAATATATCATATACAAAAAGTGAAAATCATTGCTCTTAGAGATTTTACATTTGTACAAATATTGTATCTCAAGTCTTGCACTGATTGAACTCTAATCAGGCTATTTGTCCATAATCATATTTTATTTATCGTGCTTCAATATCCTTCAGTGTGTGAGAAGGAGGTCTATCCCTTATCTCTGAGGCCAGTGGAGTAGTCCTCCTGGGAGAACCTGGTCGCCCTCCCAGTGTAGAAATAAGTGGAGGTGGGGCACTTAGTGCTGCTGTTGGGGGAGTCTTATTTAGAAGTCCATTTTGATGTCCTGCTGTAGGACTGACCCTGGGATAATGCATGCTGGGAAGTCCAGGTGTGATTAAACTTGGATGAGGCAGGTGACCATCTAGTGCACCTGGATGAACTGCATGTAGGCGAGCATGTTCATAGTCCTCTCGAAGCATATGTAACCTCTCCCTCTCCTCCAACTGGCTAGCTCTTTCATGGTCCCTTCGTGGGTCAACAGAAAGATGATGATGGTGGTGATGGTTATAGTCATGGGGTTCTCTGTCCCTGAAAGACCTGTCTGATTCATATAGTCTTGGTGTGGTAAGACGGTGAAGTGGATCATTTCGCAACAAAAAATCTCGCCCAAGGGGATCCCGCCTATGAATATCTAGTCCTCTGTATGGGTCTCTTAATGGATCTCGCATAGGATCCCAGTGAAATGAAGGGTAAGGAAAACGTTCACCTCCTGGAATGGGACTTATGCCCATGAAAGGAGTCATCATGCGAGTCCTATCTAGTCCACCAATACTGTTCATTGGGTGCATTCCTGTGACACCCACAGCCATTGGCATGGAAGCTAAATGACTTGGATGAACATTTGAAGTAGATATTGGAGGAGCTTGTTCAGAGGATCTATGTACAGTAGGTACTTCGGAGACTAAAATATCATGATCTTCCTTCCTTTCTTCTTTCACTTTCACATCATTATTTTTCTTTTGAGTATCATAAGTCTCACTTTTTCTTTCATTTTCTCGATTAGAAGTGCTATTGGGTCTCGTGCTCTCCACCACTGGTGCTCTGACATAAGGTGAAGGCACCCTTGATAACTGTTTAGGGTCCTCCACAGCTCTTTCATGTACGATATTTTCTTTCTCTGAAATGTGGTTATCCTTTGCTTTGTGCTCTTCCATGTTATTTTCTTTCCATGAGTCAGAGTGTTCCCTTTCTCGTTCTTTAGGCTTTTCTTTATCTCGTACCTCATTATTTATGTGGCTTCTACTTTGTTCAGATAAACTGCGGTTATGTCCTAATGAATTCACTTGGCTAACAGGTGCTGGGGAAGGATGACTAGAGTGCCTTTTGTCCAGACTTTCCCTACAAAAAAAATAAAATAACTTTATTGCAATTGCAAAAAGAAAAATATATTTAAAATGTAAATAACTTCATTGTGTGCTCTGTTACAGCCAAAACTAGAGTGCTGTTGAGATATTGTATCAAGACTTAATTGTCATTATTTAGCATATTATAGGCCTTGTCCCATATGGACAACCCTTTTGCACATGTCCTGTAAGGTTACATCACCAAGAGGGATTCTTTCAATAATGTACCATCTGGCCTTCTGCTGTTGATAACAGCTGATAATTGGAGTTACAGATACCAGTAACAAACTGATCACCTGGTCTCATTCTGAGAAGTGTCTGTCCAGTGTCCAGTCAGAACACCACTTTTAATTATCATATTAAATACAGATCACTTATGAATGGTTCTTTGTTCACAATATATATATATATATATATATATATATATATATATTTTCTACTAATTGGTTCTAATACCAATGTCAACCAAAAGTAATCAGTGCCTTGAGGGGAATCTATCATAAGATATGACCCCATAAAGGCATGAACAATGCTATATGGCACCAAGGAGTGTAGTTCAAACATCCAAATGTTTGCTATGATAATGCAAGTGTAGCCTTAAGTGTATTTTGAATATTCATACTTCATTGAGATGCCCTGATTTATTGAGTTGCCCTGGCTTATTGGCAGCTACTACTCCCAAACCAACTATACTCTAGATTGACATTTTTGCATCACCTGATGTCCTCTCAAAGAGGCATAAAAAGAAGTGCCTTGGCACATCAATGAAGACTGAACACCTAGCCGGACTTTAGGCTTTATGAGCACATGGTACCAGCATCCGTTTTGCAGGCATGCTTACTTTTTTACAGCAAACATGGAGCTATTTTTCCTAAGACCTATTCAGTGTTGTTAACATGTGTGAGGTTAAAATCTGCTGATAAACTCCCTTTAACAAAATAAGTTGTACTATATTACATGGAATTAGATAACTCTAGGGCATGATGTTTGAATGTCATGTCAGTATGTGAATGTCTAAATGTACTAATATACAAACCTTTCTTTATCATCCTTAGATGATGATTCTCTTTTCTCAGAATCTCTGTCATGAGCTGTAGCAGAAGAACTGCGTTCCGGTTCACCTGGTTTTAGCCAAGGTGGAGGTGTAGGGAAAGATGGTGGTGTCCTGTGAAGTCGATTCCATGGTTCATGAGGATTGTTGAAGCTCTGCATATTTGGCCCTTCCTTATGGCTAAACATTGAGTTGGAGGCTATAAAAATACACACATAGAGTTAATATGTTCACATGGACACTAAAAATTGCAAAACCCCAACAACATATTTAAAAGGCAGCAGAAAGTGTAAATGTTAGTGGTACTAACCCATAATGAGGGGGTGGTTGAAGGGTCTGGTTGTTTCTTAGGAGAAAAGACAAAGAAAAATGACAGCTTTCCTATATTTTGTCCCCATTCACAAATGCACTTAGACAACTATAAGCAATATTCTATAAAGTTTGGGAAAATATTTAAAGAGGTTTTTCATGTTCAGCATATTGATAGACTATCCATATCAGATAGGTGGAGGTCTGACTTGTGGCTCCCCTGCCAATTACTTGTTTGAAGGTATTATGGTGCTCATGCCAGAGTTGCAGCCTCTTCAGTCTTTACCTTGGCCCATCTACATGAACACAATTTGCTTAGTAGCAGCAGTGCAGGATATTTTAGCATCATCCCATTTAATTGAATGGGATGAAAATGGAATATGTTGCAGCGTTAAGGTAGATCAACCAAAATAAAGAATGAAGAGGCGCTTATACAAGCACTTCAGCCCCTTCAAACTGTTAATTGGAGGGGTTGGAAAAAGTCAAAACCCCACTGATCTGATATACTGTGCCAGTAAAACCCCTTTAAATGAAAAGTTAAGGGAACACAATTTAAAACATTCAGTAGATTATGTGGGGAGAACAAACAATAGTGGTGACCTCCAATTTTCTATTACTCTGACCTTTTAATGATTTTTTAAAACATTATTTTCCTTTTACATGAATGTCGGTATTTTTCTAAAATCCACTATTATTCAAGATGTTTGGCCTCAATATCATCTAAAAAGTAGATTATATTTTTGTTGGAAGACTTTTTACTTTCTAGTAGTGTTTGCTTAGGTAGTTATTGTATATGTGACTTTCTCCAACTTTCAAAAATATTTTATAGCAATAAATGACTATATGCACCCAATAAATGGTTTTTACACAGATTTCTTGTGATAGTCAAAAATATCTCTATATACACATTAAAAATGTGACAGCATGCAAAATGTTACAGACATCGCAATACATTTAAAGGTAATATACTGAATAACATTTTTTTCATCATGCATTGACTCACAGCCAAAAAAATGCACTTCTCAATATGATGAGCTAATCAGGAGTTCTCTGAAAAGGGTCTCTATTTTATTCAGAAACACCACTCAAAGTTTTGTTACACAGATCTTTTGTTGGAAAAAAAATACTCTTTTATGGCAGTTTTTGATGAAGTTTTTGGGCCAAAAGTAATAGGGAATATAAAGGATGGATGTATACTTCTCCCTTCTGCCAGAATTGC
Organism: Bufotes viridis; assembly: GCA_033119425.1. NCBI lineage: Eukaryota > Metazoa > Chordata > Amphibia > Anura > Bufonidae > Bufotes > Bufotes viridis. The sequence goes on along the minus strand of CM065591.1, from coordinate 294,056,151 downwards.
TTCTAGCTTTGGCTCACAAAACTGAAGGGAATTTGGGAAAACTTAAAAAACTGTGTTTATAATTCAGTTTAGCTTAAATGGGAATGACTTGAACTTTACTAATCCCAGGTGTGGTAACCATACATGATAATGGTGAGCTTGTACATTACACAAGGATATTTTATAGCATATAGAAAAATCCCCTGGTGATGATCCAAACTACACAAAAGAGAAAGGGAAGACCCCATGGTGCCATCACATCTACATATACATTATAATTTCTTCTCAACTACAAATTGAATTATAACATGCTATACTTACTAACTGAAGGATTCCCCAGGCCCCCAAAGGCATTTCCACCCACAGAACCAAGACCACTGAATGTTGAAGGACGGTTAAAGGGTTCTATGACAACAAATGTTTGATTTAGTTTCAGTATTCGGAAATACTAATCATATCTACCTTATATATAACATAATGTAATATAATATAGCATGATAAAAACAATATACACTCTTCAAAATTGAAACTGCAACATCAAGAAGGACAAACAAATGTTAAGGTTAGGCAAATTGAGAAAGTAGCAGGTGTCTCTAAGATTTGCAAATGATCCATTTTTAAGCACCTAACTCCAATCTGTGGCATGTCGGAGGGGCATAAAAGCAAGATTGAATGTACATTTTTTGGCCACATGAAACCTCACAAATCAGATTAGATGATTGTGTGAAGCCTCCTTTTTATTAATGTGCCAGTCATTACCACTTCTCATAAACTGAGAGGGACAGAACCCTTGAACTTAGACTCCTTGGTTTATCACTTCAGCAAATCGCTACACTCCTTGGCTGAGATGTTAGGGATGTTCAGCGTTATGTCTCCAGGTGATTGAAAAAACAAAAATGAACTGGAATAATAACAAGATGTATATAGAGGTGAACCTCTGCACAAACATATCGTCTGATTAGAAGAGTGGTGCATAGTGATCCATTCTGTACTGCTAGTGAAATTGGACATTATATGTCAAGCTTAGGGCGGTAAACAATGTCTACACAAACCATCAAAAGTCATTTGGGTGGCATTGGTCTACAAGCCAGACATTGTGCTGCAGGTGTTCCATTGACCTCCTGCCACTGCTGTCAAAGGCTTTCATGGTGCACAGCAAGATGGTAATGGAGGCTGGAATGGAAGTTTATTTTCTTCATTGATGAGTCTTGCTTTTGTCTTGGACACAATCATAGCCGTAGATTGGTCTGAAGACCACATGGGCAATGGCATGAAGAGGCCTTCATAAGGGAACATCCTACTACCAGGATTATGGTGTGGAGTGGCATAATGTAAGGTAGCCAGACCCCTCTAGTCTTCCATTCAGGTACACTAACAACCTGGCATTGCATTTAATGGTCATGGAACCAATGATACAGCTATTTCTCCAAAGTGTCCCAGGAGCCTTTTTTCAACAAGACAATGCCAAGCCACATGTTGCGTGTGCTACTGTGAGCAGCCTGTATGGCCTAAACATGCTACCATGGCCTGCATATAAATGTGTTACCATGGCCTACAAAGTCTCTTGACTCTGCTTCTCCTATTGAGCACATGTGGGACTTTATTGGTCAGCAATTGCAAAAGGAGGTGCCAGCAGCGGAACTTGACAATTTGCGAGCCCAAATGAATTCAGCGTGGCATAGGATTACTCAGATAACCATTATAATCTCATTAATAGCATGCCAAGGCATGTAAGTGCATGTATTTTAGCATCTGAAACTCATACTAGACACTGACTATATAGAGATGCTATGAATATTTTCTTAGCATTTTTTACCATTTGCATATCATTAACATGTCTATTGATCCTGTGATTTCCAACATTATATTTATTTTCCTTCCTGATGTTGCAATTTCTATATTAAAGCGTTTATATATACATTGATAAAATAATATCAAAGACACATTTTTAATTGAGTAAATGAGTACTTACCCAGATGAGCAGATGGATTGAGAAAATTGTTGTGGTGAGGTGGAGGACCAAAAGGTGCTCCTGCAGGATGTGCACCGCCTACAAGTTAACAAAAAAATAAATAATTGTGGGTGAAGACATCTTTGCCACTTCGGCTATTGAAAGCAAATCAAAAGCAAATCATAACCATAAAAGTTTCCCCATCGTTTTATTTATTTTTCTCTCTAGTATTGTATACAATGGACAGACTACTTTACTTCATTTCATTACATAATGCTAAGATAATGGTGATTATATTAAGATATTATCTACAGATAACATTAAAGTTATTATAAATTAATATTTTTCAATATTTTTTAATCGCGCATTGCTATCATAGTAAAAAATAATGGGTAACCAAATCCTGGCCTGGATATAAGTGACAAGATTTTAAATGAAGAGTCAAGCAATCCTTATTCAAGGATTTGGCTACATATATAAATGGACTAACTGGGCATAAAACTGCAGGAACTTGGAGATCCAATTTCAGATAAAAGATGACGACACACTTCCATAAGTGATCATCAGTTATCATTTCAGTAAGAGTGTGTGATAATTCAGTGTGATAATTGTTTCTCCAAATAAAAAAATATAGTATACATTGTGCATATTCTTAGTGATGGCACTCTAGAACAGGGTTTCTCTAACTGTTTTTTACTTTTACTGCTAAATCATGGTGGTTCCTGTGCCTTGATCAAAACTTAAAGGGGTTTTCTGAGATTACTATGGCTTTACCAAATTCATGATGTACTTCTCCTTTCTTCAACACTACTATTAACAATGCCCAGCTAGCTTATAGCTCCTCCAAGCTAATTACACAGATACTCATTTTACTGCTCCTGTTGCTGCTTTGACACATCCATGGACATAACATTACAGAAAATAAGAAAGAGCTACATGGTCATGTGACCACAGCCCAGAAAGGGATATAGGAGAAATAAAAGTTAAAGAAATACATTACAAAATTACAGCTATACATACTATATAATATTACAATAAGCACAAAATTAATCAGTTCTGATGTTAAACCAAAGAATAGCTTGGGTAACATCTAATTACTTCAAATCTGCCTCCCTTGCTGTGTTTCACCAATACCTGGGGAAATAAAGGTACATTCCATACAACTTTAACATTACTTATTGAAAAGTAAATGTGTGTATCACTGCTATACATGCTAACAGAACATTGTTTTCCTTCCAGTAAGTAACTAAAAAATATGGTAAATACCCACCAGCAGCAGAGAATAGAGTTGAAGGGCGTGCCAAATCATGAGGGTGCGGATGGTGATGGATTGCTCCAAAAAGGCTCGGACCTGGTGGCCTGCTCAAAAACTCAGGCTTCAGGCCAAAATCAAGCTTGTGTGGATCTGTCTGCATCTGTTTCTGAAATATAAAGCATTACTGGAATTGAGATTTCCCCCGTGGGCAGGTAAGAAAAGAGGCTTCAAAGACCGTACAAAATGCCACATTCACACCTTGAAATTGCAAAACTGATCTTTGTATGTGCTGTAATTGAAATTACACTTTTTTTTAATCTGATGTTATCAGAAGTGACAGACAGAGCTTAGTCTGGATAAATGGGAGAGACATGACTTGTAGGCAAAATTACAAAATATATCTTACAAAAACTGATCCTCTGCACCGAAACTGGAATACAAAGAATTCCTAACACTAGACAATGCTATTAGGTAATTATAACATTAGCTGTTAATGCCTCCAAAATGGATCAAATAATTAAAGAAACCATTATCCATTTCTAAGTACAACCTTCATCCAGAGGCCCTTGTAATTAAATGTGTAATTACTGAAAATAATTGCATATTTATCCTTCTAAAGTCAATGGCTTGTAATTCAGTAATGTCTTAAAAACACACCAGTGATTCCTTAGTGTCAGATTTTATCTATCTATCTATCTATCTATCTATCTATCTATCTAATCTAATCTATCTATGTTCATTGTTTTGTTTTGTTTTTTTGTTAATGTTTATTGTGTGCCTTGTAAATATAGTGTGAATATACTTTGAAGAGGCTTCAAAGATCGTACAGCATGCCATAGTCACACATTGAAATTGCAAAACTTATTTTTCTCTGTGCTATAATTGAAATTACACTTTTTTTAAGGGATTTTTTTATTGAGTGATGACTATATCTTTTTGAGTTATGTTCCTGGACTTAGTGGTGTGGTATTCAGGGGCACTACTATGTCCTGTCACAATAGCTGGCAGTGAAAATTATTAATCTCTCAGCTATGAACTAATAATACAGGACACCGGCATCAGTGTATGCCCAGGGTGATGACAGGGGCATAAAGTAGCTAGACAGGTTGGACTGACATGAGCATGAGTTGTGATGCTGGAGTGCTATGCCTCAAAACTGATCAGAGGTGCAGAAAGAAGTGGTGGTTTGTCTGTATGTGGAATCAATTTGAGCTATTGTTAGCCTGCAAAATCAATTAGGCTTGTCTGTTGAGCTTCAGTGAACTGGGGGCAGCTGTAGGCTTATATGCTAAATAGAGTCTGGTTGGACTGAGTTTGTTGTGGCATTTTCATTACAGAAAAGGCAATGAACTACATTGTAGTATCCATTATCCCATTTTATCTGTAATGGGCAATGGGGTTGGACCCACTGTACCAGCTGTTTTTTTGAGTATCCGTAAAACTAGTCCGAGATCAGGGCAGTCAGAAATTATTCAAGATGGTAATCAGGTTTTAGTCAGGATAGGCACCAGATAAGCAGTCGAAGAGCAGGTAGAGAAGCCATACACTAGTGAAGGTGCCTTATATATATCCAGGGACAGCCATCCATAGGCTGGAAAAGGATTTGAACAAGTGCATGCTGGACCTTTAAGAGGCCAAGAGGAAGCATGCATGTGCCCTAAGGGAAACGCCAGGAAGAAGAGTCAGGCCCTTCAACAAAGGAGTGGGACAGCAACGGGCACCTGGAACATTGGCGGCTGGACCTGCTACAGGTGGCAAATGAGAGCACATGGGTCTGGGGTACCAGCCAGGCAAGATTCAGGACAGGGTGAGAGATGTTGGGCCCATGCCCACTCAGGGGCGCAGGACAGCGTCGGGCATAGGCCGCAATCATAACATTATCAGACAAAATAGCCCAGCATGCTGCGTTATTCTGGTTGGCATTGTTGATAGTTTCTGTGTAGAGACACATAATGTAGCCTTCCATAGCAGTCGGCCAAATGAGCTGACAACTATTCTTCCCAACCTCCCAAACACATGCACATGCATCTTTTTAAATAGAGATTAGGGAATATTCTGATGTCATATTCCTCTGGCAGTGACCAGCAGTTTCCTGCTGGTACAAGGGATCTAGTAAGTTGAAATACAGCCATCTGAGGAGAGCCAGGACACCCCTGCACACATAAGATAGTAGCCCAGTCTACATAGTCACCAACACATTTGTCTTACAGTATGCTTAATAAGATTTTGGGAGTGTGTTTGCAAAGGAGGAAGTACTACCTACTCAGCCCTACTGAGAAACATGTCTTATTAATGCTATCTTCCATGCTTTAAGGTGCAAATCCTCATTATGCTGCAACTTAATAGTTTCTCTGGACATATAAATGAATGGAAACATTCAGATCTGGTAACAAGTGATATAGCATTACAATCTAAACATCACATGGTTCTGAGAAAACACATGTCAAATATAAAAAAATAAAAGCTGAACCTTAAATTTGTATTTTAAGCACCAAGAGGCATTTGCTCAGGTATGTGATACCATTTATGAAACAATGTTTATTTTATTGGAAGCAGGTAGCTGACTTAATTTCTTGCTTCAGGGAAAACATCCAAGTGATCATTGGAGTCTATTTACAATGCCTCATGTGGATTCGCAGTTATTTTAATAGTTTTTTTCATTTGGTTACTATAGTCTCTAAGGTAAAATTCTCCTCACTTAAAATAACAACTTGCATTGCAGTGTTGGGTAATCAAACATTACATGAGATTAATTCAAAGACAATGAAGTAAAGTTCAACAAGGAATGTAGAAAACTTAGATACTGAGAATACAACTATTAGGAGATGTGCATCACATTCAGTGGCGTAACTACCATAGCGGCAGATCATGCGACTGCTATGGGATCCAATCTTAGTTGGGATTATCTCCTCTTCTACTGGAGGCGAAAACTTGGTCAGGACTCTACGTTCTAAAGCAGGGATGCCCAACCTGCGGCCTTCCACCTGTTGCAAAACTACAACTCCCAGCATTCCTGGACAGCCTATTGCTATCAGCCTGCAGCAGGGCATTGTGGGAATTGTAGTTTTACAACAGCTGGAGGGCCACAGGTTGAGCATCTATGCTCTATAGGAACAACTTTTAGCAAATGAGTCAGTGGAAAAATGGCCCAAGGGTCATTGAAAAGGGTTTAGGCAGAAACTTTTCTGTCCTGTGTGGGGGGGTCTGGTTTGATCCTTGCTATGGGGTACTCACTTCTCTATGTACGCCACTGACCACATTTATTAAATGTCGTAGACTGTTTTTTTTGGTGTGTCTGAATTGGCTTTAGAGTTTAAAGTATACAAGCAGTATACAAAAAATATCCTATCTTTGTGTTGAATGGATATGTGGCATCTTCCAGTAGGAGATGCTCTCTGTGTAGAGCACACTTGGTGTTGTCTTTATCAAGGGCCATACTGATAATTCACAGGGAGAAATATTAGTGGTGCTCTAGTATTAAATAAGTTTATGCATGTGATACAATTACAATTGTATTGTATAAATAAACTAATACAATGTCTAAAGACATCTCAGTTTGTTGATGGTTTAAAGTACAATCAAGCTATGAGTCTACTAATTCATAGCTTTTATAACCCCTCTTTGAAATTCAGAACTGACTGATATTTTATTATGTTGGTTTGGTTCTCTAATACTGACACTATAAAGCCGGACTTATGTTCATATAATGCATGCCCAAATGGTCATGACTCATAAGCACTGACCTCCGCCATCTTGAGAATGTCCTGTAAGCCTCAGGGAGCCATATTAATTATATTTTGTCATTCCATTGATACAGCTATTTCATGAGTGTACCTGCAAACTGCAGGTAATAATTTAAACGTTATACTAACCTTGACTTTTTGTTGATGATGGTATATTTGCCAGGCGATATGAACATGCATAGCGCACCATTTTCCAGGTTTCTAGGTGAAATAAAATAATAAGATTTAAAACATTGCACAGTATAGCTACAATAAACAAAATATATGGCATCAGCCATGCAGGCAGCTAATAAATGGCTAGGCAGCTATTTACGAAATGCTGATGCAGCCCTCTGAACTACTGAAACTACTCTGATTTTGCATGGCTTACTACTGTAATATGTTATGGATCTCTGTATAGGATGTTGAGAAATCTGTAATGATTTCTTAGAACAAAAAAAACACTTTAGGGGGAAGAATTTATCATGTCTGAATTGGCAAACTTTGCACCGAGTCTATAACATATTGCATGATGTTTGTTAAATTGGATGCATCTTTAACCCTAACTCTTTTGTTTAGAAATGCTATTGCAGTTTGTCTATACCTCCCCCTACTAGAGTGAGTTAGCAACTTTTTGGTGACTTTTTTAAAAGTCACAGTGATAATTCTATACTGGGGTGAAACTTATTTACACAGTTAATTATGCCCACCCACTAAAAGGGAACCTGTCATCAACTTTATGCTGACCTCACTGAGGGCAGCATAAAATAGTGACAGAAATGCTGATTTCAGTGGTGTGTCACTCATGAGCTACAAGAGGGTGGTTGCTGAGAACTAGTATCATAAGCCTTGCAGCACAGGCCTTGAAAAGAGTCAAATCTACTTGAGAATAATCATGGTTATTCATAATCTCCTGCACTCTCACCCATCTGCTGATGATTGTCAGTTCTTTGCTAGAGAGAATGGGAGAAAACTAAGTAGAAGACTGTCAGTCATCAGAAGATGGGCAGGGAGAGAAGGGATTCATGAATAACCAGGACTCTTCTCAGGTGGCCGTGACTCTTCTCCAGGCCCAGTCTGCAATGATTGTGATGTTGGTTCTCGGCAACCACTTACTTTTAACTTTTAAATGACAGACCCCTGAAATCAACTCACCTGTCTCTAATTTAAGCTGCCATTAGTATGGGTAGCATAAAGTTGAAGACAGATTCCCTTTAAAACTGAAGTGAGGGGTGTAAAAAGGCAAAAATTCTAATTCTGCAACTTTTCGAAGACAAAATTCTGGAGTGTAGAGCTTGATTTATGATTATTACCCCCTTTGTATTACTGTTCCTTAAGACAGTACACATGAGCTAAGAGTACAGTTAGTACATAAGTTTGTTGAGTAGTATAGGTTGACTTCTGTATAATAGATGAGACACCTAAACGGTTCTCTCAAAATTTTCTTTAGGGGTCTGCTGATCATCAAAAGGGAAACAGATTCCACTAGCATCCATTTGTGTGCAATTTGGCAGTAGAGCAATCCTAAAACAATCTATAAGTTTAACTAAAACGGGCAGGGAGTAGCTGGAGGGGAGACACCTCGACTATTTTCCACATTTCTTGCTCATTTTAAATCCATGTTTTCTCTTAAAAGTTGAAGCCTTTCAAACTAAAGCATAGCTGTTTGTAAAGTTAGTGTCTGTCAGTATTTCATGCTGTCTGTGGTTAAGGCTGCAAGAAGCTCCTGACAGGCTTCCTCTATGGTAGGTTTACCCCCAGTGCTGTATAATGCCACGGATAACTGATTACTAGATAATATAAATAAATCTTTAAAAGTGTGTCTTGTCAGCACTGTAGAAGGCAATTTGTACATTACAAAGACGTACTGCAAAGAATTGATAGAGGTTTAAATATTAAAATGCAGATTCATATTTCAGAATCCAATGTATTATTTGCAGCAAACATGGCTCCATAATAGAAAATCCACTTATAAATCAAACATTAAAGAGTCATATTTCACTCAAAATTTTACTTTTCAACCTCTTCAGCTATTAGTACAGTATTTTCCGGCGTATAAGACGACTGGGCATATAAGACAACCCCCACCTTTTCCATTTAAATTATAGGGTTTGGGCTATAATCGCCATATAAGAATACCCCTCTTCCAACACACGCCAATCCAACCCAGTATACAACAACCAGCCAATCACAGCAAGCGATGTACCTGTATTTTGTGTGCACACTTCATACAAAGGCTCCTTGGATTGGGTGTGTCAGCTATCCCTGCCTGCCCAGCCCTCCCTGTCTCCATGACGATCTTCTCCAGTCCAGGGAACTGACTATGGCAGTCAGGGCTTCAGTAGCGTCTTGGCTGCCATGGTAACCGATCGGAGCCCACCTGTGCTTTACTGAATTTATTGCAAAAAAACGATTTTACAGATATAAAAATTACCAGTACCGGTATCTTTGTGCCCAAGTGTCTGTCGCCGTTTTATGCCCAGCCGTGCCCCAAATCCTCGATCCCAGCGCTGCCCCTCTCTTAATTTATTCACTGCACTTCTGTTTGTTTATCTTCTGAAGCCGCTCGTAATCTCGCACATGCACAGTTAGTTGAAGCACTCGCGAGATTAAGAGCGGCTTCAGAAGATAAAAAATCAGAAGTGCAGTAAATAAATTAAGAGAGGGGCGGCGGTGGGATCCAGGATTCAGGGCGCGGCTGGGCACAAAACGGCAACAGACACTTGGGCCCAAAGATACCAATACTGGTAATTTGTATATCTATAATATCGTTTCTTCACAATAAATAAACCACAGGCCCCTCCTCCACCCTTCTCTCATCATTGGTGGCAGCAGGCAGCACAGGGGAGAGGGAGGGACTGCTTCCTTTTCCCCTGTGCTGCCTTATACCCGGCGTATAAGACGACCCCCGATTTTTTAAAAGAATTTCTAGTGTTAGAAAGTCGTCTTATACGCCGGAAAATACGGTACATAATAATTGTCAATTATGCCCTTGGATATTCAACAAATATTATAAGAATAAACATAATCCCCTATTAACAGATGATCAGAAAATGTATTGTTAGCAAATGCTTTTACACTGTTTTATAATCTACATGACAAATCAATCAAGCTATTATGTTGGCTTCATATGCTTAGAAACATTAAAATAGACTCTTACCCTCAGCATTGGCCTGAAAGGATCAGTCAACTGTGAAGAGAAAATGACAACCCGGTTACATGCCTGTCACTCAGACAATCAAATGAATTAACACATGCCTATTGGTTTCTAATGAAAAGGTACTGAAATGTTGAAATTTTACTTTCAAATTAAGTCCTTTTATAAAATAATTAGCCAATTTGTGCATCATCACATCCAATATAAATCCATTTTGTAACATATACAATACGTATGCCAGTATATATACATGCCCAACTATGTTGAATACTCTTTTAAAGCACCCATCCTGATTTCCCATTGTCTCTATTCTATTCTGCTTTTGTAGCCAAGGCCACTTGCTTGTTTTCCACAACACGTCTTTTTTTTTCTAAAATACAATGTTGGATATTTTGGCATTGACAAGTATGACACTTCGCATTGCCAACATTTGACAGCTGCTGTTTTGATATAGTAAAATGAATTTTTTATTGGGATTTAGCTGTTCTATGTCTTAGACAAGGCCAAGCTTTCTTGTATGAAACACAAAGCTTTGCATGGGAAAGAACTGACAGCAAAAAAAAAAAAAATTCTAACATAAAACCTAACACAATGTATATAAGTTAATAAATGTGTTGAGGCGTTTTATTCAGACGCAAGTGGTTATGGGTATAATCATTGTTTCTGAAGGTTGGTTTGAAGGACCTTATTTATTCTAAAAAAAAAAAAAGGAGGTAAGAAAAAAAATTAATTTGTCCTTAAACTCTTTCTTTATTATAATAACCTGTGTTTTGCTGATGCAGTCCAATGAAAAGAACATGAACTCTGCTAAGTTTGTGTATGATAATTGACTATAGGAAAAGTGTACATAGTGGGGAGGGACTTATATATATATGCCTCTAATTTCATACAGTGGCTATATCAGACGATGCATTACATGGTATCTACTGTGGCACATATAACGTAATACACAAAAGCCCTTCATTCACTGTGCAGCCTTCTGCTACCCAGCTCTGCCATGGTACAAAGCCTACAGGCATTGTCTGCAATGCACCAGTTGACATAAGTAACAGATATCCATGTAAAAGGGTTTTGAGATTAAAAAACATTTATGGTAGATTGTAAAAACTGAGCTCATTGAGTTGAGTGTCATTTGAGTGCATTTTTCGTGTTATGTCTGCTTGAAATAATATCCCATACATGTGCCATTTAACTTTTAGCCTTTGATTTAAAGCATAATGCCTTGTGACTATTCCCATTGATATTATTTACTATAAAGTTATTATTTGAGTCTCACCCATGGTGAAAATGTAATTGGTAACAATATGACGACAAAAGCAATTAGAAATTACAACACTGCTACTGCTAACAGATCCAGGATTTTACATTCCCACATTGGTTACCGATTAAACAGTGCAAACAGATATCTAGCTATAAAATACATGCACAGCAATGCACATGAGCCATATTTGTAACAGTGGGGAGGAGGGGGGGGGTTCCTTGTGGATAAAACACCCATCACAGTATCTCGTATTATACTGTATGTGCAGTGACACTTGCTAGATCAGGGTTAAGGATACCTGGAAATCTAAAGAACATGCAGCTCATTTGTACTGTATTGGAAATGGATGTAAATATAATATGCCATTGTTTGGTTTGCATTGCTAAAGCTTTCAATGTGAGTTCCTGTTTGTTCAACCCTGACTTAAAAATCAAGAGACTCCAATCCACCAATTACATCAATATTTCATCAGCACACTAAATAATACAGCAGCTCTGGGAATATGAGACTGTATTGTTATAACAACAAATGCTGCATTTCATGCACAAACCCTTTCCACCCCATCACCACAGGGAAAACTGTATTGCTTTGAAGAGGGAATTGGCTGCTACCTTAAAGACAGTCGATGTCTTCTCCACATCTAGATTTTAAACATAACTATTTTTTTCTTGCACAAATAAAGATTTCTTTGTTACCCTAATTCTAATCATAAACTAACACAGTTAATTACAGCTCTCCTTCCTAGCTAACAAACTGACATCCATGCCAAGACAATCCCAGGATTAGTCTAATACATGTGGCACAAAGCATATATCTTGGTGTGAAACTGAAGGTTAAGAAAATATTACTTTAATTAACTTGCAAATTAAAAGCTGTGCCAAAAGAATAAAACGCAGCATAAAGTATGGCAATAAGAAAAATGTTGATCATAGTAACATACAAATAAGAGAAGAGAGAAATTGAAAACATAGCATAAAAAATGTCGGAGACTGACAAAAAATAAATTAATATTTGTGATGTAGTTTTACCCTATTAAAAGTGAATCTGTCAGTAGATCTAACAATGAAAAACTGCTGACAGATATACTGTAGGTAGAGGCAGGATGGAGTAATGCATATCTCTGTCAATGCAATAAATGCAGTGCTGAAAAAGTAGGTTATGAAACGCATAAATGCTGTTCACGCAAGTGCATCTGGGAGTGGCAAGTCCGTAGGTTGCAGTGCTTCAGGCTTAGTGTACAAGTCACTCTAAGCCCCACATCAATGTGCTGATAGCTGTAGTGCCCAACCAGGAGACTGCTGCAAATGTCACTCACAGCAGAGAGGAAGGGCTTTGTAGTGGCTCCTACACTGAGCCTGAAGCACTGCAGCCTGCGGACCTGGTCTCTGTGCAATTGTAGGAGCAGTGCCCATAGTAATCAAAGCTAAGGTTTTAAGCACTATGTTGATTAAAAGCAGGGACAGAGGTATGCATTACCTCCTGTTCCCTGATAGTAACTATACCAGTCAGCAGTTTTGCATTGACAAAACTGCTTACAGACTCCATTATAATATTAAAATAATTATTATTAGGTCATTAGTAAGAAAAAGGTGGACAACCCCTTTAAACATTAATTGCGTAATGCTTATTCTATAGAATTGTGCTCTTCTCAATGCATAGAATGAAGCCACTAGGGAGAGAGCAGATTTCAGGGATCTTCAAAAAGAGATTGCAGAGAAGCGGCACTCACCCATTTCTTGGAAGAAAAGTCCACTTTATTTAATGATATAGTCAAGTACATGCTAAGTCTGTGCACATAGAAAAGGAACAGCCGTTTCGCGTTATACACGCTTCATCAAGCCTCAGATTTCAGGAATTACACTCTTTAAATACTACATATTTTATAACAATGTGGTTTTCTTTAGTATAATAAATCAGCAATGTCTACTAATATTGAATTAATCTATTCTTTACTCAAACTCAATAGGGGTCTGAAATCAATAAAGTTAGATAGTAGATGTTTAATATAATTGTAAAATTGTTGAATTTCCAGCTTCTTGTGGGATTAATGGGGAAAATCTTGGAATATGTCTGATCATATGGGTAGGAATGTAAATGTAAATTCGGACACAAAAGGGCCAGTGGAGCGATAGAAATAATAGAGAATGCATAGGAAGAAGAGGCAAAAAATATAAAATCATGGAAACAATAGAGGCAGGATTCATCATAAGTCTAACAGTCATTAAGTGATGTTTGATGAAGTCAACCAGAGGGTTGTGTGTAAGAAATTCAGCATGACCAAGTATGCTAAAATTTATCTTTTCTATCTAGGTGAGTTTTTTTATTTACTATATACCAGGAACATTGTTTGACTTCAGGGTATAAGAGGTGATTACATTGGGGATGCTCAATTCAAGGGATAGAGAACTCATTTGTACTGATAAGCAAAGCCAACTGGAATCATTTTTGCCTCTGCGCCATTACCAACCACTCTAGCTATTACATACTTAATTTTGGTTAGTAAACTGTACCTTAGGAGAATGTATTGAATGACTGTCTTTATTTTGGTAGACTCAAGCTAAAATTAAACAGGTTATGGATCTTCTCTATCCGCAGATTGGGGTCTGCTCGAATAACCAAATGGTTGGGCTGTTCCCAACTATAAAAGGACATTTTACAAACCAATAAATTCACTTATACATTCAAAAATGTATAGTTACCACATTAAAATATGCTGCTTTAGGCACTGGCTCAGCTTGCCCAAATTTCTTATATTGTATGGATTTTTATTACATGTCTACATGGTTTCTAGAACTAGAACACAACAAAGTGCATATTGCATCTTATTATGCCCTTCAAAACATCTCACATCAACTTTCTTCACGTGTAATCATTTTAACATAACGTGACATCTTGGGGACATGATCTGATGGTAAGTGACAGGCCTGATTTTTGGGTTTCTGACAGCTGACAAAAGGGCAATAAACAAATGACAACATTTCGCTGCAAACTATCTTCTGAGATAACAAATGCAGATTTTCTGGCAATAGCGATTCTTCAGTGATGATATTTTTAGAAATTAAAGAGTCTTTCATGTTAAACATTCCCTATGTATGAATGTCATTGCCTTTAAATGTTTTATTATACACTTGTGAAATGATTGAGAACTGTCTATAGAAGATCCCTTTATATGGCTCAATATGATTATTGGGTGAAACTCTTCCCAGTAGGGATGAGATGTCAACCTTTTCATTTAGTGATAAACACTTGTTATTTTTAGAAGGAGATATTCATCCTTCTCTCCTCCCATAGGAAAAGATAAGGGTGGTGATGTTCACACATCAAGGACAGCCTCAGTGTTCTAGAGTAATAAGATATGTACCCATTATGGTCAACACTGCAAAGCAGTTGAGTAAACCCGTTATTTAAAGGGGTATTCCAGTTATATTAAGTTATCCCCTATCCATAGGATGGGGATTAACTATTGGATCAGTGGGGGACCTACTGCTGGGACCGCCACCAATCACAAGAACAGAGGGCTCCATACCCTATAGAGCTCCCTGAAATGAATGGTTCATCCAGTCAGGTTGCTCCATTCATTTCTATACATCTGTGTTACCAACGGTCACAGATATTAAGTTCTGGCTGCCAGTTGTTTAAAACAGCACACACTCGTCGGCTATGGCACCCGCTCCACTCGTGAGTGGAGTGGGTGTCATCTTCAAAGTCCTAGCCAGCACCAAACATGTATGCCGCTGGTCAGGAAGGGAAAAACAAACGCCACATGAAAACAATATGGGGCACCATTCAGATCACCCTTATTTATTTCTATTGTTCTGCTCCATTCTAGGGGTTCCACATAGCTGACCAAAACCACACAAATCCAGAACTATAATGAATTATCTGTGGTTTCCTTTTGAGTGTTCTAAATTAACTGCAGAAAAAAGTCCTGCATGCAAGAATAATATTATAACTGGTTTTATATGTATTGTCCCTTTTCTAAATAGAACATGTAGTAACTGTTCCAAAGATAATGTAGTCTTACAAAATGCTTACTCAAAAGAGTAGTTGGCCATGTAATGCATAACTGGGTCAAGTCTGCCAGTTTGGATCTGCTCTTATCAGCAGTTTATTGCTCAAAAATGGAAGTCTGAATATGGAGACTCCCACTTTGATGTCATATCAATATAGTGCCATGCTCCAGATACATTTAGGTATAGACGAGCATCGCAGCTTTTGCACCAGCAAACAAAAATACTATTAGTTGCATTTATTTTGTAGGGACCACAAAAAGTGGCAGTTTGAGAAACATTCAAAACAACAGTGAACACTATATTGGATTTCCATATCCAATATAGTGTTCATAGTTGTTTCAAATGTTTCTCAAACACCCACTTTTTGTGGTCCCTACAAAATAAATGCATTTAATAGCAGTATTTTTGTTTGCTGGTGGAATACATTTTAGGATCAGATGTATTTTCTATACCATTCACCTAACTAGCCTACTGTATCCGATAATAATGACATGCAATTTACAAGCGCCATCTCTTTAATTAATCTAATTCAATGCCTGCCATCATTATAAAGTTATTTCCCATACCAATCCTTGTGGATAAGCTCTAAATTAAGAGGGATGCTTGTCCTGTGAACATGGATATAACATTAGATCAGGGTATGTCAGGCAGCCTTTAGGATCTCCCTTCTGAGATATGGAACTGGGACTAATATGACAAGTTCTGAAATATGAGTTTTTCCTGCAGCACATAACAAGAATGCTATGGAGAATGACAATAAAAATGATCAAGAAAAAACTAGTTAAGATCCCATGCACTATAGCATGAGGAAATGTCCCTTAAGAAACAAAATGACATCATAGTCCAGAGAAAGCATAAGGTGTAAGATTAACTAGCTTTTTTGTGACAAGGACATTTATCACTCCCAGGAGGGTTAGAAAAATGTTGACATAATGGTGACACTGTGGACTGTGGAGTCGTTCTATTTCCACTTACCCTTGGGTCCTTCTGCAACAGAGTGTGAGGGACAGTTCCAGGTCTGGCTGCAACATCAATAGGATTGGAAGTCTGAGAAAAAGACAATGTTTGAAATTAATTGGACATGACAAAATAGTTTTCTTCTCTGTGCTACTTTGTATCTCTTTAGCTTTGTGTTTGACAAGCCTCTGTGCCTTGCCGTTTCTTTTTCATTTTCAGGCAGCTCAGGCCTAATGGCCTGTGACTTCCCTTGATAAGTGAAGCTAAACATCATCAACTACGACAGTGGAAACAAGGGGTTATATTAGCAGGAATCCTTCCAGTGTTCACCCTTTTCGTCAACCTTTAAGTTGTAACGTAAAACCTTGTCCTTCTAAAAAGCAGGGTATAAGAAGGTTAGTATTACCATTCTACAGGTTGTAGGCCAGTGTCACAGTGCAATTCTTTATTTCAAGTGTCAGTAGGCTGAGTGTCTTAGACAATATTCCCCTAGGGACAGTGATAATGAGAAAAGCTCCCATCTCTAACTTGGATGAAATTACACACGGATTCTTCGGTGATACCACAAAGTTATCAGTTGAGCCTGCTCTGCTTCTGAGCTGCCCTGTGCTGCCAATTATGTCTAGATTGCATGCTCAGCTGCATGTTCCTCTGGTTAACTGTCATTCATTTTTCTTTTATAAAATGGAACTTTAATCCTGCCAGTCACCACACAAAATGCTCCATCAATAGTTTGTATACAGATACAATGCAAGGAGCTAATGTATCATTAAACATGTGTACACTGGTTCCTCTTCACAGTTACACTTTAGAATAAAGGAGAAAACAATATCTTCCCATATGCTGCATAATTTATAATGAACTTTGACCATCAAGCTTAACAGTCTGCTATTACATTCACAAACTATTAAGGGTGCGCACTGACTTCAAATATCACATCACAGATGCAGGTTAAGTCAGTTACAATGACCTTGGGTCAAAACTATATTAGATTGCAAGTGCAGATTATCCTTTCAGAGCCACTTAACTATCTTATGATAGTGCCATGAAGAAAAGCAACCACTTGAGCTGTAATGCACTCAACAATTAGGAAAAAAGTAATTAGTGTATGGATGGGCAACTACTAATAAAAAGCCATTCCGGGAAAGGATGTTATGTTACACTATTACAGAAGAAGCCACCAGGGACCATATATAGCAAAGAGAAAATTCTTTGTACCGTAGCGTTGTACAAGAAATTAAAAAGTAAGTTATTCATTCAAATTTTTGTACCATTCAAATTTGTTAGCTACAGTGTAGCATATTTATTAAGTGTTTTGTTACAGTGCATTTGAAAAGTCTTCAGAGCCTTTCACTTTTTTTGCTAAGATAAAAAAAAAACTTTCCCTATCATTCTGCACTCAATGTTCCATACTGACAAAGTGAAAGCACAATGTTCAAAATCTTTGCTAATTTATTGAAAAGGAAAAACTAAAATATTGCATTGACATAAGTATTCAGACCCTTTAATCAGAACTTAGTTTAAGAACCTTTGGCAGTGATTACAGCCTCTAGTCGTCTTGGGTATGATGCCACAATGTTTGCAAACCTGGATTTGGGGACTTTCTGCCATTCTTATGTGCAGATCCTGTAAAGTTCTCTCAGGTTAAATGTGGTATATTGGTGGACAGCCATTTTTCAGGTCTCCCCAGAGATATTTGATTGGATTCAAGTCAAGGCTCTGGCTGGGCCACTCAAGTACATTCACAAAGATGTCTCTAAACCACTCCTGTGTTGTCTTGGCTGTGTGCTCAAAGTCATTGTCTTCTTGGAAGGTGAACCTTCCGCCAAGCTTGAGTTTCAGATCAATCTGGATCAAGTTTTCATTAAGAATATCTGCTGTACTCTGCTCTATTCAGCCTTCCTTCAACCCTGACCATAAAAAACACCACCACAGCATGATGCTGTCACGAACATCCCACCAGTGAAGCATAATGGTGGCAGCATCATGCTGCCACCATTATGCTTCACTGGAGGGATGGTATTGGGTAGGTGATAAGCAGTGGCTGGTTTTCTGCAGACATGATGCTTATAATTAAGGTTCAAAATTCAATCTTGGTTTCATTAGACCAGATAATCCTGTTTCTCACAGTCTGAGAGTCATTTCTGTGCAAACTGCAAGCAGGCTTTCATATGTCTTTTACTTTTTCTTGCCACTCTTCCATAAAACTCAGATTGGTGGAGTGCTACACTGATCATTGACCTTCTGGAAGTTTCTCCCATCTGCACACAGCATCTTTAGAGCTCATCTAGACTGAGCACTGTATTTTTGGTCACCTCTCCTACCAAGGCCCTTCTCCCAATGATTATATAGTTTGATGGGGCAGCCAGCTCTAGGAAAAGTCCTTCTCCAGAACTTTGCCTCCACACAGTCTTTTATCTCAGCTCTACAGGCACTTCTTTTCTCCACAAGGCTTGGTTTTTGTTGTAATTTCACTGTCAGCTGTAAGACCTTATATAGAAAGACAATTTTTTTTCCAAAATGTTGTCTAATCAACTGAATTTACAATCAATTGACTCTACTCAAGCTGTAGAAACACCTCAAAGATTGTCAAGAGAAAGCTCACTTTCAAGTGTCATATTATAGGGTCTGAATACTTATGTCCAGGTGAAAATTTAGTTTTTCCTTTTTAATTAATTTGCAAAAATGTCTAAAATTATGGTTTCACCTTTTCATTATTGATTATTGAGTGCAGATTTATGAAGGATTTTATTTTAGCACAATGTCGCAATATTAACAAAAAAAGAGAAAGGAAAGGGTCTAAAGAGTATTATGAACAATGCATCTTTCATACCTGGTGAAACATTTTTGCAATTAAGTCACATTGTTTAGACAATTCTGTATAAATTAAAAAAATGTACACACCCTCTATAATAGAATTAATATATCCTTAATAATAATATACAAGAAAAGTACAGTGATATCTCGCTTGTCTAGTTTGTGGTTTGCTTGGAGTTTTTTCACATTGTTCATGCTTGAGTTATGCAGTTTAAGACATTAGAGTTAGAGTGCACTCTGGTTTTCAATAGACAAACAGTGCAGTTTGCGCCAATCAAACACCAACAAAGTATTTTATGGAAAGAACAATGTGTGAGCAGAGCCTTATGATCTTATTGTTACTCAGATCCTTTGTACTTTATGCCAAAACCTTTGGTCAACTAAAGTGCTTTTAAAAACGGATTTTAATTATATTTTCCTGTTTCTCTATAATAGAACCCTATGCCGCTACTTCTAACTAAAAAGTAGGATCAAATGAAATACCATAAATGTTGACATATTTTCATTGAGAGGGTCAAATGTTAAATATTAAAACTGAATCATTCAAAACTTTCTTACCTTAGGCTGGAATGCCCCTTGAAGTGATCCAAAGGGGCCAGTAGGGGGGATCATGGGAGGAATACCCGATACAGCTGGAGGATATGAATGGAATAACTGCAAGAAAACAAAAATCAATTAATGGATAGAAGAGTAACTCAAACGCAGGGCGATAAACAGGGCGACACAAAACCACACCACAAGTACAAAGCCAAAAGCAGACATTGATGCGGGTAGACTAATCGGTTCTCACTGTCAAATCAGTTGTGGTTTAATGTATGTGGAAAGGAGAACTTTAAGGGCGTTCAACATTAATTAGCACAGAAATGATACCCTTGATGAATTCCTTTATTCCAAAATAAAAGGTGATTTTGTAATTATGAATTATTAAACTGGATTGAATGCCTAAGTGGTTTCAGAATTTAGAGTACATCAAAAGCAGGAGGGATGTTAAGCCAAATAAGTCCAAGGGAAATAGAAAGCTAATTAAAAAATGAAGCTTTAAGTGTGCCAGGATTTTACTCCATTAAAACTCAATTACTTTGTTAAAAGGTTTAATGGTGTTGTGTAAGAAATTAAAGAATATGCACAATTATGACTTCATTACTCTGCTTTACTGGTTATGGTTTCATTGCTAATGCTAATCTATGGGCCATTTAATAAGCAGATATAGCTGTATGGAAAATAGATACCAAGAATACGGTTTCTAGAAAAGTGATATATGCATGTATCTTAGCTCTTCAACTTACCATAAATTACTTTTATTACAATTATCTATTATTATATGCAAAATTTGGGTACACATACCGTCCGCTATAGTTAAAGTGGTTTACTGCCAGTTTACTTGGATAATCACAAACTTTGATAAGGTTTTTTAGGCATATGCTCTGCTCTGTACATGTAGTAAGGCTAAGAACATTGCCATGAAATTAGCACAGGCAAAAAACAATGTTTCAGAAATTAAGATAAATATTTGCCTCTTTGAATATGTTACTTTGCACCATTATTTCTTCATTTTAGCAGGCAGGTAAGAAAGTTTGAATATCTATCGAAGCTCTTGAAGAAACACTCATAGCAAAACCCATATACTGTGTCATGCTTAGTGCAGTGTCTCAGGGGTGGTGCTTAAATCAGGGATTTATATTATCATAACAGAAACCCTGTGTTATACACCACTGCATCAGACCCCAAACTAGATATGATGCAGTGTTCTTGTGTTTCCCAGTGTGTTTGACTTTTGACTTAGTATATTGCAGGTGACAAGAGCTGTTATAGCTACAAATTATTGGAAAGGCAACAAGGAAAATTTATTGTGACATAATTAAATAGCTTGTCCTCTCTTGGTTGTCCATGTAATAAAAAACAGGGAAAACACCCCAGAGAGCCTTTAGAGCTTTAAAAAAGGGAAGCTTTATAAACTCAAGGCCCAACAACGAAATTATTGCCCAAACCCCATATCATCAATAAAGTCTAATCAATGTTGATTCAAAGAAATATACCCTATTGGTAAATTACTGTCTTCACAGGCAGCTCCAATGCTTTTTTTTCTCCTGGAACTTTGGGGCCCACTACGGTATCAGAACCTGGGCCCATCAGAAGATCATCTGGTATCCTGGTGGGCAGTCTGATGCTGTATAAACTCTAAACCAAACAAACCCTTTATGGCCTTGAACCTCAAGTTACATGTATTAAACCCTGCAAAATATTTCCAATTGGCTAAAGGTGTTAGAAATAATGAACAATAAAAAGCTGTTGCAAGGATTGTCATATATTATCTATATTCCCTGTGCAGTTTATATGTATGACCACCAGTGTATCAGAAACGAAATACCTTCACTAAATGCCTCTGTAAAATTACACTTAACACATAGCGAACAATAATTTTATAAATATAAATATGAAATATAGCTTTCAAAAAAAGTAGACTAAAAAGTGACAATTTTAAATTTGAGGAACAGAAAAAGATGGGCTTGGCCAACCACCATCAAGAACATAAAACTATAATACTGAAAACTAAATCAAGCAGTTTCGCATAAGATAATTAATTTGGCCATACACATTTAATATCTGTTGGCCGAACAATGTACATTTATGTGTATTTAATGGAGATAGGGGAGGAGACCGCTGCCAGAACCTTCTAGTGGAGGCTTATCTCTTGGGGGAACAAAAGGATGAGTTGAAAATAGTCACTTTCTCTGACATCTCAATACACAGTATATTGACGGCTTAACTGCATTTCTTGGCAAGTTTGGCTGACAATATACCAATGTGTATGGGAGCCTTTAGGGACTAGTTGAAGTGTCTTTTTAGATAGATTCACCTGTTAATATATAAGCATCTAAACAGATCTTACTATTACAATAACTATAGATCTTCATATGTGAAATAGTACTATCTATCTATCTATCTATCTATCTATCTATCTATCTATCTATCCCCTTACAACTTACTTTAAGGAAAACTGCTATAGTATTCTGCAAAATAAACTGTCATTTCAAAAGATTGTACTAGCATGTATTAGCATAACATTTAAAGTGTACCTCTAATTATAAGCTATTTGTAATACATCTTATTATAAAACAAATGCCACTTTCTTCATTTAGTGGTGAAAAAGGCATTTTAATGATGAATACAAAAGTTCCTTATCTTTGCTTATACTATTGGTCTATGGAAAGTTTTTATAATCAGAGGTACACATTAATTGTTTGTGCAAGATTAATTGATGCTATACCAAATATGAAAAATATATCTGCCTGGTAATAAACAATCAGATATGGATCCCATCGTCATGTTTAATACACTATTTAAAAATAATGGCAAGCATGCCAAAATATATTTAGTTGTGAATTCCAGTGTATAGAATGAGAAGAACATATTGTACATCTTGTCTAACTTGGACTCTCTGAGATTCTTTTTCTTACTAGAAAAACATGTACAAATTTAATCACATGACTGCTCTAGTATTACACAGTTGCATTTTTGATATCACAGGTTACACTTTAAAATATCTTCCAAAGTAAATCTACCAAATACTGTTAAAAGTATTTGGGAATATGCTTTATTATGACTGATATAGGGCTGGAGGGGGTAGTGTATGACCCAGGTATTCAAAGAACCACAAAGAGAAAAACTCTACGCCTTTCTCC
Organism: Bufotes viridis; assembly: GCA_033119425.1. Classification (NCBI taxonomy): domain Eukaryota; kingdom Metazoa; phylum Chordata; class Amphibia; order Anura; family Bufonidae; genus Bufotes; species Bufotes viridis. The sequence continues at coordinate 294,033,356 of CM065591.1, read as the reverse complement.
AACCCCTCAGCCTTTGCACTATGCATACACTGTGTATCAGTTTCAGAGCCACAGCTAGGCTCTCCTTTACTTTGGGAAAACACACAATTTGCTGCTTTAGCCTTTAAATTCTCTGTCCAAGGAAGAGGGTATTGTTGTTGCTGTCTCTAGTACACAGGACCTGTGGGTATACATCCCCCCTTAGAGCTATATCCCCGATCAGTTTGCCAAAAGTGGTCTTTACAAGATCAGAATGCACAAATAAATAAAAAAAAAATTAAATCATAAAGATAGCTTTGTTACATGTATATAAATGGCTAACGTATAACTGACTGCTTTAAAATTGTATTTAAAAATGTGGTTTCTGAGTGCTTCATGAACGGCCTGGTTGCAATAAGATGATCACAAAGTGTTCCCCTGTGATTAGCTGTAATCTGCTTGGAAACCTAGCAGTATGTGTTCCATTTCCCTGTAGCATGACTACAGGAGAAGTTAAGCATTATTCACTGCCCATTCACTTCAATGGGTTGTTGTGTAATGCAGGCCAGGACATTTTCTCCGGGATGAGAGATTCACTTTGTAACTGAGCTCCACTTTGGCCAAGAAATAAGGATGCCAAGCAGATCTCCCTTTATTAACTGACAATCCAATAATAGGGGCTATCAAAATAGACAGACAACAACTTCACCAGTATTATACTTTATGGATGTATTGGTACATATAGTCACAATAAATCTGGACAAATGTAAAATATATGATTGCCAGAAATACTCGTTACAATTGGACCTTTTTCAGCTCAATGACTCTATGCAAAGACAAAAAAATAAAATAAATATATATATATATATATATATATTTGTCTTTCTATAGTGTGAACATTCATCTACCATGGGCACCACAACTCTTAGTGGACTGCAGGTGTCAATGCCATATTTTATACTTCAAGGATAGCTATTAGCCGTGTATAGCTGTAACAAGATATAAATTAATTTTAGCTTTAGTAAATAGCACTTTTCTATATTCTATATCTATGGTGACATAGTATAATATACGGCACTTTTTCAATTGTCTCCCACCTTCAGCTTCTAACACAAACATAGGTGATATTAATGGCTTTTAAATGATTTGTCAGTCATTGCTCCCAATCTCAAAATATAACAGCAAGCACAGTACATTAGCTATAAATGTCACAATAAGTGGATATGTTATTAAGGCAGGACTTTTCTAATTCTAGACTCAATGTACCAAACATAACAGTCTATCTGCTGTTATGTTTGACTTTATAAAGGTGATAGGTGAACTACAAATGGGACAAACAACCTATGTAATCAGTTTGATAAATCACAGACTTCTTTAAATTTTCGATCCCTGTCAGTACTTAAGGAATTTTCAATGGTATCAGGTATCAGGTAATTTCAATGGTGCCCTCTTGTACAGGTGACAGGAACCCTTATATTTATTTGCTAGAATTTCTGCTGTAAACAGGCTCATGCTATATAGTAGGCACATCTAACTATTAGGGTCTGTCCAATAACTCAGAGTAATAAACTGAGATTACATTTTATCTGTCATCCGCTGAACACAAGAATTATATCTGGTTCTGGAAATCTTTATCATTCTAAATACTTTGTTAGATTATAGAGTTTCCATTTGCAGCAGACGTGATTTCATTTGGATCAGAAAAACTTTTTTTTCGTGTAGGTTTTACAACACCCATGAAATCCCTATTTAAAATTCCTGGCTGATCATTACTCTCCGAGTGGGAACAAGCTCACGCTGTATGTCATCTTTCTCACAGTAAGACTTCTTGTACAGTTTATGAGCACTGACAAATTTTGATTAAAAACAGGATAGTGCATCTCTAGAAGAAATGAATCACATGAATGACGCTTGTATATTGCCAAAGCTGATGTAAGAAAAAGCAATGGGAATTCCAGGCCATATGATTAAGGGAAGCATTGCAATCTTGGCAGGTTATTGTGGGGTGATGTTTGCAGCATGCTACAGACAAGAGAGAAGCCAACATTTGAACACAGCACTTTTACACTCACACTGTGGCGGTAGAAGGGGTCAACTTTTGTAGGATATTTGTCAAACTGCAAAGGGATCAAAGCAAATGGTTATTACTGTGTCTCAGCAAAGTATCTATAAAGATCATGATTGTATCACACTGTTTAATGACCAAAAGCACTGTCTGCAGCCCATGTACATCGCATTGTGAACAAGCACACTGTTTAACCTCCACTGAATCTATTATCATTTCATCCTGATGCTTTTATGAGATAAATAAAATTCTGTGCTGAATGCTGTGCACACAAAGACATTTTTATAGCTGCTTTGTATTTTATTTTTATGATAAAAGATGATCCCTATAAATATATTTCCCTATAATAACATTGTAATACTGCAGCTAGACTGCCACAATCACCCAAGGGGGGGGCTTGTAAGGAAATATAGGATTGCATTGGAAAATAAGCATATCTTTTATTACCTGTTTACTGGCGTTGTTCTAGCACAGCCTTGTATTTATATATGGTGCTAACAATTTTACTTCCATAGACAGAACTGTTCAAACACTGTAGAGCGTGTGGCCTATTATAGATGTTACCAGAGATCTTGTCAAAGGCATCCCTCATCATAGGTGTCGGTAAGTAATTTCGGCTACTTTTCATGATAAACTTTGACTTTGATGTTGCAGAGTCAAAGGTAATGCCAACAATATCAAATGTTTATTTTTTTTATCCATTTCAGCCACTTAACCACCTCAAAAATGTATTAAAGTGCAGGTTGACCATTGGTTATCCTACAGTATACACTTAGAAAATTGCATAAATAGTAATTGGTTACCTTGCACTTATTATACAAAAAGCTGTCCATACAATAGCTTTCAGCTGGTTATCTTCGACAGCTGCCTCCCCATAAACATGCATGCTGCGCTTGAGTTCGGCTAAGCTTGTGTGTTTACTTCAGAAAGTAGAGTGGGATAATCTTTAGCCAGTGGCTTATGTTTTTCTAGGTCAAATTCCTCTATAACTACCGTTGATTGGACATTTTGGAGCCCCCTACATATTAGAGAATACAGCTATATCTGATGGCTAGATCAGTTTTGGACAATTAACTGCTTCCTGCTGATATGTTTCGAGTGATGTCATCAATTTTGTCTTTCAGGTACTAATCCAAACAGCACTGAAAGCAATAGAACATTGCAAAATAACATAACTTTTTACTGTCTATCAATTACCCAATTACTCAATCTTTAATTAATTACTCAATATTCAAGCATAAATATAAGGCTTAAAGGGCTGTGCATCTTTGGGATAGGGGTTGGCAAACCCCGCTCCTTGGCAGACCTGTGACGGGAAGCACACTTGTCTACTTTCTGGAGCTGGCTCCCGGGTACTTCTCTCCCCAGCCTTGGCTTCTCCGCTCAGCTCCCAGGATGTATTTTTCTGTTTTGATACCACTGCAGCCAAATGGAGGCCCAAATGGTGACTTTCTTCCCTTGAATCATGTCAAATAATTAAGTAATGCAAGGGGGGAAGGTCATCATTGCATCTAGCGATTGGCTGCAGTGGCATCAAATCAGAAGTTTAGATCCTGGGAGTTGAGGCTTGGGAGAGACGGAGTCAGGAGCAAGCACCAGGAAACAGGTAAGTGTGTTTCCTTTTCGCAGGTCTGCGAAAGTAGAGAGTTGTTACCCCCCCCCCCAAGGTGCACAACCCCTTTAAGAGGACAAAAAATCCCTTTGCACCATATAAAGATACCAGTAATATTAAAGAAGTATAACAGTTTGGGGTTCTGTTACAAATTTTGCAAAGGAACCCTGAAAACACATTGTGTTGGCCCATATATCGTATGTACTATATCTGTGCTTGGTACATGAAGGAAGACCAAACATAATACTATCTGATGACTTACATTATACTATTTACTACCTTTCTCTCATACACATAGGTCTGAAACTGAGCAATATGTATAAAACAAACTAAAATGGTGCTTAAGAGATCTAAATAGCTGGAAAATATGAAGCATCAGATTTTCTTAGCAATAACTTTTCCTGTGATGCACTTGAATAATAAATCTAGTACAGATCTATGGTTCAGCATCCACAAGAGATTGATTAATGATGCCTATAAAACATGTTGTTTTTATTATCTCCTTATACAACTGTAAGTTATTTCAAATTGCAGTCTTTATATATAAGCTAGCAATTGAAAGCATCTATATTTTATGGATTGTTGGCAAGTTACAATTATGAACAGCTATGATATTTGATATATTTTTACACAGTTCCCTAAAAGATAGGATGACTGTTCCCATAAACTATTTCAATGGTAAGGTAAATTGTTGGTCATTTCCTGCATATTTTGTTAATCAGCCAACAGACTTACAAAGGTGTTGTTTCTACAAGGCGGGAAATGGAATAAAGAGTATTGTAGGAGCTTTCTGAAAATAATGATACAATGAAATCTGAAGAACCTATAATCAGATAAAAGTTAAGCTTATATTAGACCAGTAGATGGTTGTGAAGATCATCGCTGACAAGCGTTCTTATGAACGCTTGTTAGCAACGATCTGGCAGTGTAATACTGATACTGATTACCCAATGAATGAGCAACTGCTCGTTCATCAGGAAATTGGAAACTTCAGCAGGTTTAAAAATCATCATTTGCTGGCGGCAGATCTTGCTGTGTAATCACGATCTGCTGCTCGCAAAGATTGATTCAGTATGGGGATGAGCAATAACATTAGCGGTCACTTCTCTTCATACTGAAGAGGAGATCGCTGCATGTAATAGTAGCAGTCTCTGCTGATGAACAGTCAATTGCCGGGAAGGAACGCTTCCTTTCTGAAGATCGCCTATATGATCTGCAGGTCTAAATATGAGCTTTACTTTTATATTATACTGACAGCAAACGAGCAACAACCAGACTAACAATGAATAGAGTTGTATTCTACTTATCCTCACATTTCTGCCTGGGGTACGCACCATGGGCGGTGCTGGAGTCGGCATAATGGCAGTAGGCGGGATGGCGTGCGGGAAAGGAGTAAAGGTGTGCTGGTGTGTGTGCTGATGCGTGTGCTGGTGTTGATGCTGGTGTTGGTGGAATTCTGTCCTCAGATATGGTGGCGGCCCTAAAGATGCTCCACGATCTGCACTTTGCGAAGCCAAAAAGCGTGTGTTCAGCTCTTGTCTGAGAAGGTCTTGTTCTACAAAGAGGGTAAAAAAAAGAAAAATTATGTGTTTATTATTTTATAATAACATGGAATTCGAGGTATTCTTTACTAACAATTAACATACAGTTTTTGCATAGTTGTAAGGGTTAATTTGATAAATTGTAAGCTTTTCACTAGCTTTATAATTACCTGAGTAAGTGCTGCTTGCTGGATGTCCTGGAACTGGAAGGGTCCCTGAAGTTAGTGGAGGTGGAGGAGGTAAAGCAGCAGGTGGGGCAAACATATTTGGGTGGTGCTGGTGAGCAGAAGGTTGGATGGTTGGTGTAAAGCTATGCAAGGGACTGTTACTTGGTAAAGATAGAGGATATGGAGAAGGTGATGGATGAGTCAGATGAGATGGTGGCACTTCACGTTTGGCAGGAGTGCTGCTTCTGCTGCTGCTGGAGAAAGAAAAATGAAATTTTTGCAAAATCTGACCATTATCACTTCTATCTCAAATAGCTAATTATTTATACAAGATCAGAACCAACATAGATCTGGGTCAATTACTACAAAAAAAAGATGAGTTTATCTGACAAGCTAAAGGGCAAGGCACTACTGACATGAAAGTTAAAGACAAATGAATAATGGAATGAACAAAGTTATCTGATACCAGGTTTTATATGTTGTTTATATTTTATTTACATTATCATAATTAGAAATGAGCCAAGTTTTGAAAAATGTGTTTTGTCAGCTTTGCTGAAATTTGATTTGTTGTGAATTACTTTGTCACAAATCACTTTGCATTATACTGATTGGCCCTATGACATCAGATACCTCTCAGATGCCGCGTTCAACACTGATCGCAGCATCTGTGACTCATATTAAGCCTTTCAGGGGTTAACTAGGGGTTAAAAAAAATAATACTCACCTCATCCACTTGCTCATGGAGAGGCTGTCCACTCCCATCTTGATTGAAGAAAATACGCCCCCAGCATGACCCCTCCCATCAACAAACACCCCCCAGCACGATCATGTGGTCAGTTTATCATGCATGCCGCAGGTCCTTTGGTGGGTTTACTTCAATCAAGACAGGAATGGCTGGTCTCTCCACAAGAAAATGGATAAGTTAAGTATAATCTTTTAGGAAAAAGTGATTAGTCACCACAAAGCTAGATGAAATTCGGCTTTGTGACAAATCAAATTTTTCCTGAAATTAGGATCGAAGTCTACTTCAGATACTTCAATTCACTCAACACTAATCATAATCATCATTATCACTATGACATTGCAAACAATTTTACATCCTTGCGGTGTAACTAGGTAAAAGTTACGGATTGTTCAGTTCAGTTATGTTTCAGTTCATATGGGCATCTGCTCCACTACTGTTCTTTAGATGGGTGACAGTTTAGAAAAATAGATCTTTATAATCATGCAAACTTATTATTAAAGAGAAATTTAACCAACCTTAAACTATTCACACTCAAGCTGCTGCTATTGTAGTTGCACAAAGTCTGGGACAAAGTTTGAGAAGGAGGTCGTGCTTGTGCTACTGGTGGGCTTGGATGAATATGCGGTTGAGAGGGTGGCCGAGCCTTTGGTGGCAGTTGCACTTGGGGTTGAGGTGGCAATGGATGTTCTTGCTCTATTGGAGCATGAGGAAGCTGAAGAGGCTCAGTCTGTGTCTGTTTAGGTATTTCTGATTGAGAAATCACAATTGGTCCTGGCGAAGATAACAGAATTGGCTGTGTTTCTAATTCAGGTTGAATGGTAGGAAGTGTTGGTGTTCCTAGTTCTTTGCACACTGTAGTCTCCAACTGCAGCTCAGCAATACTGTCTTTACTCTTCTCTTGACTCCTTTCTAGTCCCGACACTTTTGGTGGAACTGGACTAGAACCATCTTTGCATTTGTTTGTTGTCAGTAAACTGACAGCCCTTTCTGAATCTGAAAGAAAAATAGTTATGTTTTTGTCATATATGCATTATTTATTGCAAAAAATATTAAAGAAAACCTGAAATCCAAACCAGCCTGTGATAACAAAATTGCTTTGAATGCAGAAACATAATTTTATGCATAAATAATGTAATTACACTGTAAGCGGCAGAACTTTGGAAATCAGCTCAAATCCTCCAGCTGAAGATAACCACAGGTGAAATATCACATTGTGAGCCTCATTACCTATCTAAGACCAGATGTTAATGAGTAAAGCAGGGTTTAGAACATATTGCAATAGAGAGCAGATGTGTTCTCTTTTTATACTCTCACAGAACACCTTTGTAGCTATTCTTATGGGCTGCCCAAAATGTTGTTATGTAAATGCTAAAATATGCACATTAAATAAGCTAGAAGCGTTCTTAACGGATTGAATGGAAACATGTATAACAACACTGAATTATTTGGTTTCTACCAGTGATGAGTGAAGCACGCTTCGGGTGCTATATCCCAAGTTTCTTAGTTCAAAACTTCGGAATAATACTATACAGAGATCCATCTCAGTACAGTATTAAGATAAATGGGCTCCGATTAGTTAGTTATTCAAGAAGTTGTGCGTGACTTTGTTGAATAACTTTGGTTCTTGATTTTTAAAGTGGAAAACCATGTTAAAACTTGAAACTAAAACCAAACTTCAGTCGGAACTGAAGTCAAATTCAGTTTCAAGTTTTAAAGTTGTTTTCCACTTTAGAAATTTAACTATCAAAGTCATTCAAGTCACAGGCGACTTCGTGAATAACTAACTTTGGCACATTGGAGCCCAAACATTTTAATACTGTACAGAGATGGATCTCCATACAGGATTAAGCCGAAGTTTTGAATGAAGCAACTTTGGATGTAGGATTCAAAGCTCACTTCTCTCATCACTAGTTTCTGCAGTTGTCATAGTAAAATGATAAAAAGCAATACAGTATGAAAAGACTTTTAATGACATTTAACAAACTTTTTTCGCCACTATTGTGGCATAAAAAAGTTGCAAATTATGGCCCATACAATATCTTGGGGACATGACCTCCCACAGCATGATAAATTTACTATAATAGCATTATTTATGCCAGAAACTATAGGCATATGGACTATCTGGAAATGCACAAAATATATCAATAGACCTATGCATCATAATAAATTCTAAGTATTCTGCATCAATCTACTGTATACTAAAGTTGGCAATTATTATGTCATCTTAGCATCTCTGTCCCAATGTGCATTATGTATAAGAAAAATTGTAGAAAAAGATACATTTTTAAAAAAATGCACACTTCAGTGTTTTGGTCAGTGATTTTCATCAGTGTTTGTGCCCACTATCAGTGATTTACCACCATTGCAGGGAAAATGTATTTGTTACCAAAAAAAGCGAGTATATTTGTCTTTGTAGAAAATCACATTTTTCCTGAAATTTGGATCATAGTCAAATCGTTTGACTTCTATTCTCTCAACACAAATATCAACCATACAAGCAACGGTAGTGAACACTGAAACCATATTTCTCAAACATATTTGGCTTCTAGGCATTTCCATAGGGCTGTTTATTTCACATAATATGCATCAAATAAAAAAAAAAAAAACATTAGATAACACTGATAACACTGTGCTTTTTTAGATTATTTGATTGCATAGTATATCACTAAATACCAATGTCTTCAGTGCAGTAGCAAAATCCACTCATTGTGCTTTCTGGGAGATTATAATCTAGAAACAAGCAGTCCCTGGTGCTAAAATTGTGTGTGATTTCACCACTTAAGTCTAGTCAATTCTCCCAAGGGTTCATGAGTTGCTGTCTTTGAGAGTGAACCCATTTACCTAAACATAACATAAAAGTCTGATTATTTTATTTAAAGCAGCTATAGAGCCTCTTTACATGATATCCTGCTCCCACCCTAAAAAAAAAAAAAAAACAGCCAGTAACAGCCTCAGTGTTTTACTCTAGACAGCTATTATAGCTATTATATGCTAACTTTCCCTTGATTAAGGAAAAGTAGGTAGGATACATGCAGTATAAATTAGAAAACTATGGTTGTGTGAATAACCACTAATAGTGAGGGAATCAAGGCAGCTTCCCAAAACCTATATTGTGAAACAGGTGTAAATGTTATATCAACATGCATACAACCATACAAAGTAACAAAAAAAACACTAAATGCAAAAGAAATATAGAACAGATTATGCTGTGCCTTCTGGCATATTGTAAAGCTTGCAAATACAATTTATAGAAATAAGAGAGGGGGGGGGGGGTAGTGGGATTTCATGGCTGTGGTGCTGCCTTTCTGCAGAGCACTGATGTTCCATCATTAGGAGATAACACGATAGGGGATCTCACTCAGAACAACTAAAACTAACTTCAAATCAACATCACCCAAGGGGAAATTGTCACTTTCTGCTGCTGCCATGTAAATATAGCTTTTTCAGGACATCATTAAGTCACACACCATAAAGGGATTACCAAATAAAAAAGCAGAACAAACAAAACATATTCAACATTGACGGACAGAAAATAGCAGTGTTACAAGGGCACAAAACAAAACCTCTCCATCAAATAACTGGAAATATTAAGAGGCAGTCAAAAACCTAATATGAGCAGAAGCTGTTGGGCTCCCAAAGCTCCTTTCTTGCAGTCCCAAAAGATACATTGTAAATCTGCTTACACAGGTAAAGAATAATGAAATACATATCCTAGCTTTAATTAAGACTCCAGGGCTTTACGAATGAATGTAGTCTATGCATAAGTGGAGTCTCCTGGGATTTAATTTGTCAGTTTTTCTAATCTCCATAAAAAGAAAATATGGTAATGATAAGCCTGCTTAAAAAAAAAAAAAAAAAAACTTGTGATTTCCCCTCCCCAACTACATAATCTTCTGCGTTATGAAACAACAATGTATGCCTTCACATCTATGTATCGAAGAGCAGCTATGTGCTAGATTGACAGAACATGCAATCACATTTCATGTAAGTGCTCACGTATGAAAAGTACATACAAAGACAGGGCTTGCCTTTCATATTCCATGCAGTAATTGAGTAATTCTACCTTCATGTTTCCCATGCTAGCAGAAATTGCTATTGTTTCCTATTCTTGCATGGAAAGGACAATAGAAAAGACTTCTTGGCATGCTAAGACATAAAAAAAAATAGAAACAAAGACACAACAAGAAAATAATAACAAAAATGTAAAACTGCATAAAAATGTAGCTGATATTATATTTCTTTGGGAAAGATGGCCGGTATTATAACAAGTCTCTTTGAATGTGTTGTTACCACTGATCACTATATTACTGTTTCTTCACACATACTGTAGTTCAACCAGTTAATTTATTTTGTTCCTTGGTTACAGCTCCCTTTACTTGAGAAGCATTCCCATTTAATTACTATTGGAACCAGCTGACAAGATTGGAGACAGACACAATCCACTATAATGCAATGGGAGAGCTCTCCTTTCCTATACGCTGGCTGATTTGAAAAGACTACATTTTGCCAAAAGCAAAAGCTCATGATCACCGGCTTTGTTTACAGATTGGGCCACCAAGGGGAACAAGAAGATCTGAGCTCCAAACTTTGACTATATTGACTATATTTGACTATATACGGTATATTGAACTAATATTCAAGCCAAAATAGGGAATAAAATATATGAAATTATCAGGGCAAAAGGGAAAACCTAGATCAGGCTTAGTTCCGAATATCTATTAAAATCATCAGGATAAGTATATCATGGTGGGCTGCTTATGACATAAATATGTGGTTAACAAGCACCAAGACTAATGAGACTCTGACTCAACTGCTTTGGAAGTAGGATATTTCCTGATCCTCAAGGGAAGTGGGGCATGTGAACCCTCTAAGCTATCCTTAAAGAGGACTTGTCACTTCTCTTGTGATGTCTGTTTTAGTAACTACTTGCATGCCCCATACAATAGCAATTCTAGAGCATATTTTTCATTACTGCATGCTCTTTTGATTCTCAGTTAGGGTTATAAGATTATGGACAAATTGCCAATTGGGTGTTACTGGGATGGGGATTAGGGGTGGGGATTAGGGGTGGGGATTAGGGGCAGAGGGGGGGCATTGGACAGTCGTATATTAGTATTGCTGATGGAACCATACCAGAGTATGTAGGGAACACCTGAAAGAAAGAAAGAAAGAAAGAAAGGCTCCAAAATTATTACTAAATGGGGATAAAATGATTTAGTAAAACAGACATGTCAGTAGTGGTCACAGGTCCTCTAAAGACTAATGGAGGTAAGCCATTGCATAAAATTATATTTCATGCTACCTATTAGCACGTGGGCAATTGCACCCAATAGTTCACCAGTAAAATAAAGGTCTGTCCCTGTATCACCATCAATACAATGAACTGTTTACTATTCATTTCTCAGCATTTCTATAGATCCCTACTCATGAATTCATGAATGGTTATTACTTTTTGAGCAAAAACTATTCAATATCAAAAAAAGGGAGAAATCGCTTATTTTTCTGTTCATTCTTCTAAGAATGATGAATACATTAAATAATCAATAGCAGAGTTTATGTGTTTGTGTGAATTCCTCTAGATTGAGCCACTGGATCCCGTTCAGTTTTGCATAGATACATTTTGAATTATTTCTTAAACTATCCATTTAACGACTATAATTTGCTGTCAGCTGTGCAATTCATAAGCACTTTGTTTTGAGCAGTAACTGTACTGTAAGTGTTTATTAAAGCAGACTTCTTGTATTAAATAGGCTGGCAGCGTTCCCAATATAAAGGCTCAAGGCACATAAATTAATACGATGACATTTAATGTTAATAAAGGGGTCTGAACAATATGCGCCTCTTCAAAATCCTTGTTCATTTGGAATTTAATTGACAGAGAAAATGTGCTCCTCCAGATCAGCTGTGTTGGTAAACATGCATTAAAATTGACAGTCATATAGCCTCTAATCATTTAATAAACTTTTAACCACTGATAATATGTGACAAGATAAAGCTGAACGTAGTAGGTAATACAAGCATGGGTGTTCATAGATTGCTATGGAGTTGAGCCAAACGTCATTAAAAATCTAATGTCTATAACGTCAAGAACCTACATCAGCTACATGCAATGAAGAAGCAACAGGAACAATACCTACATTTCAAATACCATATAATATGGCAGGAACCTAAATATAAACTAATCATAGAGCATTTTTTTTTTAAATGAACAGGGGCTGCCAAAAAATTGGAAACGTCCTATTTTTGGCCATTTTTTTGGCCAGACAGACAACAGACACTCTCTCCAGTAAAGAGGACACTCACTCCTCACTGTATATACCAGGAAAGGAACGGTGCTTCCAGAATGTTGATGCCATCATGCTGGAGGTGCAGGTCCTTTCCTGCTACATCCAGTAAGTGAGTGTCCTGATGCATTCAAGTAGATTAGGTTTTTTTTTTCATACAAGCAGAATGGGGGCAAAAGGGGAACATTATTAATACCAGGGGGCACTAATAAGGGCAGTACTTATACCAAGGGCCAGTAAGGGAGGCATTAATAATAAGGGTCACTAAAGGAGGCATTAATAACATTAGTTGGGAACTAATGGGGCAGTATTCATACTGGAGGCACTATGGGGGACATTAGGTAAACAGATGACACTGAAGGGGTTGGGGTTTGAAAAAAAAAACTATTTAATTCATCCATTTATAATTGCTGTTTTTAGTGGATGCAAAATGGCTGTTAATAACAGACGGACAGAAAATGGATGCAGTAATGGTTAAAAAATGGCCATGATAAAATGGGTAGTGTGTGCGTTTTTTGGGCTATTTGTTTTCACTGTCGTATGAATTATTACCAACAGCACACTTTAATCTTCAAATTCAAAGATAATTCATGTAGAGTACAATTTAATGGTATTGGTTAACTTTAAGTTACAACACACATCTTTCAGACATAATTTACTTTAAAATGATGGATAAGGTCAAAGGGAATTATATATATTTAGATATTATTATACAGATTGGCTGCTTAGTCTGGGTAAGAAAGGAATACAAAGTAAATGTCAATGAAAATTGGCCCTGTCAATAAAATGTTTATTTCCACTTACAAAGTCAGCCTGCACAATTGCTAAAGAAAATTATTCATGTCTAGACCTATTCCATTTGATGGGGCTCCAACATCTGCCATCAGTCTATCTTACTTTCTTCCTTTGGAAAGAACAATATTTTTTCTTTTTCGTTTTGAAATTTAATTAAAAGAAATGCAAAGTTGGAATTTTGATTTCTAACTCTTTTGAGTCACACAAACTAAAAAAAAAAAAAAAAAAATTAACCAAACCCTGTTTGTTCAAGTTACGTTAATTTCAACTTTCTCTAAAGAAGCAAAGCAAGGTTTGGCACAGTTAAAGGAAATTTTATTTCAGACTTGACATGGTGTGTAAACAATAATAATACTTATCTTGAAATTTCTAGATTTGGTATAGTTTTTATAATAAGAATGGGATTTGTTAGAAAGGTTCATGGATTGGTTGAAGTTACTGGCAAAGAAATGTGCATAAAAACAGATCTTTGGCAGTGTTTTTCTTACAAATCCCAATTGCACTATCTGTTTTGAATCCTCTGTTAAATCAGATAACCACTGACAAGAGTATTTTTCACTACGGAGGTCTCAGGATAACAATATATTTAATTTGACTGGGTAATATATAATGCTTCATCCCCTTTTAGCCAGATGTTTTAGCTGCTGTACCTGTTATGTTCAGCTTAATATCAACAGGTCTGTCTTTTTTTTTCTTGTTACTTCCAGAAATTTCGATCTCAGTGGTTATCCATTCTGTAGCTCTACTGTACCTCTGCACAACATTCGGTTATTATTTTAGTGAACAATGTTTCTATCTGCTAAAACTCAGCTATCCAATTTTAGAGAATTGTAGCATAACTATGCCCAATGTTCTCAAAGGGATGGTTTATACAGCTATGCCACATATTCATTTATGTTATAATTTATAATATTCCAGGTTTTTCCACTTCAGCTCTAAAATAAACATTTAAGGTAGATAAATATGCAATTCCCTTTTTACCTCTGATTTGCATTTCCTCTTCCTTTCCAAATTTGATCGTTACCAACTTTCCTGTATTTGCATCCTCTTTTAAACAAACAAGCAAACCTGTCAAACTAAGTGTTAAATTTAGATCTGTATCTTAGCAAAAGGCCAGGCTAAGTTTGTATAACCAAATACCTAAGTAGGTCAGTCAATAGTCATGTAACCTTATTTGAACTCATCAACATGTTTTTCATTAGATACACGTTAGGCTCCTTCCTGTTCCCTATAGGTAAACCACAAAATTATCATATTATTGACATAAAGATGGCAGTAAATTGTGAGAGCCAATAGAAACAGAAAAGTAAAATGTTTCTTTGACGGAATGAAGAATCATGTAATCTCTGTTTTGCATGAGTTTAAAAAATGTATGTTTATGTATAAAAATGAGCCATGCATATATAGTGCGTTTTATTAAAAATGAAAAAAGAAAAACATAGATCTTTTGCCCTAGTGCAATTGTTAGATGTCAATACAACATTCTATATCAAAGGCCATGTCTATAACATAGCCAATAACAGGATAGTCCTAGGGTGATTGTCATTGACCAGAGACTTAAAGGGGCAGTGAAGGAAATTAAAATAATTTAGAAAATCCTCAGAGCAGAGTCAAAAATCATAGTCGCCACACTGATCTCTCACCGCTTCTACTCTGCTGCTGAGGAGCAGCAGATTGTCGGGAAGAAAGCATTTCTTCCCAACAGGCGGCTGCTCGTTCAGGTGCGGTGAAATGTTGCATTTAAATGCAGCTATCACCTTCACAGTATGAGGACATGTGTTTACTATTGTTATCTCTTGTCATCATATAGCTGCATTGTTTCTGAGCAGCAGATCACTGTTTAGACTGCACAATTTGATTTTCAGAAACAATAATTTATGTGCCTGCATCAATAATTGTGATCGGCTGCACCTTTAGATGGGCAGATTATTGGGAACAAACTTTCGCTTGAACGTTCATTCCTGATAATCTGCCTGATTATCCACCTTAATGCTACCCGGTCCTCTCCATTTTCTACTTCTTGGTGCCTCTCAAAATGTAGGAAATACCAGTCACTGGGTCACCATTGCAGCCAGTGATTGGCCTAGTGGGCTTTCTCTTTGTTTCAAGAGACAGACAGGAAGTAGACATTGACAGGGAAATGGGAGGCATTGGCATTGGAACAGGAGGGGATCAATGGAGACATTATTTTTTATTTTGTTATGCTGTTCTGAAGCTTTTCAAAATTATATTCATTGTCTGGACATCTCTTTCAAATACATTTTGTTCTGTTGTTCATTATTTTTATAACAGCGACATGGCTGACACATTCTATTACTCATTACAAAATAAGATGGTTGTCCAATTTTAAAATAACTACCAATATATTATTGAGAGTAACTTTGGGCATAAACTACAAACTCAGCAATGAGAGTTAAATCCATTGCTACAAAGTGTAAGTTATAAGAGTGAACACAATCCAGAAATTTTTTGTTTTTGTTCTTTAAAGATCTTGAATGATACTGCAATGTTGCCAAGAAATGACCAGGGTATCAGCAATGCCAGAGATCAGGTACAGTAGCAATACTTTTTTGGGTTGGAGAATGAGAAAATATAAACTTTGAATTTTTGACCACTCTTCTCAAAACTACTGCAAAGGAGATCTTAAGAGGAGGGCTTAAGTAACAAAGAACTATTTGAATTATCCATATGGAATTGAACTACCATATATCCAAAATGCTTTTTCTATAGAACAGAAAAATCAAAATAATTCAGATCTGGTATATTCTGGACATGTGAATAATGCAATATTGTAAGGAACTTCAATTTGAAGCACATTAAAGTTGTATAAGTGAAATCTTACATTGTTATCTCGTTTGGGTATATGGAACTTGTTTTTTTTTAAGACAAAAGAGAGTTGTTAATTTAATGATACAGAAAAGCATAAGTGGCTAAATATATATGTATTTTTTAAAGATAAGCAATGAACTGAATTGCAATAACTTTGTGGCAAAGCTGTAGATAGTTAGATTTTATTGTGTTATATTGAGTGTGCAAAATCAAAACACATTATGCTAATCACTTCTGTATACCGATTTAACTTATGGCAGAAAAATTTCAGAAAACATTTTTATTAAAGAATAAATAGAATTGGACTTCTGTTTTTAATCTTAAGTTTATTTTTCTATTTACTTTTTCAGGATATTTAGTATACTGAAGCGCACAGTATAAAGCCTCGTTCATATGTCAGTGTTTTAGTCAGTGATTTCCATCAGTGATTGTGAGTCAAATCCAGGAGTGGAGTCTACACAGAGATAAGGTGTAGGGGAAATATCTGCATCTGTTCTGTGTTTAGAGCCACACCTGGTTTTGGCTCAAAATCACTGATGGAAATCACTGACCAAAACACTGATATGTGAATGAGGCATAAAGCTATAATAATAAATAACTGTCTAGGCCAGGCATGCTCAACCTGCGGCCCTCCAGCTGTTGTAAAACTACAACTCCCACAATGCCCTGCTGTAGGCTGATAGCTGTAGGCTGTTCGGGCATGCTGGGAGTTGTAGTTTTGCAACAGCTGGAGGGCCGCAGGTTGAGCATGCCTGGTCTAGGCTAATGAAAAACAGAAGAAGTTCATAATTAGACTTCCACAACATTTAAATCTATCCTATTTCATTAGAAGCATACAGGTTTGCTTTTTTAACTCTTTAAGGTCTAGTAAGCTTAAAGGAGTTTGCCACTTTCTTGCTACTGTTAACCAATTTGCTTGTAAGATAATTATATGGCACTTACTAACATAGCCATTGTTGAAATTCTTCACAATTTTCTATATTTACTAAGGTATAACCCCTTGTTTGCTGTCTTTTGTGCTGTCCAAACAGAGGTCTTTTCTATAAAATGGCTGCTGATGGAGGATCATGTGACTATCTAAATCATTTCCATGTGATGTCCCCTTTGTTCAGAAACACTGAATCTACCATCTGCACTTGTACTGTTGGGAGTTTAATGCAGATGCAGTGTATTAGAATGCAGGAGACTTTACATTGAGGTGATGTGCTTGTTCAATACTTCATCAGCAGCTATCTTGTAGACAGCACAAAAGACTTGGCAAACAAGGGGGCATACCTTAGTAAATATAGAAACTGGTACAAAATTTCAACAAAGTCTATGTTACTAAGTGCCATATAATCATCTCAAAAACACATTGGTTAACAGTGGCTAGAAAGTGGCCATCCCTTTTAACTTTTTATTTCTGCAAGAGCACAATTAACACCAGTCATTGCAGGATAGATAATAGGAAACATGCTTTTAAATTTCCCTAACTAAGCTAAATAAACGGCATAAGTGTTTTACTCCTGGGTTGTTAACATAAAGGTTTTCTAGCTTATAAAATTTGGAAAAATAACCATATGAGTTTGAATTTTTACCAGATGTTGACACCATAGAACAAAAGTAGATATTTTTTATTTTCATTATCTTGCTCAGCTCTGCCCTGTACCTTTGTATTATTGCCATCGGGGCTTGCTTTGGGTAGGATTACCAAGTACTATAGCTCCATGATACATTTGTTTGTATTTAAAGCTGACTGCATGCGCTCTAGCGAAAGGTGCAAAGAAGTGTTGTAATTACTTACTGCCTTTACATACAACTCAGATCGTAATTACTTACTGCCTTCACAACAAATACTGACAGACAGTTCTGCTGTTGTGTTTCTCACTGTACTGCTGCCCAGTATATAACACACACCCTCACCAGAAACAGAGATAGAAAGAGAAGAGTCTGGGAGTAGTTAAGATAATATATATGATATGTGATGTCCCATAATATAGGCAGGAGGAGAGGGAAAAAAACAATGTTCAGAGTATGGGATGTTGCACAAATAAGAGATGGTTAACACTAGGTGCACTGTCATATGATTATATTTGAAATGGAGTATTATAGATAGAGATGAATGAAGCATTCAAAAATTCGATTTGGCTGCTTAATCAAATTAAAAAAAAAAAATGTTTTGTGATGAAGTACTTTGTCACGAAGTGCATTTCTTTCGGTACAATGACAGAGAACGACGATTGCTCCGCCCCTCATCATTTTACCCCTCAGATGCCGTGTTCAGTGTAAAATAAAAAATAAAAATAATAAAATCATACTTACCCTCATCCATTTGATTGTGAAGAGCTGCCCACCACCATCCTGTTTGAAGATATAGCACAAAATCTCGTGCAGCCAACATGCTGACGTTATACATCACCGCACACGACATTTCATGCAAGATCTTCAATCAAGATGGTGGTGGCCAGCTTTTCACACTCAAACGGATGAGGTTAGTATATTTATTGTTTTTTTTTTCCATTTCAGGCTAAACCAATTTGTTACTACAAAGCACAAGTAAATTTGGCTTTGTGGGAAATTGAATTTTCCCTGAAATTCTTATCGAATTCCACTTTGTGGAGTTCAATTTGCTCAACACTAATTACAGCTGAAGATAGTACTCTAGTAAGTGATTCAACTCACTGCATTTAAACCATTTGCACAACAATTTAAAGATCAGAAAACTACTTAAGAAACAAAAGCTAGCTTTTCTTGTATAACATATGTCAGAATTATAATAACAATGTTGGGCTGAAAATAATAACGGTGAGAATTATACACGAAAAGAAGCAAGACTTGATTAGAGTCTGATGTACAATGAGCAAATTTGATCTGGAAATTTGATTTGGGTCCAATTTGGAAGAATAAACCATTTGAGTCCCAATACATTCGACCCAATTCGAAAAAGCTCTGATTTCTTATAAAAGTCTCTCTCCCTTTTTCCCTGTCTCCTTGGGTCTCCTGAATCAAATCACACAAATTTAAGTTTTTAGCAGGATCAGAACTTTTTGAAAAATTCAGGTTGAATTTCAGAATTTTATGACTGATTTTATCATCTCTAGTCCTCAAAATTGCATTCTGAAAAGTCTGATGGCAAAGTCACTTTGCAGAATATATTTTTAAAAACGATACACTATTTGAATATTTTATTTAGGTCAGGGCCCAGTATTAACCTTAGTGGAACCAAGACAAAGTATAACTCCCATTGTACCAAACTCAAGCTATTCTTTTCATGAGACACTATGTAATTCTAGGCATATGGAGTGAATGGATACAATCAGTTAAGGATTATATCCTTTTAAAAAATTAGAAATTCTCATTTTTCTGCAGTCCATTGAGATTTTTTTTTATTACAATATGATCTCTAAAGAAAAAAGTCAAAGTGTTGCCTATTAATCTTATACAGCATTTCTGTAGTGTCTCAAGTATAGTGTGTGCTACACTTGTCATATCATATTCAAATGAATAATATTAGCTTTTTTGCAGTCTTTCTACATTAAAAAAATTAGGATGCTTAACAGAGACACATGATCCAACCGGTATACCATAAAGTTGGAAAATTATTTTGGCCCTTTTCTAATAAATGTTATTGTTTTAAGCAATTATTGTGTATAAAGGAACATTACAAAGTCATTGGCAAATACTATATGCCAAATAGCCAAAGTGCCCAGAAATTTTATGTTGATGTCTGTGTTAGGATATGCTGCTACTTGGTACTCAACAAACACATCACCTCTGGGCTCCTCATCAATTTGCTGGAATGGATTCTAAATTTGTTCCCGCACATCACTACTCCATTCAGTGACACTTGAATGAGAATGAGATGCAGTTCTCTTTACAGCACTTTGATGAGAGGAAGTGACATTGTCAAAAGACATAAAAAGTTATTTGGTTGGTTTGAAAATGCATAATACTTAATATAATTAAAATATGAAATCCACTCCGTAATCCTAATTTCAGACTCTATCTTGAAATCCAGGAATCTCCACTCTCTGTGTCATTAATGTGATGAAAGGATCTAGCTATCTAACTCAGCTGATTAGCTAAGTCAGACCCCTTTCTGTCTCTGTATCAACCACAACTGAGAAGACTGGCTTAGCTAAAGAACTGAACCAGACAGAACCAGACAGACAGCCCCTTCAAACACATCACTAATGCAGAGAGAGGGTGGCAGATCTCTGCCTGTGTCAAAATGAAAGCAGAACTAGCACTTCCAGAACCACAAGATTGTGTTTGAAGTCATCACTGCTGATTTAATAATTAATGTATATTATTATGATTTATTGATTAATATTTGCAAACCAGTTAGGAACATTTAATGTCCCTGGACATTAGTACAGTAATACAGTATTATTGTCTTTGTAGTTACTACTAGTTACAGGTCAATCTGTGCCTTCTTTGTCTTTTAGGTTTATCAAACTCATGAAAGTTCAGTCATTTTTTAGACTTAACTGAAAGCCATTGACCTTTAATTGACTACCTGACACTCGGTATTATGTATGTGTAGATTATCCTATGTAGGTCAGCTATGAAATAAAGCTTTAAAGGAGAGGTATGGAAATAGTGACAGAACTTATCTACAAAATGCTTCCTCTTAGCGTTTGGTAAATTACCTAAACCTGCCAAGCATTTAGCGCTTAATGGCCTAATCCATCTACATTTTTAGAAAAGACAAATTAGCTTTTACTTAAATACTCTTATTCTTTAAATTTCCTCCTTGTCATTTTGCCAAAGGAAGCTCTTAATCTTGAAAAAGAACCAGTACACTTTGCGACCCCTGAATATTACGGAAAACCAAACACTTTAAAATAATCTCACGATTTTTGGTGCTTTCTACGTGGTTGGATCACAACTTATATCTCCAATTAGTCTCAACAAGGCAGCTGAAGAATAACCTTAACAAAAAAAAAAAGGTCCTTTCCCTGAAAACTTACTATTCTTCCAGTACTAAACACACTTTCTTAATTACTATTTTCTATCTGCAATCTCCATTTGGCAATTGATGAAACAAATTTGACTCATGTTGGTGAGGTAAATTCCTTACTGTCACTCCCTATTTCTTGAAGGGTTAGATTACAATAATAACCTTTAAAAAATAAAAGGTTTGCTAAGTAGTTTCAAATGTTTGCAGGCTGGTCTCCAGTTGGCATTCTTAAGTCATGAGTGAAATTACTATGTGGATGGAGAATTTATTTTGATACTAGGCAGGCAGACTTTCTTAATCTATGTTTTGTTTAAAAGGCTTAGTAGATATGTGTAGAACCAGTATGATAGTACCAAGAATTTGGAAAGTGAACTAGCTAGGAGGTGTTTTAATTAGAAAAAAAACCTAAAATGATGATTCCTTTTGAAAGTATATTCATGCAATTTATGGTTCAATTAATGTTTATTGAAACCAGATGCCAGAAATAAACAATAAAGCATAAGTAGTGTACGGTTCTCATTTACAAAATTTCCTCGCAGGGAAAGATCAATGTACATCAATCTGAACACAAGGAAAAGTCAGACAGGGGAGACAAGACAGAGAAAGAGGAATGGTAGGAAGGGAAGGGAGGGGTAGTAGGAACACAGGAACTAATAGTCCAGTTGAGAATCTAGGTCAGTAGAACTAATACAAGCAATTTACATATAAGTACCAGCCTGAGAAGTTAGCTGATGTGCGGAACTGAACTGATACCAGGTGTCCTATTGTTTGGCATGTGCGAGACCCTTTCCCTGATCTTTGGCATATTCATGCAATTTAATTTGATTTAGTATTCATAAAGCTTTAGTTTATAATGTGGTGTGATCAACTTTGTTTAGTTTCAATACAGCTGATTTATAATTTATAATATTTAGCTGTATGCAAGTCTTCTGGCTGCTAGCTCATTTATTAATTAAAATAAAACACAATGGTATGACTATAAATGTCCACTTCCAAAACTAATTATGCATTTTAATAGATATTGCATTATTTCCTTGTTCATACAAGCACATGGGAATATCCCTAGGAGCTACTAGAATCTATGTATATCATATAAGGTGTCTTGGGACAGGTACTGCAGTAGCAATCAATAATAAATTTAGAGGTCTCACTCCAGGCCTCGTCTATAGTGTGCACTATGAAGGTGGGCAGTATTACAACAGCTTGTTAATGGTGTTGTAGTATATTAGTATAACAACAAAATTAGTCAGTTCCCTCACTGTCTCTCCTAAACTCATACTAGATGTTTAAGCATTAGGTAAGTGATTCACATTGCCTAGTGAGATATACAAAGATTGGCTGGGGCATTTACTCCAAGAGAATGTACTTCAAATTCTATATGGAGTGCATTATTGACACAGTGCCCTATTTTTACTAAAAAAAATAACCAGTGTAATAAAAAACTGTGCTTCAGGGCCCCCTTTGTTTATGAAAAGGATGATAGCCATCACTTTAGCATACTCGTTAAGTACATAATGCAATAACCTTTTAATTAAAAAAAAGTTGTGAGGAAACCTTAAGCCTTCACTAGCATGCACGTATATTGAAGCCTCTAAAACTACCATATCTTTGAGAAAATCAACCCCTAGATTTTCAGTTCCACAATATATTATGAATACTATGCAAACTGGGGTTTTAAGATATGCCATTCAAGCTCTTTTGAAGAAGCACAAAGAAGAAGACAACGTTGAAGTCCATAGACTCAGTGGTTGGCCAAGGAAACTTTGTGACAGCAGGTGAGAAATACATTATGTCCAGCAGTGACAACAGCTCAGAATTAGCAGAATATGGGTACATCCATCTATTGTTTGGAGATGTCGAGACAGAAGTGGTCTTCATGCAAGAATAGTGGACAAAAAGCAGTGCCTTCAATGTGGAAACAAGGCTAGGCAACTCAATTATGCATGAAAACATAGGAAATGGGTGCAGAAAAATGGCAGCAGGTGCTCTGGACTGAAGAGTTAAAATTTGAAATATCTGTCTGTAATAGAAGGCAGTTTTTTTTTTTTTTTGCCAAAGGGCTGGAGAGCAGTACAATATTAAGTGTCTTCTGCGAACAGTGAATATGGTGGGAGTTGTTTGCAAGCTTGAGGCAATGTTTCAGCTTCTCAAGTTGGGAATTTGGTGAGGATTAATGGTGTCTTCAATGCTTAGAAATACAGGCAGATATTTATCAATGATGCAATCCAGGGGGGGTATCTAAAGATGAGCGAATTTTTCAAAAATTCCATTCGCCGGTTCGATCCGAATATATTTGCGGCAAATAACGTTTAAAAAAACGTCTATTTCCGGGCTACTGAGAGCCTTTATAGTGGTGTAAAACACTGTGCCGTGCAGTAACATGCAAAGGGAGTCTGCTGTGGTAGTGAAATAATACTGTAAGTCCGTATGACATGCGTCACTCTTAGAATCACTGCACACTTCACTGATTTGGGCAGTCACAGGGCCAAAACTGACCTAATAACTTAAGTATGAACTCAGCCTTACAGGTCAATGTTAATGTCAAGAAGAAGCCCACTCCTTTTATACCGTCATCAGCTGATTCCACATAGATGTAAACAGAGCCTGTTCTATTAAACGCTTAAACAAGTAGAGCCCCTCCTGACAGAGTGGAGAGGGTGTCAGCAGTAAGTTTGTGTTGATGTCACTGATTGTTTTTCCCTTCCTCTGATCTGTCAGAACAATAACCCCCCAAAAAAGGAACCTGTCTATGGAGAACACACCTTCACTCGGTCAGCATTTGGTCAGTAATCCATCAGTATTGCTAATGCCAAAAAAAACAGGAGTAGATCAAAAACAAAGATGACACAAGAATGGAATATTTGCATGACTTCTGTGTTTTGTACCCATTCCTGCTTTTGGCTACCAAATCACAAGCCAATTCTTTTTATTATTTTTTAACCAGGGAGGAAAAAAAACTTTATTCAACAAACAGGACATTACCACACACAAAATACAACACAGAAGGGGCAAAACCACAAAATTTAAAAGACAAACTGAAAAAAAAAGACTGCTTTATCAACAAGAATGGATTGACAACCAGTGTCGGGGTGACCACGATGGTAATGCATATTGATGCTGAACTGTATGGGGTTATGGTTATGGTTGATAACTAGAGGACAGTCCAGCAAACAAGCCGACTCCAGCTCATTCCTACAGTGCAGGCTATCACAATCACAGCTGGAAAGTGACTGGTCAGTACAGACAACACCCAAAAATCTTCATAGATAAGCCTTAGTATGTGCAGGTCTCACAGCCACTGTAACAAAACGGTAAGAAGCGGTATAACATGAAGTAAGCACTGCAGGGATCATGTCTAAGACATGTAAGATGTTCCAGGGGTCCGAGATGAGGTCCGAGATGAGAATGGGAACAGGTCTTTGTAGACCTATCAAAGGAGTCCTCCTATTCTTTCAATCCTGATGTGTTGACGGTGTTGCTGGGATATTTTTCTCTAAAGACTGTAATTCCGGTTTATGTTAGACAGATTTGGATGAGGGGTTTGATGGTTGCAAAAGTTATCTTAATTAAAAACTTGGGGTCTGTCTCCCCACCCTCACTAAACGAATGGATCCAGTATATGTGACAAATTTAAATTTATGAGGATATGGAAAAGAAACGGAGATCTCCACGTGTGACCACTTAGATACAATTTAAACCGTATTTGTACTTGTAATTGATAGGACTTCAGTGACGACAGCCAACAGGGGAGGGGGGGTGGGGCTTTAACCCTTTTGTGTATTATTTTGAAATGTACTGTGCTACGTATAATATGTGCAGGATACTGTTTTTTCTAAATGGTATTTCATTATTGGGGTATTCATAACGTGTATCTTGTATCAGCATTTTTACTGTGTACTATTTACTGTGAATTTATATATGATTCTGAAATAAAATAAAAAAATATTGCAATAAAAAAAAAAAGGTCCGAGATGAGAGTCGTCCATGTGTTCAATACTGGATGTTATTGATGGCCAGTTCCGTGATGAATCCCAGCACTCGGATTAGGTAGTCCTTACTGAGGAACTTCAGTGCCTGAAGAAATGCGAGTAAAGACATTGGAATAAATTGTTCACTTCCTCCAACGTGACCTCGTCCTTTGATTTATGAATATCATTCCATAAAGTCTTGAAGTCCTCTGTGTGGATGGCATAAGAAATGTCCATGCCAGGTTTGACGGGCACAGAGAAAACAAGCTCTGTGGCCAACACTGATGCCTCCAACATAATTCTTGGGTCTTTACATGAAAATATTGTATTTGGTATAGGTCATGCGAGGGGCATAGTTGGAGACATTGACCTCACAAGAGATGTGGCATACTTTTGTTGCTGCATACTTTTACACAACAGGCTTTTCAACAGATATATGCAACGCTGGACGGCAAATATACTTTTATTTTGCCACTAATACATGGCAAACAGGGCTTCTGAATATATCACTGCACCGCTGAGCGACAAAGATATTTTTTTCTTTTTCCACTAATACATGAAAAAAGGGCTTTAGAATGGATAACTGCACCGCTGAGCAGCAAATTTTTTTTTTCTTTTTCAACTAATAATCGCAACTAAGGGCTTCAAAATTGATAACTGCACGCTGAGCAGCAAATATTTTTTTTCTTTTTCCACTAATATATGGAAAAAAGAGCTTTAAAACAGACAACTGCACCGTAGATCGGCAAATATGTTTTTCCTTTTTCCACTAATACACGCAAAAAAGGGCTTTAAAACAGATAACTGCACCGCTCAGCGGCAAAGATATTTTTCCGTTTCCAACTAATACTCGGAAAAAAGGGCTTTAAAACAGATAACTGCACCGCTGAGTGGCAAATATATTTTACTTTTGCCATTAATACATGACAATAATTGCTGTAATTTTCGCCCTTCACCACACAACGGCTAATAAGCCTTTAAAATGCTTTAGAGCGTATAACTGCACTGCACAAGGGCAAATAAAACTTAGAAAAACTTAGAAATATTTCCCTGTAACAAACCCTGTTAATGCCTGTATCAAACAGCAATTGCACCCTAATAAGACTGGTTTGCTGGAATTACAGAGCTGTATAATGACAATTTGGATCCCCAGTCAGTGCAGCAAGGTGTAATCGGATTGTTCCTATTACCCAGGCTGTCACCTCCTCGACTGAACCCTGTTCAACACAAATGCTTGTGGAATGATTCCTCCCTATCCTTTCTCTACGCCTTGAGTAATCTTTCCCTGCAGTTGTAAATCGTTTTTTTTTTTTTTCCTTACAATCATGTCCTCACACGTGTGGCAGCTATTTTTGGAAAAAAATGATTTGTTACCACAAGGAGCGAGGAAATTCGCAAATCGAATTTTTCCTGAAATTCAGATCTAATTCCACTTTGTCTGCTTCAATTCACTCATCTCTAGAGGTATCTCATTGGCTCTAAATTTATTCTGCAGCAGGACAACAACCCAAACATACAGCCAATGATTTTCAAAACTATCTTCTTACTATCCATCTTAAAAAAGGAACAAGGATTCTTGGAAATTATATAATAATATTGACTCCACAGAGTCCTGATGTCAACATCATCAAGTCTGTAGGGATTACATGAAGAGAATACAGGATTTGAGCAAACCTAAATACACATAAGATCAAACAATCTCCCTGCTGAATTCCTTCAAAAACTGTGTCCAAGTGTACCTAGATGAATTGCTGCTGTTTTAAAGACAAAGGGTGTTCATCACACCAAGTATTGAGTTGATTTAGATTTTTCTTTTCTTCATTCACTTTGCATTTTGTTAGTTGATAAACATAAACTTCTATTTTTAGAGCATTCTTACTTTGCAGCATTTTTTCCACACATGACTAAATTGTTTGCACAGTACTGTATGATTTTACACAATGGCTTGCTGTTTCAGCCCTGTAGCACTAATATATCCAGTTTATAGGATACTTCCTGATTTTTAGCATAAACAGTATAATGTCACTATTTTAAGCTTCTGCTTTTACCTGTTTATAGAATTTTTGACTTGCCCATGAATGCTTGGACACGCATGAGATTGCATCAATATGACAGCACTTAAGTTGTAGAATAGGTTTAGTGGTTCGTGTATCCTGCCCCAAGTCAACTGTTTGTTATACACCAGCCGAAAAATGACAGCCAAAGTGAAATACCATACAGTGGACTGGATTATGACTACCTAGTGTGTCATATACTGACACTTGGTTAATACATTCTTTCACATTCCTTCTGCCTTTTTACACCTCCACTTTTTACATTTAGATTTAAAAGTGAGAATATTGTATTATGTTATAGTGTACAATGTTGAGCCATAGCCTTAGAGAAAAGGTATGAAGCTGTTAGGGATTAATAACAGCAGACATTTAGTTGTGTCTCTGTCATATCCTGTGTCTATAATGGCTACATTGGCAATTAGGTAGTTTACTTGGACAATTTTCCTTGTACTTTGATGGAATATTTATCTGATGGTAACTGAAATCCACTGTGCACTTTTATTTTATAGAAACCAAGTGTCAATTCAGTAAAGTCCTAGGTGTCAGCCTAATGAATTGAAAAACTTTTTAAATTGCTGGTCCATGGACATTGAGTTCATTGAAAGTCTTTCTACCTTATGGCATTCACTTAGCGTTGAGATGGGATTATAATTTCATGATTTTCCAGATTCTCTGTGTTATTATATGTTTTATGTATTTTATGAAGGACAATGGACAATTAATGTAGGAGAATAGTTATGTTATTAGAGTTGCCATGCAATCAAAAACTTGTATTGTTGTTGTTCATCTTTAATAAAAATATGTTTGCAGAGAAAAGGACCATTGGAAGGGACCCATTTAAATTTCAACACACATCTGCAGTCCTCCAGACTGGAAGTCCTCAAAAGGCAGGGAAGGTCTCCCGAAAGGTATTTTGAAAATTGGCAGAATCAATATCAATAGGTACCCGTTATCTGGATTATTTTCTCTCTTTTATTTCCTTACTTCTTTTACTATACTCAAATGTATTTTATTTTCCTCCTATCCATATTTTCTTTTGCAAATAAAATACGGAATCATAACCTATAATACTAAGTAATGGGCCTATAATGCTAAGTAATGGGTCTACAGGGGGTGGTACTGGTTCTCCCTGAGCAAAAAGAGCTGGCATGTATGGAGCCTAATATGCAAGTTAGTTCTCCTCCAGAAGGAAGGGAAAAAAAGTCTTCCTTCTGGAGAAGAGCTAATTTGCTTAATGTCTTATACTGATAATGTAGCTATATGAAGTGCAGATGAAACCTGCCAATTTTGGCAGGCCCAGTGACCATCAAATATGTTTGAGTATGTAATGACTTAGCCTGGTGGCAGATGCCAGGCAAGAGAAGGAATGGTTAGTTGGATTTTGGCATGCCCAATACTTTACTTTCAAGAGAGATAAGCTGCTGCCAGAGGTATATGCATATACTAATTCCACTCCTGATATGAAGAACACATTCTCATTCAGTCCAAGCTGAGCATACATTTGTATGGAGGATTGGAAGGAACAGATGCCATTCAAATGAGTGTATGGGTAGCTTCGCCTTGTGCATATCTATCCTGAAAAGTCTCTAAAGGGTGTATTAGACACCCCAATGCTGCTAGCAATTGTCGGGAGGGAAGCGTTTCCTCCTAGCAATCGGCAGATAACTAGCAGAGGACACCACTGCTATTATATACAGAGATATCCTCCACAACATGGGGAGGAACAATCGCTATGCCATCGATCAAGCCCATGCAGGACAGTGATGTGTGAGTGGCACATCGCTATTAGACAGTGCAATCTTTTAGCATGTTGGAATATCTGGACTGCCCAATGAACGAGAGTTTGCTCGTTCATCAGGCATTTAGATGCAGTATCAGACTGCAAGTGATCACTAACGAGCATTCATAGGAACACTCACTAGAAATTATATATCTAATATACCTTTTAGAGTTCACCAATAAACAAATGACAATAGTGGGCAGTTATCAATCAATCAATCAATCTATTTGCCTATCTATCTATCTATCTATCTATCTATCTATCTATCTATCTATCTTCTATCTGCAGGTAAATACATTGAAGATCTGTACAACTGTATATGAATAAAGTAATTTAAAAAATACAATGAAATACAAGAGATGACTGTTATCTTTAGTTATTTTACCTATTCATTATATCATATAAATGCTATTCATTATATCATATAAATGCTTATAATACTATATAACCCGTTCAGTTGGTCACTGCTGATCTATGAACACAATCATTTAGATAACATCCTAGTCTGCTTATATTATTTTGCACGGTTTCAATTTAGTGTTAGGCTAATTAGGTAATAAAGTGGTAATAAAAGTTTACTTAAAAGACAGATCAATAAACTCCTCACAGATGGACGGTTTATGAACAATGATGAGGACAGCTGTATAATACTGAAACACATTCTCCATTAGGCTACAGCAATCTTAATCTCTGCTGTATGCCTGAAGTATGCATTTACACTAAATAAAGTTACTGCGTCATTCAAATATTGATTATTGAGATAGCCTTTGTCTATAACAGTGCTCATTCTATTACATTTTGGCATGGTGCCATTAACATATTGACAAGTATAGTGCCAAACCAATTAGTAGACCACTTTTCTATGTTACTTCTATACTGACTGATTCAGGAATTGCAGAGGTAAAATTTTACACAGTAGGGAAAATGAAGATTGTGAATAGAGCTTTCGATCCGCCATTGCTTGATGCCTCTTAGCAACTGCATTTTAAAGTTCTGACTAAACGTTTGGACATCTACTATACTTATCCAGTACTGATTATGAGTTAAGCCTCATTCACATGTTAATGTTTTGGTCAGTGATTTCTTTCCATCAGTGATTAAGAGCCAAAACCAGGACTGGAGCCTCCACAGAAAGGGTATAAGGAAAATATCTGCACCTGTTCTGTTTAGACCCGCATCTGTTTTTGGATCATTATCACTGATGGAAATCACTGACCAAAACACTGTGAATGAGGCATTACATTGGACCTCATTTTTAAAAAAGGCCTTGTCGCCCATAGCAACTAATCACCATGAGTGTAGATAAACTGCTGATTGTTTCCATTGGTAACCAGCAAAATTTTGAAGCCAGCTATAACAGCCATGGTGAATGCTTGATGACACTCAAAAATGATACAACAATGAGTTAAATTTTCAGATATTTTGGGAAAGACATATTAAAACCAGAATTTCATATGCTGGTAATAATCTAAAGTAAGATATCTTTAGATGCACCACATTCATTATGAGTCACATGCTTTTTAATAAATTGGGTGCATCTATGAAGTGGCATAATTCTTCACCACAATTTATGCCAGATACTGGTGTATATGTACATTGATTTGCATTGTGCTTTGCATTGAGGCTCAGAAGCATTCACATGAATGGGGCTTATTTGCGCCAACGCCACGTGATCAATGAAGGTGATATCACATGGCCTCATAGAGTGCAGCGGCCTCTTCATACAGCTGATCCTGAGACCAGGTTATCAATATGTAAGTACCAGAGAACCCCTTTAGGGTAAATCTATTGGGCCCTCTATCTAAATCTGCCCAGTTTCTCATCACTTTTAATGCAGATTTAAGAATGTGTAAATCCAAAAAATGTTTAGAATGGTCTATAACAAGAACAGTCCAGGTTTTAATATATCAACACAACCAATACAAATACAACTCTAAATCCTAATCTCCTCTAAGAACAGCAATTGAAGATATTCTGTCAACACTACTGTAAATTTACAGAATGGTAATCTGTCTGCTCCAATCATGCATAGTGACAGATTTGATGGGTCTATAATGAACATTACTATGGAGCATCCTACCTAATACACTGCAATAAATGAACGGATGGCTAAGTGCATATAAAACATAATACAGTTTTTATGTGGTGCTGAGATGAAGCCCAGTGAATATGAGAGTGAAGATTGTTTGTGCCCAATCTCTTTAAATTAGAAAGTTGCCAGAGGCAAGGATTAACATGAAGCTATACAAAAACCAAACCATTAGCGAACTACTAAGAAGCTTCAGCTGGAGGTTTCTGTATACGTGACTGGTCATACACATTTTCAGAAAATATAGTTCATTAAATGTAATATATTCTTAAAACTATTATCATATACTGTATATTATATATCAAAATCTAAATCATAAGCAGCAATTTAACATCAGAATTGCATTTTACTGCATTAACGAGATTAATGTAACATATACTAAGATACAAGACAGTCTAAAACATTTCAGAAATAAGACAGTAGATCAATCTGGATACAGTGAGGCAGGTTTATCAATGTAATTTTTCCGATTGGTTGAAAAAAAGTGGAAGAGTCGTAGGGCTCATACACATGACCATATGTATTTTGCGGTCCGCAAAAAACTGATCTGCAACAAATACGGATGACATCAGTGTGCATTCCGTATTTTGCGGAACGGAACAGCTGGCCCTTCATAGAACAGTACTATCCTTGTCCGTATTGTGGACAATAATAGGACATGTTCTCTTTTTTTGCGGAACAGAAATACGGACATATGGAAACGGAATGCCCACGGAGTAGCTTCCGTTTTATTTGTGGACTTATTGAAGTGAATGGTTCCGCATACAGGCCGCAAAAAAAAACGGAATGGACACGGAAAGAAAATATGTTTGCGTGCATGAGCCCCTGTTGCCTGATATTGGCAAACAGTGGGGCACAGGCCAGTTTTGAATAAAGTAATACAATAATTATCACTTACCTGTTGACTCTGCAGCCGCTCCAGCGTGGCCATTCCAGTATTCCCCACCAATCTTTGTTTAGAGATCTGCAAAGCTGACATTATGTCCATAACATGTGACCACTGCAGCCAGTCAGTGACCTTAAAGGTATGCTGTTTAGGACAATGATTGGCTGCAGTGTTCATATGTCACTGATTTGATGTTAGTGCTGCAGCCTATAAACAAAAACTGGCAAAGAGGATCAAAATGGTGTGGCTGGGAACTCAACGAGAGTACTTATTCTATTATTTTACAATATCCTCTGCCTCAGGACGCCAATTTTTATGAATAGTGGAGGTCCCAGCAGCTAGACCCGCAATAATCAGACACATCACCTATTCTGCTTTCCTCTTATTATGGTGGGAGGACCGATTTTAGAGTAGTAACATTTTCTATCACTTTTCCAACCTGACATGGTTTCCAGTCTATGGCAGATTCATCAGCAGGGCATGCAAACACTGTGTTGAGAGTAAAATACTGGCATTTCTTAAATTAATAAAAATGACAAATGGGGTCATTTACTCAAAATGGTGTTTGACACACTAATTTTAGTAAAGTACTCCCTTGAAAAAGATATGACCAATTGACTGAAAGGTGCAAATTTGTCGCATATTCTGCGGTCCATGCACCAGAGCTGGAATTTACTCCAGCCATGTGCTCTGGTGCACATGTTAACTGAGTCGGGCTGCAAAGCACCCACCAGCAGCCTACCTCCTACCACCCCCACACCCTGCCCATTTTTTGGAAAAGTGGCAAGGGGGATCGGAAAAATCTATAAAGTAAAAAAATTTGTCACAAAACAACACTTGCGACAAACTTAGTGACTTTACTACACCAGAAACCTGGCATAGAGCTATTCTAAATGACCACTATCGTGTTTGTTTGAGTGACAATATATTATCAGGTGTGTATGGTTGGGGATATATATGTGCGTGTATGTGTGAGTGTATCTGCAGATATTAGAGGTGTACATAAAAGCTTGTGCCAAATTAGAAAAATTCTGTGGTCTAGGATAACAGTATAATTGCACTGTAATTATTACAGTATCTCTCCCATCATCCTGACCTTTAGCAAACACTAAATTTACTACCACTTTTTCTCCCTGCTGGTGTTCCTATTTAGGGGAAATGAAATCTGCAGCCTTCTGCAGGCCCATTTTGTGCTAAAGTGGTTAACGTTTCTGACAAAATGGAAAGGTGATAGGATAATTAAAAGTAAACAGATGACAAATCCAGCCAGATGGCTATATGCCTTGTTTGCACTGTGACTAGATCTTCTCAAGGCAATACTTGAACTATTATTGTTGATAGTGAGGTGATGCAATGTTAATGCAATATAATTGCCTGTGCTCTTATGTTACAGCCAGGTGTTCAGCAGAGCATCAACTCAGCAGTTTATTTTATCTCCTATGACAAGCCAAGTTAATATAGATTTCTCATACCTGTATGTCTAGCAATTACCAAGTGTTAAACAACGTCTAAATTGATGTCAATAGAATACTGTATATGGCAACAATGGAATGCTACAAACTATTGTAGAGATTCTGACAATTAATGTGAGGGAGAAGAACGCAGCTGTTGGCTGACACAACTGCAAAACAAGGTCAACATGACCACTTTGCTAACCCCACTTGGCAACACAGCTGTTGTATATGTTGAGGAGCTGTGAACATATCGACGAAGCAGGCATTCGCCAAATTAGAGCTCTGCATTAGATGTCAAAACAAATCTACAGGATCTTCAGAAACTAAATATATCAATGTGATGCTCACAGATTATCATTTGTCATTTTCAGTTCCTTTTTCGCACTTTACTGTCGCTAGAAACTGCCATCAAGCTGCTGCTGGTGGATTTATTTTTCTTACTATCTAGTAGTAACAATAACTTTATGTGCATAAGGGCTCATTCAGATGACTGTATGAATGAGTCTGCATCTGTTCTGTAATTTTGCTGAACGGGTGTGGACCCATTCATTTCAATAGGGCCATAAAAGATGTGGACGGTACACCCTGTGCTGTCCGCATCCGTAGTTACGTTCTGCAGCCCTGCATAAAATATAGAGCATGTCCTATTCTTGTCTGCAATTGCGGGCAAGAATAGGCATTTTCTATTATAGTGCTGGCCATGTGCGGACCGCAAAATGCGGAACGCACGCAGGGCAGTGTCCATGTTTTGGGGATCTGCTATTTAAAGCCATCTGAATGAGCCCTAAAGCTGTAATGCTTTGAACAACCTATAATTTGGATTAGTTTTAGATTGAACATACAAATACCCACTGCATGAGGGGAAGGCTACATTGCGATTCATAGCGTGTCAGCTGTGGTGGCCAGGATCGCAGAGTAGCAGTGATTCCATAGAAATTAATGGGATTGCCGCTCCAGTTGCAAGAAACCTAGTAGTCATAGATTTCTTGCATTAATTTCTATGGGATCACCACTACTCTGCAAACCTGACTGCCATAGCTATCAGTGTTGCCATGTAGCCGTACCCTAATATTCAGTGCAAGTATTAGGTTTACATATATCATTCAGACTAGTCAAAAGCTCATGCTTAAATACAATCTATCACTACAAAATGCAATGCAATTTTGAGGCAGTATGCATAGAGCAGGAGGAGCTAAGCAGATTGATAAATAGTTTTGTGGGTAAGGGTACTTTCACACTTGCATTGGTGCGAATCCGTCTGTTTATTTGCACAAACGGATCCGCACCTATAATGCAATCGTTTGTATCCGTTCAGAAAGTTTGCATTAGTTTTAAAGAAAAATGAGTCAGTTTTGAATTACATTGAAAGTCAATGGGGAACGAATCCGTTTTCAAATGCACCATATTGTGTAATTGAAAACAGATCCGTCCCCATTGACTTACATTGTAATTAAAAACGGATCCATTAGGCTCTGCCTCGTCAGACGGACACCAAAATACGGCAAGCTGCATTTTGGTGTCCGCCTTCAAAATGGAACAGAGGCGGAACGGAGCCTAACTGATGCATTCTGAACGGATCCTTATCCATTCAGAATGCATTGGGGATTAACTGATCCGTTTTGGACCGTTTGTGAGAGCCATGAAACGGATCTCACAAACGGAAACCAAAACGCTAGTGTGAAAGTACCCTAAAGTATTAGGCAAAACTTGTAGTTTATACATATAAATATCTTCTCCTTCTGAATTAATTGTTCATGTGGGAGGTGATTGATAGCCTTCTCTTTGTAAAGGAGCATTTAGACTATTATATGAGCAGCAGATTGTCGGGAAGAAATCATAAGTGTGTATACATAGATATCTGTAAGACGCTGATAGCTGTACACGGGGATGTGTTATCAGTGATTGATAGCATTCTCTGTGTCTGGGAGTATAAATGGATAGCTTTCAGTCACTGATAACTGTACACAGGGGAGGTGTTATCAGTGATTGATAGTATTCTTTAAGCGTGTACACATAGATAGCTGTCAGTCACTGATAGCTGTACACAGGGGAGGTGTTATCAGTGATAGCATTATCTGTGTAAGTGTGTATACATAGATAGCTGTCAGTAACTGATAGCTGTACACAGGGGAGGTGTTATCAGGGATTGATAGCATTCTCTGTGTAAGTGTGTATACATAGATAGCTGTCAGTTACTGATAGCTGTTCACAGGGGAGGTGTTATCAGTGATTGATAGTATTCTCTGTGTAAGTGTGTATACATAGATAGCTGTCAGTCACTGATAACTGTACACAGGGGAGGTGTTATCAGTGATTGATAGTATTCTCTGTGTAAGTGTGTATACATAGATAGCTGTCAGTCACCGGTAGTTGTACACAGGGGAGTTGTTATTAGCGATTACTAGCACTCTCTGTGTAATTGTGTATACATAGATAGATGTCAGTTACTGATAACTGTACACAAGGGATGTGTTATCAATGATTGATAGCATTCTCTGCATAAGTGTGTATACATAGATAGCTGTCAGTCACTGATAGTTGTACACAGAGGCGGTGTTATCAGTGATTGATAGCATTCGCTGAGTAAGTGTGTATACATATATAGCTGCCAGTCACTGAAAGTTGTACACTGTTATCAGTGATTGATAGAATTTTCTGTGTAATTGTGTAAACATAGCTGTCAGTGACTGACAGCTTTACAGAGGGGAAGTGTTATCAGTGATTCATAGCATTCTCTATGTAAGTATGTATACATAGATAGCTGTCAGTCACTAATAGTTGTACACAGGGGAGGTGTTATCAGTGATTGACAGCATTCTAAGTAAGTGTGTATACATATTTACATATGTCAATCACAGTCACTGATAGCTATATATGTGGGAGGTGTTAACAGTGTGTATACATTCATAGCTGTTAGTCACTAATAACACCTCCTCCATGAACAATGAAATCAGAAATAATATTATTGACTATTTTCATGTATCTTTTCCTGCATCGGTATGAGTCTATTACTGTGCAACAGATGAGCATGTGATATTCCATAATAAGAGAAATATAAAAAATGAAATTTTACTATAACTGAACATCCCAGTTTCCAGAAATAAAATGTGTGCAAACCAAGTGGAAACCAAGTTACAGAAAAGCCCAATTAAAGCAAGCAGTTATTAAAGAACTAGGCCCCACTTCATTTCTACAACAGCGAGGGTTCCTAGAAAGAAACACTACCAATCTAAATATCACTCAACAAGCCAATCCCCACAATATGTACCCAGTTTAAAAAAATGGCATAAGACACAAGTGCTAATGGATACTTACTCTGTCATGGATCCTTACTTCCTGTATGTGATGTTTACTGTTGGTATGTCGGTAAATCAGGATCTAATATTCCATGAAATGACAGATGTAGTATCAAATAGGAAAAAGTTTTAAACAGATGCTGACATAACCCTGATGGATGGCATGGTCGCTTAGTATCTAATACATCTTTTGAAGGTTGCTTTAATTCCTTTCAGTATCAGGTAGCAAAACAAGATACATCTCCCCTCCTCTTTGCGTTCTCATCTCCAACCACCTTCACTTCCCCAGCTTACAGCTTTGCAGCTCGATTGCTTGATCGGTTTTGTTGCCTGAGGCGTTGTATAATTGACTTGGCTCAATCAGTGCAGCATCAGCTTGATCTGACACATCTACCAGAATGCCTTGCAGCTCACTTCTCACATTGTCACAAGGTTTTAAAGTGCCGTAGGACAAAACCTTGCTTTCTTGGGTATATAATGTTATAAAAGTATCTCAACAGACATTATTTATGTATTTTAGCTGCCAACCAACAACCTTGCCTACAGTTTACATGCAATTATGATGAGGCCCTGCCAAGAGCATGCAGTTGATGATAATCTTGCTATTTAAATGCATGTGCTGGATATTAGCTTTGCATCTAAAGTTACATAAAACCTAATAGAAAAGTAATAAAATTGAATAACTTCTAAATCTGTGATTAATTTTAAGGCTTACACGGTAGAGCATACCCGTATTGATGGGCTCTAGTAAAGATGAAAACGGCTGTTCTAAGTAACTAAAGTACATGTTTTTTTTCAAGACAACATGATGTGACAATAAAAAAAAAACTATGAAATTTAAAGGGTTGTCCAGCTTTTGTTTTATTTTTCCTTTTTTTTTTCTCATCGTCAACTCATACTAACCTGCTCACTGCTGCTCTATTTTAGCTCTCTGCCTTCCTTGACTGGTCCCTGCCCAATGCATCACTGAAGCCAACAATGTGACCCTGCAGTGCAGTGATGTGCCACTTGGAGATAAATCACTGCTTAGGCCAGTTATTGGCTTTAATGGTGCATGTGACCCTTCATCCGGAAGTTTACAAGATAAGGAAAGGCGAGACCAGTGAAGGAGGCAGAGAGTCAGGACAGAGGGGTGAAGAGCAGGTATGTATGATTTCTTCAACAGGTACAACAACCTTATACTGACAGTTAAAAAAAAGCTGGAAATCCCTTTAAGCCTCATTCAGAATGTCATGTTATGACTTTTCATTTTTCAGTCAAATAGGTCTAATTGCTACATTTGTCAAGATAGGGAGAGGGGAACAAGCCACTGACAGGCACCTCTGGCTGTGGCATATATTTCTTGAGAACAAAGGAGTCAGGCATATTGAAATTCAAAATGCCCAGCACTTCATTCTTCCAACATTGTACATCCAAAATTTGAGTGTTCCATTCATTCATCTTATGTGTATGTAGCTCCACTTAGATTTTCCAGAACAGATCCAATTATCGAGTAAGTAAGTTTTAATACAATCTTTTGTGCATGGCATTAAATGGTACTGACAAAAGCATCTAGGATGATTGAACTAAAAAAGCTTACTATAATTTTCCTACCAAATCAAGTGTAAGCCCATGTAGACCATTGTCCATTTAGTTTCCATTATCTTTAGGTTAATAAGTGAAACATGGCTAGTAGTTTAGGAATTAAGACTCCTTACTGAGGGCTGTTCTGCTTTTTGTTTCATTTTGGGTTGGGGGGTTGAAGGTCCTCAAAATCCATATTTTAAATTAAATTCCATATATTAAAACTACCATAATTTGAGTTGCGGGTTCGATTCAATTGGTAATTTGCAGTATGTCAACAATTACAAAATAATCAAAACGTATATCCCATGCCAAGCATACACATTTCTTAAACACTATGAAATAGGGAGTGGCCATCATAATCCATCATTCAAACCTGAGAACGTTGTCATAGAAGAAAATGTCATATTACTGTTGAAGTTCAGGTGGTCACTTTTCTAGAGGTGGGCTTCACCAGTGAACGTTATTCCAGTTATTAGTCAGTGAATATATGCTGGTCTCTGCTGACAGGACCTTAAAAGATATTTTCACACAATCAAAAATTGTCACCTATCCACAAAATAATAAATGTCTGACCACTGACGTTTCTCATCAAAGATTAGAACTGGCTTGGTGTCCCCTATACAGATATAGTGTTGGCAGCAGATTTGAAGTCCATGAGAGTGGCAAACATCTCTGTCAGTCTTATAGAGATGGAATGGAGCTGCAATGCACATGTGCAGCCACCATTCCATTCATAAGGGAGACACAAGACCTCCAGCAATCAAACACCTATCTTCTATCCTCTGAGTAGGTGAAAAGCACTAAATGTAATTTAATACTATGGGTTTAGGAGAAAAAAGAAATATTAATATTTGTAGCATAGGG
Organism: Bufotes viridis; assembly: GCA_033119425.1. NCBI lineage: Eukaryota > Metazoa > Chordata > Amphibia > Anura > Bufonidae > Bufotes > Bufotes viridis. The sequence goes on along the minus strand of CM065591.1, from coordinate 293,994,461 downwards.
AGCTCTAGATATCACCATGTTCTTGCTGGTGTGGCCCAGTAGAAAAAGCTTAGGAATCTTTCGTATAGTACAAGGGCAATATTATCTTATTTAGTTCAAAGGCAAAGGGTTATCTGTAATGTTGAGCAAATTGAATTTAACGAAGTGAACTTCGATCCATATTTCAGGAAAAATTTGATATGCTACAAAGCCAAAATTCCTAGCGATTTGTGGTAACTAATCAATTTTTCCTGAAATGGCGGGGGAAAAAAATACATTCTCACCTCATCCATTTGGTCTCAGAGAGGCTGTTGCGTCCATCTTGATTAAAGAAACTGTGGAAAATCTTGCAGGCTGTGACATATGATGTTACCACGTCAGCGTGCTGGTGTCAGATGTCACCGCACCCTGCTAGTATGACGACGTAGTGAAATCATCACATTAGTGTGTGCGAGATTTCACAAGGTTTCTTCAATCAAGATGGCCGCAATGTCCTCTCTGCGAGCAAATGGATGTGGTATGTTTTTTTTTTTTTTTACCCCTGATTAACCCCTGAAAGTCTTCAATGTTACTGTCAGATGCCGTGAGAAGTGTTGAAGGAGGCATCTCAAGGGTTCAATAATGGGGGCGGCACAATCGCTGTTCCCTATCATTACCCCAAAACATACAATAGAATGCAATTTGTGACAAAGCAATTTGTAACCAATCAAATTTATTGGTGAAATTTGGCAAAGCAACCAAATCGAATTTTTGGTAACTTTGCTCATCTCTTGTCATCTGAATGAATACCAAGATAAAAATTCATGGAATACATGATATATCTCTCAATAGAAAAGCACGAGCAATCTTGAGTAGGAAAAAGACTATCGTATCATAACAGAGTACTTATAGTACTGAGTCTATATTCTTAAATTCATTTGACTTATTTGTTGACACCATTGTTAGTCAATTCACAGTCAAGTCTCTTCTTGTCCCCACAATGTGTTTTTTTTTTACTATAAAAGTATTGCATCCTGACGGGGTTAATTCTGAGGAGGAAGCAACTTAAATGCTAAGCACGATTGCTGGATCAAGTTAAAATAACAGCCATACAGCCAAGGGTTAATCCATCCATTCAGCTATGTAATCTTCTAGTGAAACAGGCAGGAATGTTTTATACTGGGATTTAAGATTTTAGTTTTTTTTTCTTTGTTGTCATAACAGATGACAGAGGCCTAAAAGCCTCCCCTTACACTCTGATGTGACACATCACAGGCTGTTAATCCTGCCCTGGGGTCAGGCTAAATTCATCTTTCATGTTCATTTTTATAGGGAAATGGCAGCTGCGGGAGTAGCCAGAGCTCCTTGGGGAAATGTAAAACAGTCTTTAATCATAGAGGATTGTTAAGGAAAACAATCTGTTGTGAGTAAAAGTTGATGAATCAGTTTGAATTCTAATACGCTAATATGTATCTGTTAGGCACAAGCCTGGAAATGCAAATCTTCTAGTGACCAATGAGTACTAAGACAAAGGTGGGGGATGGGGAAATGTCCTCTGGCATTATTTATGCAGCATAGGAATTACTTAAATATCTAATGAAAACCCCCAAAAATAATATTATCATTGCGACAGTTATGCCTCATACTAAGGCCTATTGCACATGACCGTATGGCTTTTCAGTATTTTGCGGTCCACAAAATATGGATCCGCAAAAAATACGGATGACGTCCGTGTGCATTCCGTTTTTTGCGGAATGAAACAGCTGGTCCCTGATAGAACAGTACTATCCTTGTCCGTTATGCGGACAATAATAGGACATACTCTATCTTTGAATGGAACGGAAATACGGAAATGGAAGGCATACAGAGAACCTTCCGTTTTTTTGGGGGGATCCATTGAAATTAATGATTCTGTATACAGTCCATATGCAGAACGCAAAAAACGTAACGTAAACAAAAAAAATGTTTTTGAGCAAGAGGCCTAAGAATTAATGTTCTGTCCTTCATTGTTATCAAAGAACTCTACATACGTACTGTACCTTATATTACATAATACTGACAAAATATGACATAGGTCATTATATTCTTAATAATCCAATGCCTAGGTCGCCTAATCATATGGGAAACTCTACTACTAACCAATACCTACTCTAAAGCAGGACCTACACATCAGATAGACCGAATGTTTGCTTGGCCAACAACTATCTCTCCCAACTCCCCCCCTACCCCTATAAACATGCACCATCCATGCATGTGTTCTCAATGAGGAGAAGGAAGTAGGCTGATGCCAGACACCCAAACACCTTTAGAGGTGGTTCACTTCCCTTGAGAAGCAAAGAATTAGCTATGTTGAAATCCAACTGTCCAATCCTTCTCTCCCCAGACATCGGTCATCAGAAAAGAGCCAAGAGGCCAATCATACACATTAGATGTATTAGATGTTCAACCAATGCTACTAAAATGTGTGTCTTCTGTCAACATTAATCTAGTTTGAACAGGCAGCTTAAAGATTACATCTCTTGCTGGTTCAGTCTTCTAAGAGACCTTTATCCTGGTTCCAAGGAACCTGCATTTGAAAACTGCGGTTTATGAAATATGGTTATTACTGATAGCTATAGTTTTAGTGAATGTGGACATTATGAAATTAAATAAATACCAATGTGTGCTGCAAAAACATGTCTGCCGGGATCTGTAGCTTTCTGCAGATACTCATAGGTTCAATGCTATTGCTTAATAGATGGAGATAGCAAGAGCTAATCTCCCCATCTTACTCATGCACCTGCTACTCTAAACAAAGGAATCATTTTGTTTGCATAATTTAGGGTGCTCAAATGGTAGTGTTTGAGACCTTTCTTTCTTGCTTTGCTGACTTGATCCTTTAAACAGTATGATTAAAGGGATTTTGGTGCAAGAAGATAGCAGATATCTAATGTTTGCAATTCTATGGGATTTTAAAGTTTAATGCCTCCCTATCTCACGGATGGTATCCAACAAAGCTTTCAACTCATCATCGAGCTATTTTTGTTTGGGGGGATTTCTCAGTCTACACTGGATTATCTCAGAATAGACAGCTGTTAAAAGGAGATGAATGAACTACAATTTTTCTTCTGAAGAGGTAAGGATAATGCTACAGTGTAAACTTAACAAAGTGCAGACCTTTATTTTAAAGACAAAAATAAATGGAAGAAATGTATTGAGATGGTCACATTTGCATTAACAGTTTATGTTAGTATGCAGCATTTCACAATGAAAGTAATAAGTTGTAAGGCCAAAAGCGAACTGTAAAAGCTGTGTTATATAAGCCAAGTGCCTGCTTTAATCTCTCACACAGCAAACAATCAACAATTCAAATGAACAGAATGTAGAATTTATTAATGAACATAACTATGAATAAGGTAGTTGAAAGGCAGAACTACACAGCAGATCCACATGCATGGAGACTGTACACATGGAGGCAAATAGAGAGCCTATGGCTACTACATTTATATTGCACCTTATTAAAAAGATATTATTCTCTAAAGCAATTTTCTGTGTAGGAACATATAATATCTGTGCAGAATTCCCTCTCCTCTGACCTTTTTCTTTTTTTCTTGTCTGATGAAACCTGCATGGATCAGTAATATGGCCTAGAAGATAGGTCATCAGTTAAAAAAAAGTCTAAAAAACAACAACTTTAAACTCAGGGAGATAAGACACCTCTGGCAGTGGCATTCTACACTTTCTGTTCAGGACACATGTATGTATGAGGCAGTAAAGCTAGATAGCCGTTGGTCAAGTGTGTGTTTGGCTATATATTTCCAGACTATAAATACAATAAAAAACAACATAGGCCCAGGCTACATGGGATTCCATTGAAACCTAAACTAACATGGCTTTTGTGCCCATATGGGGTGGAAAACAAAATTGTAGACCATACTAGTCAAATCACTCTATAAAGCTTCTTGACTTTTTAGTGGCCTTGTAATAAAATTTTAATAGATATAAAACCAACCCAAAAGTAACACTTTGGTAGAAAAATCAAGGCCCACTGGATAACTGACTCCTGAGATTTGCTTAACTCTGACTAAATGCTGCCATATATATTTAACAGCTTTCAGATAAATGATTGTTTGGCCAACAGCTACTGTATCTCTCCCGACTCCCTCCTGACTTCCCACTCACACACACATGTTCAGTTCAGCCAAATATGTATGTGTTCTCAAGAAATAGAGGGAAGTAAGCCTCTGCCAGACACCTCTGTTGGCGGCTTATCTCTCAGGAGAACAAAACAATTGGACAAAAATATTCAGATTCTTCTCTTTTCATACATGATCGGCCAAGGGAAAGTAAGAAGCTCCCCACACACATTAGAATTTTGGCCGAACCCACAGTTCTTGTCGGGTTTTGTTGACATTAAACTAATGTGTATGGGTCTTTAAATCATTCCAAAGTCTTCAACTAGATGAGGTTGTGGAGGAGGGTAAAGAAAATCTGCAGATTAGGAGCTCCCTATACATACACTTGTTTTGCTTAGTGTTCGGCAATTAGGCAACAAATCTTATGTTACTTATCTCCATTTCGCTGTTACCACTTGTTCATCTTTTGCATTAGGCAGAGAATATCACAAGTATCAGCTTGATCTCAGGATGACATTATGCATTCTACCTGGCCAGATACTAAACATACATTAATGATCTTAACATGATTAAGGTGACTGACAAAGGCTTATTTCATGACTGTCTGCTTAGGTTTTTATTTTATAGGACATCAATTACTAAACACATAACATGACAGCCATCAGAAGATAAGCAAATGTATAGTGAACAATGGAAGGAAATCAAAATGATGGGACTCTTTCACCATAGCCATATACAGTATGCTTCTCGACCTTAATATTTCACGCAATGTATAGAACATAAGGCTATATTCACATTGTCATTAGATTCCGTTCTGGCACATTCCCACTACTTTTTGCTATTCTTATTGCCACTTTCTTATGCTCCAGGGTCCAAAAGGACCTCATTATAAGTTAATGGAAGCTACACATCTGTAATGATATTGTGTTCACTCTGACAGCTCAGTAAGCAACAACTTGGGTATTGTTTTCCTATACTTTTTTAGACATGTTTAAATTTACATATATAAATAGCTGAATAAAAAAAACCTGGGTCATATAAAAGCTAAGGTTCATTTCAAATTACACAAGCGAGTAGTACCTCCTGACATTGAATCACTTGTCAACGTTTTCTAGTGTCCATTTCACAACCGACAAGGCTCTTGACAAGGCTTTCAAGTTCTTCAGTTGATCTCTGGCTACTGTCATCTTGAGAACGGTTTCCAGACAGTACACTCTCTATGCTACAGAAACGCAAATCCTCATTTCCCACTCCAGGAGAAGAGAGCACTACCCATGAATAAGACACAGCCATTTCTCCTATTTTATATTGTTTTTATATAAAGCCAATATGCATGTCTGTAATGCATGGCTGATCATGGTCAGTGAAATATTGTCCCATATAAAAATATAGTAAAATGGCCATAGAGAGACAGCAATAACTAATAATAAAAGAAAACAAAGCAATAACTAATAATAAACATCATACTAATAATGACAATTTTAAAATCCCCTGCTATGACTGCTCCTTTAAGGGGGAAAATAAATGTATGTATATACCATGTATAATTTATACACCTTCGCACATATGTGAACAACTGACTGCAAAAGTTTGACATTTCAAAAGGCTCCCTACCCTTCAATTTACTTTGCCATGTATCATATCTTATTCAAACAATCTAATTGCCACCCAATCTTTCAACGACACATCATCTTAGCACCTAGCTGACAGGATCGGCATTCACCTGAGGGCCTCATTAGACTATGGCAGTTCAGCAGGACAAAAATACCTCAACAATACCTGCGCAACACCCAGGCTGCTGACTGACAAGCAAATAATTGGGCTAAACAAACCCAAAAGCACAACGCAGCTGCCAGAAACCAGTGTGTGCTGCAAGTCTTCCACAATAACAGTCAGAGTAGTGACTGGTTCACGTCACTGTAAATCTTTGAAAAGCAGAAAGTGGTGACACATAGCAATGACAGCCTTAGAAATGTCATGCTAGTTACTTCAGGGATTGAAGTCTTTTATTCACAGCGGTTTCACGAAAGTGGGGAAATTATGTAGTAAGTCAGCAAAAGCAGCAAATGGTTTTAAAGATGGATTAATTCTATTGCTAGATCTTTTAATTTAACGATTAAAGGGGTTCGTCCAGAATCTGGACATTTTTTTTATAAAAACCTCTTGGACATGCAAAAAATATAAAAAACAAAAATCATCACAATTCTTCTCTGGCCACCAGCTATGTCTATTGTGTCCCACATAACATTGAGTGACCTTGCCATCCAATTACAAGGATGTTTCAGCCTTGGTTACATAGTGTCCCCTGTCATGTGGCCTAGTAAACATAAAGTACTAACATAGATTGACAACATAATAATTCAGATGGACAGTATTTTTTAATTGTTACAAAGGATTTCAAATGTCCTGGGCAACCCCCTTCTATATTACAATATTAGTCTATGTGGAACAGATCCATAATTGCCACCCGTACACTGCAAGTGGCTCAAGCTGTACCTCTGTGTGCCTCCGATTTTTAGGGTAATACTGCATGTGGAGGTTTTACCCTAATGTGGAATCCATGCAAAAGATGAGGCTTCCAAATGGATACTATTTTATGGAGTTATTGCTAATGAGAAGAACTGTAAAGGAAAGAATATGGAGCAGCAAGGAGGAACTGCCCACAGTAGCAGATGAAGTGTCTATGAGTTTGTGGTTCTGTGTGTCATTGTACTTGGTCATTAGATGTGGCTTTGCCATGTGAACAGACTCTAAAACAATCTCTGATATCAATCAGGGTTTAGGGTTAACATGGCATCCCTTGAATGCAAGGCCACTTATGACTATAAGGCTGTGTTTACATCACGTTTTTGTCCTACATTTAACATACACATATGACAGATGCCTCAGATAGATGCCATAGGTACAGCCACACGAACGGTGAGAGATATCACTGCATGGTACGGCCACATGGTAAGGTTTCTGTATGCAGTTTTGGAAGTCAAAACTAGAAGTAGATAAAAAAAAAAGAAGAAGTCATGTCTGTACTGTATACATTCGTCCTTTTTATGATCCAGATCCTGATTTTGGCTTCCAAAACTGCATCAAGAAACCTATGTGGCCATACCCATGCAGTGGCATCTTTTACCATAAGAATCAATTGTAAAAAAAAAAAAAATACATATATATATATATATATATATATATCCGTTAAAGTATAAGATTTTTTTTGCTGGACTTTTGCAGGATGAAGAAGCGAAGTGTACTATGCTTTTGCTTTCCCTTCCCCCAAAGTACATGTTGAATATAGGGCAAAAACATGATATTGGAGCATTATCTTTTACATCCTACAGGTGGAGTCCTGTACCTCACAACTAGTATATAGTATTTTACAATAGCCTTTGGTCTGTGGGGTGCAATATAACTCCACCAACAAATTGAAGCACACAAAATTTAAATTTATATTTATTCATTCTTTATTAAGAAAATCCATTAAAATGCATCTGTATATTTTTGACCAAGGGACTTGATGAAAATCAAAATGAATAATCAAAATGATAATCAAAAAATATGTTATATAGCCTAAAGGATAAATTATAGTTTAGGGCATACAACTGTTAATATAAAATTAAGGAAAGATAGAAAATATAGAAAATTGATATTAACTAGTTCTACCGTATCTGCAATAGTACGTAGTGATACACTATTTCTGGGGTAGAAGGGGTTATTCACAGATGTATTGAAATGAGTGTTATTAAAAGAGCATTGTTAATCTGTCACTGTTAATAATCTATATATACTGTACATCTAATACTGTACTTGCAATTAATGCTTTAAATAGCTTCCAATTCAATTGTTCTCAACCTGTGAACCATGACAAATATCTTGCAAGCAATTCATACCCTATACTATTGTAGTTGTATGTAACCATGTCTCAAGCATCATTTAATACTGTAACCAAGATGCCGAATATTCAGATGTTCTCCCCCCTGTTAACGGCCAGCCTAAGCTCAATAGGCAAGTCACTCTTGAATGTTCTTCAGGAGCTTGTTTCCAAGGAGACCGTGCCCTCAGAGAATAAGTAACCTGAGCTGTACCAGCCCCCTATTCTCTTTTGACAAGATGTTGACTGTTAGAGAATGCCATATCCCCTGGGATTAATAGCTTACTTAGAGTTGAAAATAGTGGTGCCAAACAAGTCCTCCATAGTTGGCACCCACTTCAACATAAAACAAGAGTGACAATTAATGGATTTACAAAGCTTATGGAAATTGTGTCTGGAGCTGCCCGCTTGTCTCCAGTTGAAAGAACTAACTGTGTTTGTTTTAATCTTAGATTTCTGTGCCAATATGTCACTAATTCATGAAACAAATATACTTCCTCACACTCAACGAATGCAAGCAGCACCAACTAGGCCTTCAATATAAAGGCACTGAATCTGTTGGGCGATAGAGAAATAAACCAAAGCAAACCTGATTGAGTTACTTATTTTTGGCCAGTATGCCTAATAAGATATCATAAATGAAAAATATCTTTAAAGATACCCTCCAGTCCAAACTGAAAATTTGACTATTCATGACATATATATTACAGTAACGATACCTGGTGCCCTTCCTCTGTTTCTCCATAATAGTTCTGTGTTGGATTCAACCATCTTAGACTTCCTAATTCAGAGTGCTTTTGTTAAGTCTAAGACACGGCCAACATTGACAATGCATTAGGATGGACATATCACCCCCACTATTAACACTGTGTCCATCTGAGGATAGGGGGATGTACCTTTTACTTTGCTACAGTACTCTGCATGGAGAAGTCTGAGATGGCAGCCATCATTTAAAAAAATAACAGCAAACAGTTTATAGGAACAGACGCACTATGGGCATCAGGTATGACAATGGCAAACACTTGTAATGTGCTTTACTCACAGGTACTCAGCGTGCAGGGATAGTTTTGAGGCTGGGGCAATCCCCTAGAAAATCAATTGCTGCCATATGGGCACTTGACCCAAACACATGCATACTATGGTCAATTTTGTAGGAAGCCAATTTGCCTATTTTGTTGGAGAATATGGAGTACCAGGACTAAACCCACACAAATATGGGAATAATGTACAAACTATGTGCAAATTTGGTGCCTGGTTAGATGTGAACCAGGACCCCAACACTGACTGGCACCAGTGCTAACCACTGAGATATGTAGTTACACATGACATGATGGTCAAATTTTGGACTAGGTCACTTTAATTTAGTGACCTGAGGTCAGTCTGTGATACTGCAGATGAAATGTGGCAGATAAGCGAGAATAGAATTTTCAATAGACTCTTGAAGAAATTCAAATATGTGCACTTCCTGCAATCAGTCAATTAATATATGCACTTAAAACTATTCCCCTTCCAAAAGGGCACTTGAGAACAATTTGTTTGCTCTCCAGCCTGCTATCTTTTAAGAAAAAGTTTGAACTAAGCATTTAAACAGCTCATTCAGGACTTTATTCAACACACCTTATACAAACAGATATTGTGTAGAGCTCACTCATCAGCTGATACCGTGTGTGTGTCAAAGTGCATGTATTCCCAGGAACAGCAACCTATGCATTCACCAACAAGATAATCACTAAGAAAAAAACGTCAGGGTTATGCTGATTTATTAAAAAATGAATAATGAAAACAATCCATAGGGAATCTGACCCTGGTATATAAAATTTCTCATTGTATGAATTTTAAAAATGATTTAAAAATACTCAAACCTATTTTTACTTACAACCAATAACTCAATTTAAATTCTGCTCCTTTGTATTTTGGACTTACACATATATTAAATATACATGTCATATTGTATAGTCCAATATTTCATTCCACATAAATGATATTCTTGTAATGTATAAATTTTGTAGAAACTTCAGCAAGTGCATAGGTTGTTAACATTCTCGCCAACTGACCTGCAGGGCAAGAGGACACTTTCTACAAAAGAGGTCGGAATAGTCTGGCATGTGACTCTAACACCTTGTCATGTCACCATCCCTATCTGACCTAACCCTGTCCCATTATGCTTGGACCCTGCTCTTGAAAGGACAATGTTGTACTTATCAAACAGCAAATACAATTACCCTTCATTAAGTTGACGACCTAAGCAGCAAAATATATTTGTCTAGGATAGTGGAGAAAAAAGGAAAGAGGACAGAAGTCTTGTGTAAACAGACGAACAATACTGCTTTATCTTATCTGAAGAACGTATTGCTGCTTGTCTGTAACTGTGTGCTTTACTGCCAAAATAAAATAAATTGAATCAGCTCACACATGATAGCATGTTCTTTCCTAAGTCATACTAATTGCCTGGCTAATTGATGTTTGTTGAACTTTCTCCATTTCATTGAGTGATTAGGTACAAAGCTAACAGTTGACATCTGTAGGCGCTTAACTGGCGTCTGTAATTACTGTTAATGTTAAATAATTGTTAGTTAATTGGAATGGTAACTGGCTGAATGGAATCCAGATTGTGAAGCAACAAAAAGAAAACCTATTCAAATAAACATACATCTTCCACAAAATCATTTTACTATAGGTCTGAAAAACTACCATCAGTCACCATATTGAAGAGTGAACTCCACGGATGCATGTTAGCACATACATAGTAAGGGTAAAAGAAATATGCATACCAATAAGTTCATCATATGCTAGATCCAAGCAGTTTTGTTGATCCAGAGGTACATTAAAGGTGCCCATACACCATCAATAGCTGTAAGCTCATTTGGCAGACAACTATTTCTCCTGACCCCCAATAAACATGCACATTTGGCTCTGGTTTTGGCTTATCTCCCTTGATAACAAAAGGATCAGGGATTGAAGTTCAAAATGCTTAATACATCCTACCTCATCTGTTATGGAGAGTCAGCACTCCACCATACATATTAAATAGTTAGCTGGGTGTGGCAAGCTTTGCCATTATGGGTATCGGCACCATAAACCAAACCCTCGTGGTAAGGTAGCTGCCAATTCATCCTTGTCTTTGGAGGATAGAAAATCACTCAAGACCACAAGAAAAGCAAAGGAAAGTCATAGATTGACTGCCCATCATATAATAATATCAATGCTGTTACTTGACATAAAAAAGACCAAACACCCAAGACCTAACTCAACAACTACTTCCAGTGGGAGAGAAACATTATCTGACCAGATTGTCTACTGTTTTCTATGTTGATAACAAGCAATGCTTAGCTGTCCCTTTTTTAGACTTGCTGTTTAAAAGATCATCTGACTACTAAACAGACTGATTTTCGACATACACATACAGGTATATTGCCAAGCTCAGATGTCGTTTTGCAAAAACCATTCATATTACAACAAAGACCCTGAGGATCAGAGGCCTTATTCTTTACTCTGCATTCACATGTTTTAAGAATCTCAGATATAGACGTCTTGTGTCTACTGTTGATCTAGACATTATCATATGGACTCTAGATACATTTCTCACATACCTTCACATCATTTTTATCTCCAACTCATCCAAGTTTAATCACATTTTTAATGAAACTTCAGTCTTTTACCATCCATATAACAGTATCATAATTTAGATGCAAGAATTGCTGTTAGTACAGTTTAAAATGGAAACAATGTAAAGTTACAAAATCCAATATCAAAATTTTTGGGAAATATAAAAAATTATGTGGCACACACGTTTTAAAAAATATCTAAAAACAAATTGCTTTGTAAATTGTATGTTGAAATCCTTATGAATTGTAAGACATTTTGAAATACAGGCTATATGTTCCTATACAATAAAATGATGTCTACTCAGAGTCAAAGCTAGGCTTTGGTACACATAGGTTAGAAATTCAGTTTGCTGCCCTAGCTTTGTCTCTGCTTTACAGCCCAGTCAGTAACTACGGCAAAAGTTTCACCAGCTCTCCCTCCTAGATGCACCCCTTTAACCAGTACACATTTTTTAAGCATGAACCTAATATTTATCTCAAAAAAGCAATAAATACAACTCTCAGAGATAAGTTATACAATGTAATAAATCCGAGCACCAAATTTTAATTCATATTCATCAAATTGGGTCAAGGATTTTGTAAATATTGTCCTATAACGAACTATGTAACATGACCAATTAATAACAATTAACGAGAATGGTTATTTTAGTAACCATACCAAAACAAGTATAAAAGTATAAAAGAACCCCTATTGTAGATGTTTACACCATATTGATTGTTGTCTACAAGATGTTGAGAAATGCTGATACAGCAATTATCTAGTCTACAGATTCTCTGGGATTAAAGAGTGTTAAACTACTAATCTAGGAAATCTCATTAATCATACATAATGTATTGTTCTAATTGGATATCGATGTCTAAATCCCATTTACGAACCTTGTACAATCAGACTGCTGTGTGAATTGGGGCTTTTAAGAATGCAGATATGGTTCAGAGAGGAGAAAATTGACCTTCCTTTCAGCGTTTTCTTTGCTATTGGCAAGTAACACTACATAATGTGTAAAGCAGCCCTGACTTTTAAACACAGGCAGACCTGCTTTGTTTAAGAATTGAAACATGATGTTCATCAAACTGAAAGCTTCTTGACAGCCTTGTCAGCCACCTATCCACCCAATCTCTAAACATACCACAGTCAAAACCTTACTTGACTCTCACACACCAGAGGTTTTGCACCTGTTTTTTTGCTCTTATTGACATTATCCAAGAACCGAGAATCCTCTTTCAAGTTGTTATACTTGATATTTAGAAAACTAACTCCCCCCAAAAAACAACCAGTCGGCCTAGTTTTTAGAGCATCTGGGTTATGTATTGAGCCCTGGCTTGATTCATAGTACCAGCATGAATTAGCATATGGCAAGAAGCGGGAGACTCGTGAAGGGAAAAGAATGGGTCCATTTTGATGGAAATAGAGGCCAAAAGAATAATCTACCATCCACTAAAAAGCCTATTTGTGTATGGATTCCCAAGCAAAGCCCAAAAGAGCTGATGTTGATTTTAGAATACACAAAGAGGCTTTAATCCTTTCAAGGGAACTAAATCACAACAGAAGAGATCCTCACAAGAAAGTCTTGCTGTCAAGGATGCTTATTCAAAACCAAATAGATGCCACAAATCAAACCCTGTAAGTAAACACAAACAGAAATATGGGAAATGTGGTCAAGAGAATAAAGGGGAAGAGAGAGGAAAGGGACAAGGAATCCTCTTCATCAATCATGCCTCATTCTTGGTGAAGTGGCCTCTTCACCCCAGAAACAAACTATCAGGTAGGAATGTTGATGGACTCAGCCACCACCTCCTCTTCTGGATTTGTCCTCACAAGTTCACATTTACTAAAGAACCCATGCTGTAATTATACATGTTATAGTTAATCTAATAACTATCTTGTGGGAAATTATATGACATTCTTCTGTTATTCTACATAGTATATTATACTAATATATTGTTCTGGTACTCTTTAGACAGAAGACCAGTTCTTAGCAGTATGTATTCTAGTAGATGCTCAATAGCCCCATATAACATATATGATTATAAATACATCGAAAAGTGGAAAACACATTAAAATGTATAAAAATAAGATTTTTTTTATTAATAAAGCAAGAGCTTTGAAGTTATTTGCACATTGCATCATACAAGTCAGTTTTCAATAGCAGACACAAGCACAGATCTTTTTTACTGTAATATTCTTCACAGAATACTTCACTGCGCCACAATTTACCGCTCCATATTATGCAGAACATTCTGTAGGGATAATATCTTAGATTCTTCGGATTATTTCCAATGTATAATATTAAGGTATGGGCCATAATTCAATCACCTGGCAATAATATCAGTTTAGGATGAATGCATTATAAGTAATGTCTCTTAAGATCTATCGTTCCCCCATGGTCCTGATCTGGCAAGTCATAATAAAGGTGACTACAATTCCTTCTACAAGCCGGACTGCATGTTAATGTTTCTCTGACATTTTATCACTTTCACAATTAGCACTTCATCAAATCCAGACAAACTGAGGCCAAAGAAGATATGTAATAATAGAAAATATATGAGAAACTTACCATTATTTGTGACGGTGCTAAAGAATTTCTCAGAGCTGGCATCCGAAACCTAAAATATAAAACAGATTTAGTCATTTGCTTTCTTGGATAAATTGCAACATTTGCAATCTTGAAAGCATAGTAATGATTTTACTTCATTATTGTGCACACTCCGGAGATGAACATCACCCCTCGTGAAGGCAACACAATCAATATCTATATAAGTATAGATACTTGGTGGAACAATGCAGGAATAAAGAAATTGAAGTTGCAATAGCAAATGCATTTCCACTAGATGGTGCTATTTAGCTATATATTTCATAAAGCAATTTTATTCCACATAGGCCAAATGATGTTGTTTCCAGCCTCATGCACTTTCTTGATGTGCTGTGTTACCAAATGTGATACAGCTCAAGTAGTGCAGTGGCATTGTGGTTTCATAGACACATTATTTTTAATCCCTCTGTGTCTCTTGGATCAGCACATTGCTGATAGAGTGGGGTGCTTCTAAATCTACATTGGTTATGTCAGATACCAGTTATTATTGTGTATGAGTGTGATCTTATAAACACTTTACATTCACAAACTGGCTAAATCCATTACAACCATTACAAGACAAGGATTACATGGCACACATATAGTAGTATTTTTTAAAAAAATAATAATAATATATATATATATATATATATATATATATATAGTGAGAATATGTATTAAAAGTCATATAAGCTTGGTTGCCTTTTTACTTTTTTGAGGGGTGTCTTTAATTTATATCATACATGCATATTGCACCGTAGGTACTGTATGATGTTTATTCACTTGTTATCCATTAGGAATAATGCTCTTATAAATATTCTATATATTTGCATGTTTAATGCATGTAATTCCTATTTTGTGTTTTAATAAAAAAGCAAATAAGCTGGAAAATTTGGGGTCTTAAAATGTCACAATATATTGAGGTGACATCCCTTCACAACTGCAAATGATGGCCGACATCATCAGCAGTATTGACTTGCTCTGATCTCCTGAAGGTCAAAGGTCAATGACCTGACCACAGACAGTGCAGGACAAGGCTACCAACAAGGTGCTGAAAATGCTATGTATGATGTTGCTGGCCAGGATGAACCTGAGTGAAGGAGAAGAACAAGACTGAAACAGTTTTTTTTTTTTGCATATGGATCCTACAATTTTTTTTTATTTTACCTAACATTTTGTTAATATTATTATTTATACAGCCGGAAAATTTAGCAGAAGTAATGTAAATGGGGTATTAGGAATACCATTCATTCAGATCTAGAACCTATACCAGCTTTATATATGTAGCATGATATTTATTGGTACATATACATACTGAAATGTGTAATAAATAGCTTCCAAGAGGCCAAGCAAATATTTTGGTTGGTAAATTTGTGTATATAGATTTATTGCCAAGATTAGCACAATTTGATGTTTGCTAATAAAAAAATATAAAGTCACACATTCACATTAAATACAAAATTTATATATACACAATACAGTTACTTTATAGCAAGTCACCACATCATGTAAATATACAATATACTGATTATGTTCTACACTTAATATAGCTGAGATTCCTGTAATCATTTGACTTATTTAAATAATATTGAAGATGGTAGATATATGGATAGGTAGATAGATAGATAGATAGATAGATAGATAGATAGATAGATAGATAGATATAAATAATAGATAGACAGGTTGAGGAGTTATGTTAAAAAATGGAAATACATTTCAAGCAAATTCTTTCTTATAGTAATTCTGTAATTTAGGCCCAGGATAAATGAATATAATGGAGGAAGAGACTATAACCGACCTAGAAAACGGGTAATTTTAATGATTGTGCTTATTTTTTTATCTAGATTTCATTTTAAAGTACACTTCAAACAAACAAAACCACTTAAATAGGTCATGGGGAAAAAAATTACACAATGTGACATAATAATCATATCTTATTTGATGAATTGTGCAACGGGAATGTAATTTAGTCAATAAATGTCACAGAATCAACATTCAGGGATTGGCACCTATAGAGCCAAGATTCAAGCCTTTGGAATTTATGACTTTATAACTTTCTTTAACCTTTATTACTGTTAACTAAGAAAATATGCATCTTTCCCCTGAGCGTTGGTGGAATATTATATCTAGGTGATATATTAATTTTAAGTACTTAGGATAACCGCCTCACATCGCACATTACATCATAGTATATATTATATTATGTCATATACATTTGTACATTATATATCCACAATTGTAATTTTTTAAAACATGTTCTATATAACAACTGAGACTTTAAAAAAAAATCTTTTTTTTGGATATTACAGTTTTATCAATGTTGAGCTCACAGTCTACACCCCATGCAAATTGCAGTTGTTGAACTGATTGTGACTATTCTTCTGCTGTCAGTTGATATTAATGACTACATTGACAATCTCAAATTCATATAGCCAAAATGAGACTCCTTAACACAATCAGGGAATAGAGTAACCTCATTTTATTCACTATTGTTCTTACAGAACTTTTCATCATGATCATAATAAGGCGTTTTCAGCGGAAAAAAGACGATTGTTTTACGGTGACAAATAATAAATGGAAGGCGACGTGTTATCCTTTATAAATTGCCGTTCTTATTGAAACACATCAGCACAGACAGGGACTGCTTGTATATTCATATGTCAGAGTGTTATTCCATGTCCTCATTGTTGGCAGATACATAATTAATAACAAACACTGACCTTCCATGACCTAAAAAGCACCCCACACAGGTACATATACATCATGTTTACATCATATATTTACATGAATATAGTGTCCTGGGCATGCATCTATGGGTTAGTGCAATGTGAATCACTGTATTACCTATAAGTTAAGTTCTTTGTTAGGCAATGGTGTACAATATGTTGCCACTTTTATGACAAAAGATAGCAACAGTATCCACAAAGGCAGTCTTTTTTTGGTGAATACGTATTTATAGATATAATAAACACATATAGATATGATATATAAATCCACAGTATAACAAAAGCCTTGTCTTCTATAGAATTGTCATAGGAGAGCCGAGAAGAAGAGAGCTTGTGCTGATATAAATAGCTGGCTGAGGGCAGAGGAGTGGGAGATGTTAAGGAGGGCAGTCAGGGATACAGAGGGCAGCTGCCTAGCTGCTTAGCTACATTCTGCCTTCCCTGCCCATTTGGGACTTAGATCAAAGCAATCTTTCCAACATATTGTTTTCCGGGAAGTAAGCTTCAATGGAAAACACAAAAGAACGTGGCAGGGAAACACAAAAATGAAACAAATGATAAAGAAAAGAATAAAAAGAAAATAAATAGTAAACAAGACAATACACATTATAGCCAGTCAATGGCATATGTCAAAGCAGAAACATACATTGCGTGGTTTCCTTTTCTACATTGTTTCATACACTATGGTTTGTACATCTAGAAATATTCACACACATACACACATAGGGTAACTATATCTTCTTTCTTCCCTACCTAGCTCCTACGTTAATAGATAAGGAATTGTCTCTGAATGAATGACGTTTCTTATCACATTTCATTCATTTTCCGGACACCCTCTAAAGCCAGTAGGTGCCACCAGCTCTCATGTAGGTGCCACCAGCTCTTCTAGAAGTAAACAATAACAACAAGCCAACATGACAATAACAAGCTATGGGTGTAGTAAGTGTGATGGAGAGGACCCTGGCATAGAATGACTGATACGGTACCTGGAGAGTGATTCATCCACTGACTGGGATCCAGATGGGACTTTAGATTCGCTCTCCACGTAAACAATACACTATTCTACCTTGGCAGTAATAATCCATGTGAGAAGGATCCTTTGCAGCCATTAAAGATACATCCAGAAATCCAGGGCAGGTAGAGGATGCTGTGTGTGTGTATATATATTTATACATATATATATATATATATATATATATAAAATATCTATGTAAGTAGATAAAGTAACAGTGATGATGAGCTCCAGATCCTGGGTGCTGCCTGCACCGCACGTCCAAGGGTTAATGATACACACAGAGGAGAATCACAGCAGCTGCAGCAGCAGCAGGACAAAGGAAGCAGCCATGTGCCCGCCAGCTCCTGATCCCCCTTCAGCAGACAGACAGCAGTAGCAGCAGCAGCAGCAGCAGCTTCCCCTCCCTCCCTCCTTCCCCTGCCTGCTGCTCCTCCTCCGACTCACACTGCTGATCCCTCACCCTGCAGCTCCTCACAATCCCGGGACACCCCCTGTGAGGGAGAGCAGCTCCTCAAGCGCCCAGCGCAGTGCTCTGAGTAAGGGCATCAAGTGAATTCCATTGGAATAGATCCTTCCAGGGCAAAAATCCCTTCAGGTTGCTGCTGTTATTATAAAGAACTAGATATATTCCCTTTATTAGGTGCAATCCTCCAGTCATTCAGTGGGTAGCCAGGCTGGCAGGCAGGAGTCCTCCTCTTCTTCTCGTGGTAGTCCTGTCTGCTCACTCGCACATAGATAGATCCTTGCTCAGCTCCAGCAGTCACACTAGGCTCTTTCTATGTGTGTCTCTCTCTGTATTTCCAGGCTGAATACAAGTGCTTATTCATAGACTGCATTCCAGAGCTGGGGACATCCCACAGGCTGGGCCTGCCCCTCCTCTGACTTCCTCCATCAACCTGACAATCACTGAGCCACCTTCTCTATGCTGCTTTCACATCTCCTCACCCTACAGCATGATCCCTTTCTGCTGCTGCACTGATCTCCCATTTCAAATTTTCATAGTGTTACTGTACCATTAGGAATTGTGCCCTTGTTTTACCTGTGTGGGGTATCCCTCAATCACCTTGTTAAAAAGAGGTAGTAGAATTGATTCTGGTGTTGATCGGGCTGATTTGTGTTAATGAAAAAGCAAATAAGTCAATGGACACTTTATAAATATACGCTCATTTGTATGTAAGCCAATGCACTGACCAGGTTGAAGGCTGGAAAATGAATGGCAATGTTCCCTCTACGCTGCACACTCTGGTAATGTTAGGGTTAAAAAAAAAAAGACCCTGGAGACTAGGAAAGCAGTTGTTCAAGGTGCCCTGTGCATGAGATTGGTCTTTTAACCCTTTCATATACAGAGTACAGGGAACATTTCACCAGCAGAATATTCACTCAGCCATGCTTAATCTCATAGAGATAAAATATTTGAGTATAAGATGGCGGAATTGAGACGCGAGCTTGACTATTCCCAGGGAATGGGGCTAAATCAGTGGGGAAGAGAATCTCACTTTACCAGATCTCTTCTGTTTGGCAATTATGGTGTTAAATGCACCAGCCTGAAGACTGCACTTATTCTAGCTTGTCCCCCATTAGAATGGCCTTTTAACTATATCCTTTCCAGCATAGAAAGCTTAGAGGGATCTCTTTTCACCGCATTCAAGTTTTGCAGAGGATCAGTACAAGTCATATGCAGGAGAATCCATGGAGAAGAGGACTGTTAAAACATTCTTCATTCAATG
Organism: Bufotes viridis; assembly: GCA_033119425.1. Lineage (NCBI taxonomy): Eukaryota > Metazoa > Chordata > Amphibia > Anura > Bufonidae > Bufotes > Bufotes viridis. The sequence continues at coordinate 293,974,883 of CM065591.1, read as the reverse complement.
TGATCATTGATTCTCCAGGTTTACTCAGTCATCCCCATTGTTTTAATAAAGTAACCTATTATAATGAATAGGTATTTGACCCTTTACATATATTTGCATGGCCGTATGGGATTTTAGCTACTGTATTTGAAAACATTTGAATAGTAGCAAGGCCGATTATCTATGTGAGCTGAGCACTGGGCATGAAAGAAATTGTTAGGAGAATGAACTGCCTGCCACATTATCTTAAAATGGAAGCTGCTTTACTAATATATTCATTCAGACAGCATTGAAAGGAGGGAGACTCTTTGTATGCTGTGCACTACTGCAGTGTTATAACGGTAACGGGAAGAATGCTTAAAGCAGGTTTTACGGTCTCAGCAAGTGATGACATATCACAACAGTATATCATTGCAAATTAATTGGTAGGGGACCCTGTGGTCAAAGTGACTGAGATGTGGGTATTAGATTGATGCCGTACATGTAACCGCAACTCAACCCTGTTCAAGTTATTGGAAATGGATTGCAGTACCGGGATGGAAGTGGTGCTGTATAGGAAAAATTCGGACGATGGACGATGCGCCACATGGACGATACAACTCCTTTCCCAGCTATTCCCACCTATCAATCGGCAAGTGACAGCATAACCATCATTTGCTAAGTTTGGTTAATCATATATATTCATATTGGAGATGAGCAAATTGAATCTATAAAATCAAAGTTCCATCAAATTGATTCGTCAGAATGAGAATTTCTTCAGAAAAACTTTGGGGGAATCTAGATTCTATGGAAGAGTGGAGCCATAGAGACAGATGAGAGAAAAACTAGGATAACAAGCCTGGTGTATAAAAATAACAAAGTGTTATCCTCAGCAACCAATAACACAGACCATGTTTCACTTTTCTGTTTGGTTTAGAAAATGAGAGCTGAACTGTGATTGTTAGCTGTGGGTACCATAGTTTGGATCCTTGAGTAAAATCTACAATACAACCCCAATTCCAATGGAATGTTTGAATGTTGTGTAAAATATTAATAAATATAAATAAAAACAGAATGCAATGATATGCAAATCTCATAGAACCATATTTTATTCACAATAGAACATAGAACACATATCAAATGTTGAAAGGCAATTTAAGATTTCATGGAAAAAATGAAGTCATTGAACTTGATGGCAGCAATGCATCTCAAAAAAAGGGCTAGAACACCTGAGATTTTTTGATCCCTTGTCCCATTCACCGTAATAGAGATCTATTAGGGTGAATGGCATTCTGACCCGCTCCCTCCCTCGTGCAAAGCTTAGCAGGAAGCTTGCAATGAGAGGCCTGGGAAGCTTCAGCAGATCCCAGACTGTCATGGTGACAGATCGGAGCCCCTGCTCCATACAAGTTCTCAGCCACTTTGACATAGGGGTAAGTCACGGTGGCTGAGGGGTTAATAAATGCTAATTTAGAGCATCAGATCGTTATGTACCAAGCTGACAATTGTGAGGAGGGATGGCTACCCTGGGCATCGGTCCACCTGAAAATTTCCCTGTAGGGCCTATGGATCCTGCAGTCTAGCAGGAGCAGGTTGGGTCCCTGGCTATGAATGACAGAAGCAGTTTATTCTGCAGTGAATAATAATGAAAGAGAATACACTGATTCTTCTATTGGACCTAGCAATCAGGTGATCGCCGTGTATCTTGTGTATAGCAGAGCTGCAATGTCTTAGCAGACCCTGATCAGCCCTGCCTGTGTAATATGCCAATACAGGGGGCTTTTTTCTGCTATAACTGGGTCTTCTTTGGATGCCCCAGTAACAGTGGAAAAGTTAAAAAAAATATAGTGTATTTTGATGATCTCTTGCCAAAAATATATTAAAATAAAAGCAAAAAATCTAGTAAATATCAATAAAAAAATGCCCACACCAACCAAAACCATTGCCATAGTAGCCCTATTCATTCAAAACTATACATATTGTATATCAAAACAAACACAAAATAGGGAACCAATTTTAATAATTTATTTTGGGCTCAGTTTGAAAACATTATTAAGAAGCCCTAGGTGTCACAAAAAAAAAAAATAGCAAACATTTTGACAGACCAACAAATAAAAATTTAAGACCATTAAACCATCATATTCGGTAAATCATGAAAAAGTGTCAGATCAATAAACAGGTAAAGGAAATTTGCGTGTCACTAACTTGAACTGGCCCAATAGTTTTCTGAAAGGGGTTATCCTGGAAAAGTTAATGATGACTTATCCTCAGGCTAAGCCATCATTATCACATCAGTGGAGGTCTAAGTCACGGCACCCCAGCAGATTATCTATATCAGGAAGCCTCTGTGCTCACTGAAGCTCTGGTGAGTGATGCAAGCTTTCGGCAGCTTTCCATGGACAGCGCCGTGCATTGTATAGTGGCGGTACTTGGAATTGCAGCTCAGCCTCATTCAAGTCAATGGGGCCATGTGAGCAGAAAGGCTCACAGGAATGGCCTAGGAAGAGGCTGTGGCACTCAAGGCCTCTTCTAACAGCTGATCAGTGGAGGTGCCAGGTGTCGCACACCAGCATATCTGATACTGATGACCTATCCTGAGGATGTCATAAGTATGTTTTCCTGGATAACCCCCTTTAAAATCACCAGTTAATAGCTCCAGCGCCTGCTGAGCACTGACTAGACCTCACTTAGTACAGTGGACAAACTTGGGAGCCCTTGTATTCATGAGCTCACATCTCTTCTTGTCCCCCAACCACAAACTGGCAGCATACACAGTATAGAAGGATAGCTAATATCTGTGGGGGTGGGGAGAGTCGGGTATCCTTAATATAAAGATTCCCAAGTTTGTGCTCTGTATTGATCGGACTCCAGTGCCTGGCTAATGCTGGGACTACTCAATAGGGATTTTAAGGAACCAGACATAGTATGATTTAATTGCATGTGGTAGAATGCAAAGTTCTTACCATTTGATTAACCCATAAATATGTTTTTAACCAAGTTTCAAGAACTGCAAACTATCCCTCTACTGAAAACTAAAGCTTTAAATTTTTCATCTCATGAGAACACATGAATGTGCTCTTCTAGATGTAGTCTCTAAGTCAAAGCATTAAATGTGCAAGGGCCATCTCCTAGGTTCTATTTGCTCCTGGGCTACGGTAGACTTCACGGGATGCTTAGCCCACCATTAAAGTCACATGGCAAATGAACATGTCTGAAGAAATAACGGTTCTTTAACCACTAGACCTCCACTTCATTTCAAGATACGCTATACATTGAGAGAGCATCTTGTTCACTTTCTTGTCCACAATATTATTGATCTGAGTATCATTAGCCCTATCTCTGATTTAAGTGCTACTCACTAATCGGCTGGGAAAATGAACATTTTACAAAGTAATAATATCTAGCATCTAGAGATCTGTTCTATTATCTTTATGCTGTATCTGATCCCATTGGGATTCCAGTTTTTAACTCCCACAAGCGTTAAAAGTAGGTAACAAGTCATCACATTTGAAGCTGCAAAGATATAGAAGTGGTGCAATAGTCCCAGGGCCATTATCAGTGGCTACCAGGGTGCCATGGTATCAACTTCTATGATAAAGCTCTCGGCTGACACCAGGAGAAAAAAAATGATAATTCTCTTCCTCCATGAAATCTCCCTCCCACCTTTTTTCACAAGGAGGCTTTTTACACTCATTAAATGCAACCTTATCTCAGAAAGACTGCAATCCTCAGCAAATGACAAGTGCACCTAATCTCATTTCCTGACAAGCGATTCTGACAGCACCTTGCTTTTGATTTCTAAGACACGTAGCTAGACATATATTAATCTGTCAATCATCGCCCATAGCAAGTATGGGGGAGGGGAGATGAGAGAAAGGGGGGCCATTAGAATGTCTGGGGATAAAAAAAAAAGATGAGAGGAGAAATGACTAAGGATTCAGAGCTAAAGAGTAACCAGTGGGTGGGAGCTCATTATTGTTGCAGGATTATGAGCTTTTGTACAACATGCAGATGATTGAAAGGATGTATAAGGAAATTTATTGGTTTTTTATTGTAATGTGTCTCGGGTTGCTATTGTTTAAAATGAAAACAGCTCATTGTATAGAATCTTTCAGGCTGTCCATGGTTGACCATGATTTTTATTTTATAGCTCCCAGGAAATAAAAAATATACGCTCATTTGTAGTTCCTGGGGTCCTGTGGTGACATGGATGTACTGTGCATGGCTCATTTATGGCAGGATGGCTGTTATAAATATCCCATTATAAGAAATAAATATTCTGATTCCATTCTTTGATGGCAGCTAGCACAGTTTTAATACTAATACCCCATGGTTGAGTTTTAGGATTGCTCTGGCAGAAAACAATATATTTTAGAATGAACAAGTCCGAATCCCCTGCTTTCCTTCACACATTTAAATGATATATTTCTGCCTGCCTGTGGCTACCACTCACAGGAGCTCAAATGTTGATAGGGAAAGCTTTAATAGTTTGTCAAGCAGAATTCATTTCTATCATATAAGTGGCACACAGTGGGTTAAAAATAACCATACTCACCCACACTAATCCCGGCTGCTGCTGTCCTTGAACTGCTCTGGTCCTTATTGCTCTCCACGTCCCGGTCCCTGCTTGACAGACAGGAAGGATCTGCTAAGCCAGTCATTAACTAAGGCAGGTCTCCGCTATGTCCAGTGATTGGATAAGCGGGCATCTACAGGCATTTCCTGTACATCGAGCCAATAGGTTGAGAGCAGCATGTACCGAAGCAGCAACAGGACGGCAGAGACAGAAGATCAGTTTTTATTTTTAACCCACTTTGATCTATGTATGCAAATTTAATACTGCTGGACAACCCCTTTTAAGTTTATATGGACACTGCATAAACCAGAGATATTCTGGTGTTAAAGGGGTTTTGCACTTTGTTTAAAATGATGATCTATCGTCTGGATAGATCATCAGCATCTGATGGGTGGGGGTCCCGGGTGTCTCACTGTTTACCGCCGGCCCAGTGACGTCACGACTAGTATCAATTGGCCTGGGCGGGGCTAAGCTCCATTGAAGTGAACAGAGCTTAGCCACACCCAGGCCAGTTGATACTAGTCGTGACATCACTGGACCAGCGGTAAACAGTAAGAAGGCCGCAGCTCTCCAGGAGCGCCGCTGCCTTTTCAAACAGCTTATCGTGGGGTGTCCCGGGTGTCGGACTCCCGCCGATAAAATGCTGATGATCTATCCAGAGGTAAGGACTAAACATGGTGTCAGTCATGTGAGCCTTCATGTGAATCTCACAAGTATCATGTGACCTGGCTTTAAGTTAACTGCCCAAATATCTAACAGGTGAATAGTAGTGTATTACGTAGCAGAACATATACAGCATAAAAATTATTAGTACTGGCAGCAGTGTTTCATCATGTCTGTGAGTGTCTGTGTTAAAAGAGATCTGTGTGTGCTGTGTTTCTTTTTTTACATTTTTTAACATTAATTACATAAAAGCAACCATTTTATAAATCACCTACAGACAGGCAGCCATGCAAATACACATGGTAATGTAGTTACTAGAGATGAACAAAGTTCTTAAAAAGTGTATTCTAATGTTTTGCCGAATTTTGCAAATAAACATTAGCTTAGTGACGAATTTCTTCGTCAAGATGTGTATTTTTTGTAAATAGCAAGTGCAATGACAGGGAATGGCGTTTGTGCCGGCCCCCATAATTGAACCCCTCAGGTGCAGCGTTCATCGCTGATTGCGGCATCTGAGATCAATATTAAAGTATTTTAGGTGTTGCTCATTTTTAAAAAAAATCATACTTACCTCATCCATTTTGGCATGAAGAGGCCACAGCGGCCATCTTACTTGAAGATCCAGCCAGCGTGATGACTTCATCGCTCACGAGATTTGGCATGGGATCTTCAAGCAAGATGACCACGGCTGCCTCTTCACACTCAAATGGATGAGTTATGTTTTTTTTTTTTTTACTGCCATTTCAGGGAAAATTGATTTGTTACCACAAAGCACAAGGAAATTTGGCTGTTCAGTGGATGTAATTTTCTGTGAAATTTGGATCAAAGTCCACTTCGTGAACTTCGATTTGCTCAACACTAGTTATAAAAATCATGATTCCACCACTAGACCTATTTAGGCTAGTTTTACACCAGTGCTAAACTGCAGGCAGGCTGTTCTGGTAGAGGAACACTGCTGGAGTTCATCATATCTGGCACAGCTGGAAAGTGCTGCAGCACCTACAGGACCATTGACTATAACAGGACCCGGCAAGGATCCAGCCTGTTTCCGGCATTAGTGCCGAGATTTGGCCGGATAAAATACTGCTAAAAGCACTAATACCAGAAACAGGCTGGATCCTCGCCGGGTCCCACTGTGGGGAAAGGTAATATCTGGCTATGCGGGTTACTGTGAACTCCGGCAGGCTTTTCCTCTTTTGGAACAACCTGCCGGAACAGTTAACCGTTAGTGTGAAACTAGCCTTACTTATCAAATGAATGTGTGCTGACCAAGCATATGTATATCACATAACATTGCTGCTTACTGAATGTCAGGGATTATATGATGTGAACAGTGTCACGTGACTGATGCCATATTTCATTTAGGCTCTGTGACTGATAAGACTAAAATTTTTGCAAACAACGCAAGTATTCTGCAAGTTCTATCAGACTATGGCAACTAATAGATGGAAAAATGATCTCTTGATTTCTCGTATAATATAATTATTCCTATTGCAGAAATTATCGTTACATGAAATAGCATACAGCTCAAATGAGGAATCATAAATTGTTCATTTTCGGTGGAGTGGACAAAACTGCCTGACTGAAAGCTTATCTTCAGTTGCCATCAAATCCGCACATCTAATCAAAAACCTGTCTGGACAATCACAATAATGTGAAATAAGTAAAAAAAATATGTAACGACTATTGTTTTGAGTAATTGAATGTCTTTTGACAACTAACTAAATCATAAATCACTGCTCTATAATGGATAAGGTAATAGGACAACACATACATAACACCTTGTGCAGGGCCTGAAGTGGTGAGGCATTCCATGGGGTTTATGGGTGGTATTTATCAAAACCTATGTAATGGAAAACTGGCTTAGTTAGCCATAGCAACCAATCAGATTATACCTTTCATTTTTTAGATTTCCTTTGGAAAATGAAAGGTGAGATCTGATTGGTTATTGGGCTAGTCATTTTCATGCTCTTTGAATCCATCACTACTTCCTTAGGCCTGCACTAGGCATAACATAGTATGTATTTTGCCTAGTTTTCCTTTAACCCCTTCCAAACCTTCATCATAGTAGTAAGGCAGAAGTCAGGAGCAATGCCTTGGAGATTACCCAAACAAAACAATAGCTGATCTCAGGGAGACCAGTTACAGAAAACACCACGGAGCCTCATTTAAGAGTCTCAACACAGCAATCCAAAGTGCAATGTTCCCTGGGAAACAGTAATTTGCAAAATAAATGTGGAGCCCCATTATTGGGTCTACAACACAATAAAAGCCAGATATCCTTCAAAGGAAGGAAAACCAAGAACGTAGAATCACTGGCATTTAACCTCTCAGCTGTCATGGTCAAATGTGACCATGGCATCTGAGAGCTCAAATATGACCATGGCATATGAGAGGGCAAAATCCCGAACCACTCTGCTTCCAGTCCTGGAGTGGCAACTCCCTGTGGCAATCAGGGGAGCCGTTCATTGCCTGTGAAAGGCTGGGGCCTGCTGAGGCTCCAATGCTTTTCACAAGAATATTCCAATGTAGGCTTGCAGGTGGCATCACTACATTGAAATATACTGAATGCTCTATTTATCAATATGTTTATTAGATAGATATGAAGAGGTAATCGAAGAATTTCATGATGGCAATTTCTTTGTCATTTTACCTCCCAAATAATTGAAAGCCACAGTCCATATGTGAATATTCTATGTAATTATTTAAAACAGTGAAAAGATTTTATGGATATAAATTTTGAAGTTCTATATGCATTCCTGTTTTTTTTTTTTTTTAATAGCCTGAGGAGTATGCTTTCAACACCCTTGCAACAAAATCGTGCAGCGAGCCACACAAAGAAAGTGCACTAGATTACGGTCTATTGCAGGCCCTCTCCATAAGAGAAGGGCCCCCCATAAACCATTCCCTATCCCTCTGGGACAGAAAGCTCCTGCAAGGGATTGGAACAAGTGGCAACCCGCAGGCGAAGCCGAGGTTACGCCCATCTATGCTGCCGACTTTCGCCTAGGCTGCCACCCAAGGCATCAGCCAGGAGCTTCAACAAGGTCTGGGCTCTCCCCAAAGCGAGAGTCCAAGGGGTTTTGCAGGGGGGTGTGTAACCGGGATAGCCACACACACCCCCTAGACCTCTAGGGGGGTACCTATAAGGGTACCGTAACCCAAGAAATCCTAGTGAACACACAACGTGAAAAGTGAACACACGGTGAACACAAAAAATAAATAAGTAAATGTGTGCCGTTAAGGGCCGGACATTCGGCCGGAATTCTAAAAATTCCTCGTCTTGTCAAGGCCGAAGCCGATCAAAGAGAGGTGAGTGTTCTCAAAATGTGTGAAAGTAAAGTGCGTGCAAATGTGATGTGCCATAACTCAGTGGGCTCCCACCCCCAGTGAGTTCTGGAACCCCAGGGTCACTGCTAATGGGGCACTCCTGCAGGCTTTCAAACATCTCACCCCCTGGCAGGCCAATTGTCACCTAGCAAGGGTACCTTTAAACCCAGACCGTACACGCTATGGACCCACCATGTGATTCTCTGCTCTCCTCTGCTCTCCATTAGACATCCTGCAGGTATGCCCACATGTACAGGAGTTCAGCCCGGGAGCATGCTCAACAGGAACTGATAAGAACAGATACTACACTTGATCTTAGCCAAAAGGCAAGAAGCGATCCTGATTATTAACTTCCTCCTTTATTTGAACTTTTAGCATTGCAAACAGCCTTGTTTGACTTTCTCAGTCAGACCATTCACTGCAACCAGACCGGGAATGGAGACTCAGTTATAGCATCGCATATTACACTGATAAATGCAATGGTCTTGTGTGATATCTCTATCTGGAGAACAATTAAACTGTCATGCTGTTATCCAAAGTTTACTAATCTACTGTTTTCTAGCAGATAACATATTTCCTTACAACAGTAGGAAACTAAGCAATGGATCACCTAGCTATATGCAAATTCCATCACCTATTTTAGGCCTCTTTCACACTTGCGTTCTGAGGATCCAGCAGGCACTTCCGTCCCGCCGGATCCGTCAGAACGCAAGTCGCCTGAAAGCATAAGGAGACTGATCAGGATCCTGATCAGTCTTCGAAATGCTTTGAGGTTACTATGGCAGCCAGGACGCTATTAAAGTCCTGGTTGCCATAGTAGTAGTGGGGAGCGGGGATCGGTATACTTACAGTCCGTGCGGCTCCCGGGGCGCTCCAGAATGACGTCAGAGTGCCCCGTGCGCATGGATCACGTGATCCATGCGTGTGGGGCGCCCTGACGTCACTCTGGAGCGCCCCGGGAGCCACACGGACTGTAAGTATACTGCTTCCCCGCTCCCCACTACACTTTACCATGGCAGCCGGGACTTTAGCATCCTGGCTGCCATGGTAACCATTGAGAAAAAGCTAAACGTCAGATCCGGCGATGCGCCGAAACGGCGTTTAGCTTAAGGCGGGATCCGGATTAATGCCTTTCAATAGGCTTTAATTCCAGATCCGGCCTTGCGGCAAGTGTTCAGGATTTTTGGCCGGAGCAAAAAGCGCAGCATGCTGCGGTATTTTCTCCGGCCATCAAACGTTCCGATCCTGAACTGAAGACATCCTGATGCATCCTGAACAGTTTTCTCTCCATTCAGAATGCATTGGGATAATCCTGATCAATATTTTTCTGGCATAGAGACCCGACGACGGATCTCTATGCCGGAAAACAAAAACGCTAGTGTGAAAGAGCCTTTAGCTAACTGCTACAGAAGGACAATATGAAAAAGAGAAGCAGCCAAATCTTCATTTTTCTATGAATATTTTTAGTTTAAAAATACCCCTTTCTGTTGGAACTATTTAGTTGTTTTAGCTCCTGGTCTTGTTGCACAAAACAGCAGCCTTCACAGACCAACTATGAATAACAAGTTGTTTAGAAACTGGATCTCTGAAATCTCTACGTATGACCAAATTAATATAAATGTGAAATTAATTCATAGGAAATCGACTCTACTGGCAAGTGACTAGATTGTCACTTGCCAGTACCCTGTTGAGCCCACAGATCCTCGGAACTGATCATGTCATCAAGCTGCAGAAGTCTTTGGATGGGGAATTTGGGGGCAAATTAACTATTACTTTGGAGTTGGGATGGGGACTTCCAATCTAGGCAGAAGCTTGATTAAGTTTGGAGGAGCACTAAAGTCACTAAAGAAACTACTCTTGCTTACCCTTAAGTGATAAATGTTTTTATTGCTATGAATATTTAGCATTTTTTATAACAACCAAATAAAAATAATATATTAATATTCCCGTTCGTTGATGTCTTCAGCCATGTAGTCAAATATTTGTGTTATTTCTCTTTTCTTTATTGTATTTTTATCAGACACAACATGTTGTCAACGGCCAATTTGGCTTTTGTGGATATCCCCTATAGTCCTTTCTATATACAATTACTACTGCAATATTCACAGCTTCAAGTATAGTGACATTACAAGGAAATATACCAAAATAATATGACTCCTATGGTATTTTATTGGTTAATTACCCTGTGTTCTTTTAAACAGTTTCTGTACAGAAAATGAGAAAAAAAAGTACAATAATAAAGGCAGATTTCCCTATGTTTCTTCAGTTTTCATTTTCAGTGCCTCATCTTTCAAGGTAAACTCAGGAGACAAACCATCCTCTCAGGCTATGCCTGCTTTTATTTCTCCCCTCTGAATTCTCTGCTCAGGCTTTCTGGATCAAATGAGCCAGCTGTAAGAGACATATTAAAAATATGTCTGAACCAGAGGGTATATTCCATGGAGTATTCAGCGTGGCATGCTGGGAGACAAGCCCACCAACTGTGTTTTCATTTTTCCAATGACAAGTGTTCAGGGGTCACAGTCTGGTGACAAGATTTAAATGTCTACTGGAGAGCTGGGACTTTTATTTTCTATTAAATGACTTTAGAGAGAGAGAGAGACAGTATACCGGTTGTGAACAGTTCTCATAGACCATTTTACACTGACAACTGGAGTTATGGCCTAGGGCAGCTCATAGTGACCATCATGAGACAAGATCAATTGTGCTGTTCATCTATGTGGAAACTATCTATCTATCTATCTATCTATCTATCTATCTTTTTAGACTGATATTCACTACTTTTATGTTCATTAAATCCATTCTAAGAATTAATGTCTTTAATTGATCACTATATCACTATATATATTTTAGGTGACATTTCCATGTGTATTATGTGACAGTGTTTGTTATCATAACCCACTGTGATTGATATTCTAACATTCTTTAAGAACATATTCATTAATCAGCTTTAAATTTTATCGATGATATACAAAAACTGCTTACATTTTCTTGTTCCTTAAAGCTCATATTTAACAGAATTTATTTAAAATCCCTTTAAATTACGGTAGCTATAATTATTTCACTGCTCTCCAATAAAGTAGTCTATTTTTCTGATTTACTTCCGTCATCTTGAGCATTTGCAACCAGCTGTTTGGATCATAAGGTGCATCAAATGAGTCTACAATGTAGTCCATTGCTATATCTTTGCGTGTTTGTGCATTACATGGTCAGCCTGTTGACTTAATTGGGCACCATGCAATATTTATTTTTACCTGTAGGGGCAGTGCAGGGGAATTTAGTACTTGCTGTCCTGTTCTCCTGCAGAAAAAAGTTGACTGCTGGGATCCTTGCAACAGAACACTCTGTGATCTTTGCGCTCAAGGTGTTCAATGACAGGGGGGATGGGCGGGGGAACTACGGGGTGCCGTTCCCCATCATTGCATCTGCCACTCTACTACTACTGATCATATTTAGATATAAGGTTTGAACCTGAAATCTGAGATTTCTTATTTGACTACAAATGGAGGGAGTCAAGAATATTTTATGAACAGATTCCAAACAATGTATTTCATTCAAAAGATTCTTTAAACATTTCTCCCTAGTTTTCTTCAGTTGAGATTGTAATTTAATACAATTGCCTCTTGTATAAACCTTGTGTATGTTACATAGAGAAAACATGTTAGAGACCGATGGGGAATTCACTTCAAAATTTAACATTCAATGAGATTCCAATTGACCACTATATTAGGTGGTAGTACAAATATTTTCATTGTTTACAAGCTGAGAAAGGCAGAACTGCCGAATTACATTGAAGAGAAAAAAATGTGTAATTATTTTCATTCCCTTGAAGACAACATCAAACATCATACAGCTCTTCAGTATGAATAATAGATATTAAGGAAGTTGGGGGTAGGGTTGAGTATATCGTTAAAAACACCCCTATAATCAACAAGCCATGCAAAATTTTTGGAAGATGCATAATAATTGGCTAAAGTATACACTAATTGATTTCACATATCAAGAGTAAGAATCTATCACAAGGGTAAGCACCAAATGAGTTTAACTTGAAAACCCGCCATTTATTTCTTTGGGTTTCTCGCAAGACTAAACTCATGGGTTGGAAATGACAAAGGAGCTGTAACTTTATAGCTGAAAGTTTTGCTCTCTTACCAGCTTCTTAAGGCTTCTTTCACATTAGCGTTAGCGGGTTGTAGCAGGCTGTCCTGGCGGGGAACCAGCCTTCCGGATCTGTACTAATTCTAGCCCATGTGTGCCGATGGAAGTCCGATCCAGCCCTATTAACTATAAGAGGGATAGGTGGGAGATGCGGCCGGCCATAGCACGGCAAATGTGCAGAGAGGAAGCCGGACAAAAACTGCAGTACAGCCTGCCGGACCCTGCTAACACAAATGTGAAAGTAGCCTAAAGGATTTTTTTTCTTTAATATGGTAAAAATGCACTCTTACAAGCACATCTCTTGGTGCAGATCCTTGTGCTGAGTTGCCTTTAGGAAGACTATGGACTTAATCAAGGATTAAATCCAGCAATGAGAAGTGCGATCAACAATGAACACGGCAGCTGTGCGGTTCAATGACAGGGACAACGCTTTCGCCGTTCACCATCATTGTGCCTGCAACATACAAAGAAATGCGCTTCGTGATGTAGTAATTCATCACAAATCAAGTTTCTTTGTGAAATTTGGCAAAGCAGCCGAATAAAAATTTTCATAACTTCACTCATCTCTAGTTATACAGATAGATGCTCCAGAATTGTTATTACAATGGGGAATGCAAGTACCGTATTTACTAAAACAGACATGTTAGGAAAGGTGAACTACTTTTTTTTTACTCTCAAAAACATTAAAGGGCAGTATTTTGATATTTTTCTCAAGTGATGTATTTGTTGTTAGTTTCTTATCTCTGTTTGTAGCTGTATGTGTATCTCTCATACTACATTATTCCTTGTCATCACAATCAAAGGTTTCAGGTGGTGAAATTTAACCTATGCTGCCACATTGAAACACTTTTGAAAAAATCTTTTACAATGTTTTTGGTGCACTATGATCTGCATATGCCATACACAGTTCTACAGTTTTGACTTAGGCTACTTTCACATTAGCGTTTTTTGTGGCTCCATCATGGATCTGCAAAAACACCTCCTTTACAATATTACAACCCATGCATCTGTCATGAACGGATCCGGTTGTATTATGTCTTCTATAGCCATGACTGATCGGTCATGAACTTTATTGAAAGTCAATGGGGAACGGATCCGTTTTCTATTGTGTCAGAGAAAACGGATCAGTCCCCATTGACTTAGGCCTCTTTCACACGGCCGTAGGTGTCATGTGCCCGTGCTGCGGGCCGCAAATTGCAGCTTGCAATGCACGGGCACCATCCATGGGGCAGCCGCAGTGGATCGCAGACCCAGTCACTTAAATGGGTCCGCGATCTGCTCGTTCCGCAAAAAGATAGGACATGTTCTATCATTTTGCGGGACGGAAGTATGGACCGGCACCCCATGGAAGCATTCCGTAGTGCTTCCGTAGTGTTACGTTCCGTCATTTCGTTGCGCACCATTCCGCATCTCCAGATTTGCGGACCCATTTAAATGAATAGGTCCGTATCAGTGATGCAGAATGGCCACAGAACGGTCCACAGTACGGGCACGTGACACCTACGGCCGTGTGAAAGAGGCCTTACATTGTGTGTCAGGATGGATCCATCTTGCGCTGCACCACATCCGGACAGAAAATAGTTTCTTGCAGCGTTTTTCTGTCTGTGATGGGGATGCAACCAAACGGAACGGAATGCATTTTGGTGCATTTCGTTTCATTCAGTTCAGTTTTGTCCCCATTGACAATGAATGGGGACAAAACTGAAGCGTTTTTTTCCGCTATGTAGATCATTTGACGGATCTTAATAGTGGAATTGAAAATGCAGATGCGAAAGTAGCCTTAGATGGTTTCTTGGTACACTTTGGTCCCAATATCCCCACTAACTATTTTAACTGGCACAATTGCATCCATAAATTAAACTCCTTAGACTGGGTCAGTTTTTTGTGTTTTTCTTTTTCCCTTTCTTTCTAACTTCTAACTTTTACAATTATTCATTCACATAGCTATTCTTTGTTGGTGAAATTGAAAAAAAAACTTCAACAAGGTTTTTGGGGTTTTGTTAGTATGGCATTCACTATGTGTTAAAAATGACATGGTGTACTTATTCTGCCGGTCAATATGATTACAACAATGCAAAATTTGTATAATTTTATTGGTTATATGAAAAAATGTAAAACCTTTGAGAAATAAAAATTCTCTTTGCATAGCCCTTTTCTGACACCTATAATTGTTTTATATTTCTGTGTACCGAGTTATGAGAGGGGTTTTATTTTTTGTGGGGCAAACTGTAGTTTTTATTGGTACCATTCTGAGATATGTGAAACGTTTTGATCACTTTTTATTCAATTTTATTGGGGTAAAGAGGTGACAAAAAATGGCAAATCATGTATTTTTTGAATATTATTGTAGTTTTCAATCCATGCCTCATGCACAGCTTTGGAGGCAGCTTGCTATGACAACACTTGGAGCCTTCACAAGCATCCAAGCTGTCATAGCAATCGGATGCAGCCCTGGGATCCCACAATCACTATTGACAGCAGCATCTGAGAATATAAATGACCGGGATCCTGGTCAGTGCCAATGTGTGCCTGCTTAATAGTGTTGAGAGAACCCGAACTATAAAGTTTGGGTTCATACCGGACTTCAGGGTTTTTTGTACCCGGACCTGAACCTGAACATTTCTGTAAAAGTTTGGTTCAAGTTCGGTGTTCGGCCGTTTAATAAAGCTTGTTGAAAGGCTGCAAGGTAGCCAATCAACAAGCGTTTAAAATGTGCGCCCTTAGATGGCATCACAGCCATTCCTACTGATGGCATGGCTGTGATTGGCCAGTGCAGCATGTGACCCAACCTCTATATAAGCTGGAGTCACGTAGCGCCGCACGTCACGTCAGCTCTTACTAGTGTAGGGAAAGGATGCTGCTGCTGTGAGGGGGAGATTAGGAAAGAATCTGATATCACAGCTTGGTGTTAAGTCTGCGATCTATAGCGATTTTATTTGTGGGTGCAATTCAACATTTGTACCCTACCCTGTGTCCAGTGACACAGAAAAATAAGTTTTTTATCCGTTTTTTAGTTAGGTGGGCATCGGCGGCCATGTTGTGCAAGTGCAGTGCACTTGCACCTGCATATATGCCAGGGACAATAATTTAATCCTGTTCTTGTAGTTCAGTGGGTGACATATACCAATTTTTTAAGTGCACCTGCACTGCATATGTGCCAGGAGAAGAGAAAATAATATAGGTAATCCGTCTGTGAGTTCAGGGACCCAGGGGGTGACATATTCATATTTTTTTCTGTAAAGTACCCCCGTGCTGCAAATGTGACAGTGTAATCAATTCAGTAAATCCATCTGTTAGATTCTGGGGGGACAAATACATTTTTTTTTGCCAGAAAGTAACTTTGCGGCCTGTGCTGCATTTGTGATAGTGAAAGAAAATAATTAAATCCACCTGTGACATTGTAGTTTTAAAAAAAATCACATTTTTTTACTAGAAAGTACCTTTGCGGCCTGCACTGCATTTCTGATAGTAAACTATAATCAGAAAATACAACTGGGACATTGTGGGTAAAAAAAAAAAATACTTTTACATACTTTTTTTTTTTTGCCATAAAGTACCTTTGCGGCCTGCACTGCATTTGTGATAGAGAAAGAAAATCAGTAAATCCATCTGTTTCATTGTGGGTGAAAAAAAATCACCTTTTTCTTGCCCTAAAGTACCTTTGCGGCCTGCACTGCATTTCTGACAGTAAAATATAATCAGTAAATAAAACTGAGACATTGTGGGTGGACATTTCCTACATTGTGGCTGGACATTTCCACAGTTATCAGGCCAGTCATTCACAAGCGGATTGGAGGGTGTGTTCCTACTGCACTGCATACATGACTGGGAAATATATTCTGTAAAATCGGCTGTGTTTAGATTGTTGAGTGATCTGTACCCCTTTTTTCTTTCAAACTACCCCTGCCCTGCATACCTGACTGGAAAATATGTTCTGTAAATTCGGCTGCATTTAGATTGTTGGGTAATCTATACCCTTTACAAGCGCACGCTGGTAGACGCGCTGCTGATGGCATTCCCACCTGACACCGGGGAATCAGTGGAAGCACAAGGTGAAGGCAGAGGAGGAGGAAGAAGTCGCCAACGCAGCTGCGGTTCCGCCACCATCTCAGAAAGCAGGGTTAGCATGGCAAAAATGTGGAAAAGCTTTGTCAGCACACCACAAGAACCAGCACCACCAGCTGATATGGAACGTCTTAACAGGAGGCAGCATTTCAGCAATATGATGGAACAGTATGTGTGCACACGCCTACATGTACTGACTGATAGGTCTGCCCCATTCAACTTCTGGGTCTCCAACTTGGGCACATGGCCTGAGCTTGCCCTTTATGCCTTGGAGGTGCTGGCCTGCCCTGCAGCCAGTGTATTGTCTGAACATGTGTTTAGTACGGCAGGGGGCGTTATCACACACAAGTGCAGCCGCCTGTCCACAGCCAATGTGGACAAGTTAATGTTCATTAAAATGAACCAGGCATGGATCCCACAAGACTTGTCTGTACCTTGTTCAAAATAGACATGTATACCGGCCTCACCCAGCCTTTGTTATACTCCAGCGCACTTTCTCTTATTTATTTTTTTTTTTCTATTTTTCCCAATGTTTTGGGGTCTATCCAAAAAACAAAAAAACAAAACAAAAAAAACACAGTGTTGGCGACTACCTCCTCCACCACTGCTTCCACCTACACCGCCACTTTCACTGCATCCTCAACCTCCTACTCCGTATGGACTAGTTCAAGATTATTATTTTAAATTTTTATGTATTTTATGTTATTTTAAGTAATTTCCCTATCCACATTTGTTTGCAGGACAATTGTCCTGTTCTTATCCCCATTTTGCTTCCTTTTGCAGCCATCTAGCACTTTCCATGACTTTTTTAGAGCCATTTTAGCCATTGATTTCAATTGGGTTCGGGACCGGGGTCAAGTTCAGGTCCTGGAACCCGAACTTTGCGTTGAAGTTCGGCCGAACCCGGCGAACCCGAACTTCCAGGGGTCCGTGCTGAACCCTTTCAAATTAATTTACTCCTGGGAAAAAATTATATCATTAAATATATATAATTAGAGGCATAGCTATAGGAGGTGCAAGGACAGCAGGCTTGTCAACTGAGGTGGGATTAAAAAGGTATTTTCTCCCTACTACTACAAATTATGTGTAATAAATCGGGACTAGGAGTTATGTTTCTGTATTTAATATATAAAACTTGTAATTGTAATGGCTGTCACTTTTGTAAAATGTTTTTTAACTAATGTTCGTGTTATGTGGAAATATGACATGACCGAACAAGCAATAACATGGGAAGTTCATTTTACTTTTTGTTTGCTTGGCAATTATCTTGAGTGCGTTGAACAAATGATTGTTCATGTGATTGTTCAAACACTTCATCATAGTTTACAAGTTCAATTCTGAACACAATACCAGTCAAAGATCTCCTCCTTATCCAAGAAGTCGTGCATGAATATGGTTAATTCCTACTGTATGCATATCTGCGTATTGAAAAAACTAGGCTTTGGTACCGAGGTACCAGTCAGTACCAAAGTTCAGATTACTATTTTAAATTGTTTTTGAATATGCAGATATGCACATAGTAGGATTTAACCAAAGTCTCACAAGACTTTGAGATATGGAGGACAATTTCAGGAAAAACGAACTTTATCTCCACAGAGCCAACACATTTTAATGCTGTATGGAATCAAAGCCTACTTAAAGAGGTTATCCAGGTTCAGAGCCCCTATTGTCATCCAGGCAGCCCCGTGATATGAGCATTAGAGCATTTCAGTGATTCAGCGCAGGGCAAAGGCTTTTTTTGGAGATCCAGTGACGCACTGGACTCTCCATGCGGCAAGTTAGGAGGAGGCTTCCATCTAGCAGTGAGCTCGGTGACATCACCTGCATTAATGGGCCGGCTTTAGTGCTGCCATAGCCTGTAAAACGGCTAGGGCAGAGCTTAAGCTCGCTGAACAGAGCCTGTGACGTCACCGGCAACACTGCTCCACCTGGATGGAAGCCTCTGTGTTAGATAGCACAGAGCAAGGAAGAGCATTGGAGCATGAAATGCTCCAATGCTCATATCAGAGGGGTTGCATGGGTAAAAATGTCCTGGTTTAGCTCTAAATCCGGACAACCCCTTTAAGGCCCCCTTTAGACTGCCCAATGCTCGGGCAGATTATCACTAACGAGTGTTTGTATGAATGGTTAATTGCATCTTTCATGCAGTCACCTAAATCATCATTAGCAGGCAGCAGGCCTTCTAAAGAGCACTCTGCTGCTGATGGTATTAGCAATCGCTCCTCCCCATACTGTGGAGATCTCTGCATGTAAATGCAGTGGCCTCCTTCACAATAAATGACTGCTTAATTCAGCATTGTAAAGGGGCTTTTAGCTGAGGACATATGTTTTCACCTTCAGGTTTCTTTTATTACCATCATTCTTGATTTCCACTGCTCTCCATTGACTATGGAATACAGTTTTTTTTCCCGAACAAAAAAAGTCCTGCAAGCAAAACTTTTGTGTCCTTTTTTTTAAAATGGAATCTGCAATAGAAGTCCTGAATGGAGCTGCTAATGCAGTTGTGAACAAGTCCTAATTATATGCAGCAGGCAGTCAAATAATATAATTTAAAAAATGACCAGTGACAATAGATTTTTGACATATATAAATTTCTAATCACCAGATTCAACAAACCGTCCTTCAAAGGGGAAAATCTTGGGTAAAGAGTTCTCAACATCACAAATAACAACCATTCTAAAAAAAAATCTCACTCTTTTTCCAATTTCAACTAGACTTCATAAATTATAAGTTCATCTCTAGATGGTATAAAATGCAACAGCTGCTAAAAAAATTGATAACTAATTGCCAACATTTTGGAGATGCAATAAAAAAAAATGGTGATGTATCTTCTTCTTCTTTAACCATTTTAGAACAAACTTTTGAACCTCATTCATAGATTTCCTGGAAGGAACGTTTCTCTCTTTCTCCAGAAATAGCATTGCTCAATCTCAATGATAACTTTAATATATTCACTCATTCCTCAGTTATTCCCTTCTTGCCAGATGCCACTAAAGTTTTCATTACCAGATACTGGAAAGAAAAAGACGCTCCTACCATTCCAAAATGATTGAAGGAGATATTTAAGAATGTATCACTTAAAAAGATTATATGGTCCTCAAATGGTTCTTATGAAAAATTATTATTATTTTTTTTTTAAATTGGCAAAAATTCATTAAATACCTAGACCAGTGATGGCGAACCATTTACAGACCGAAAGCCCAAACTGCAACCTATAATAATATATCATTTGGTTATAATAGCCTGCCTACATTCAATGCACTGCCTGTGCCGTTCATGGGCGCCCTGCACGGATGAATGGCAGTAAGAGTCTAAGGCATATTGGTACGCCTTAGACTTTTGCCAGGGTGCGGGTGCCCACAGATAGTGCTCTGAATGCCACCCTTTTGCAACCGTGCCATAGGTTAGCCACCAGTGGCCTAGACCAATGCTCTTTATTCTAAATTAGAATTTTCATACACACAACTCTTTCCTCTTTTCGCTTGAGTGTAACTTTCAGCAGAAACAGTTTCTGTTATACACATGACAAACCCCTTTATCCACTCATTTTAATCCCTACCCTTCTTAAAAATGAGAAAGAATTTACAAATCATTTTTTAGGGGGCATGTTATATTGCTCACAAACAATTAAGGAGACTTAACAAAGCTGTTATGCTAAAAAAAAAGAGGCTTTAAAAAATTTCACATATGTTATGTTATGTTACATAATTTGCGATTTTTTGCACCTCTCACTACTTTTCTAGGGGGACAAAAAAAGGGGTGGTCAAAGTTTCCCATGGCCCACCCGACATTGGCATTAATTATTGGTGAAGTCTATACTAGTCCCTAGCATGCACCACTAAATTATTTTGAAAAATCAACCCAGTGCCCAGGACATAAAGACTTTCCTACATCAGTCTTGATAAATCTCCCAAAATTATTTTCGTGCCCACATAAAAGATTTCATGAAAAACAAACAAGCATTTTGTCAGCTGATCGCTAACAGGTTTACATGGAGCAATGATCAGGAATGAACTTTGGTATGAATGTTAATTTGGCCGATCATTGGCCTGTGTAAAAGAGCTTTAACTGGGTTGTGCCAAGCTTTGAAGTTATTTCCTGTGCACGGGAAAGGGGATAACCTACTGATTTCTGAGTTTCCAACCACTGTGACTACTACCCATTCCAAGAACGGGGGTCTCATTCCTTCAATCTCATGGTGTAGACATTCAGGCATGCACCCTCCCACTTCAGTCATTTTCTATGAAACCACTGGACATAGTCAAGTACAACACTCGGCTATTTCCAGCAGTTCAATACAGAACTAGAAAAGCTACAATTTCTGGGGAAATTGTGTGAAGTGTTCTTGCCTCCACCAGTAGTCTACAACTGGAGTGGGTGGAGTAACTGGGTGGAGTGGCTTGAGTAACTGTTGTGTGGTTGGAGTGGCTGGAGTAACTGTGGAAAGGTTGGATTGGGCAGAGTAACTTTATGGAGTGGGCAGAGTAACTGTGTGGAGTGTTTGAAGGGAGTAAAAATAGTAAACATTACACTAACCAATTGATTGTGGCTAGAGTGGAGTTTCAATGAATGTCAATGGACGGCGTGAGTTGCAAAAAAATGGTCATATTGGAAAACTATCAGGACTATGGCTTAGCCGTGGACATTTTTAGTGGCAGCAGGGATAGCTCAACGTTTTGTGTAGGTAGGCTTTAAAATCAGGGAGGGGTGGCAGTTTAGAAATCATGTCCTGATTTTTCAGCTCCCACTCTAGCTTTTGTCAGCTCCCACTCTAGTTTTGAACATTCTGCCATTCATTCCTATGCCGATATTTTGTGGTACCATTCAGCGAAACGTTTCACAAAGTAATAGCACACCAATTGGGAACAATCCGCCCATTTCGGTATATTACTGTCTATGTAGTGTATAAACTGTGGGAGGAGTTAGCGTGGTAAATTTGGCTACAACAAGAATATATTTGTGAGATAACAGTAAGTGGTCTTGCAATGCAAGAACACTTAATGAATAGGCTGGACCTGCAGCTCCATTATATGGGGGTAGTGGGACCTGCATTCTCAGGATCAGTGGAAATCCCATCGGTCAAACCCCTACGATGAGTTAGTTATCCCCTATCCTGTGGATAGGGATGACTTCTAAATTTGGCAAAACCGTTTTAACTCATGGCTGGAAAGAATTTTGAAAATTTAGAGGGAAGATAATAATTTAATGACGTATATATATTAAAAAAGTAATATTTTAATTCCAGGTGCAAATCTCTATTTATACCAATCATCACAACCATAGTTGTAAAAAGTCCCAAATTCCTTAAAAATGAGAGACATTTTTTTTTTATTTTCCTGTTCCAAAATCTTGTATATATTGTGAAAACAAGATTTCACAAAATCCCTATACAGGGGAAAAACCTTTCCCAATAGCACACTATGTTCTGATCTAGGATATGTCCACATTATTAACAATGGAAGGTCAGAATTTCAATAAGGTACAGCAGAGTGTGCTTGGGGGAAAGAGCAGTTGATGTATCAGGGATAAGGGTGTACTAACATGTCAAACATAATAAAGAGCTGGTTGGATTTACTGTACCTAAATCCACAATCCGCTGGCTCTTCTAAGTAAGATGAATTCTACAGAATGGAAGTTGCCTTGATTTTATTTTTCAGAGCAGTGAATACACTCCTGCTTTCACCCACACAGGATGTATGAAATACTAAATACAAACAAGTAACTTATTGTGATGAATGAAAACAATTCTGTGGAAACTGACTGTGGAATCCCATTGCTCCAGTCGAGGAGTCTTGTAGCCCCTTTATATCGCACAGCTGGTCTGTGAGTTAAAAATGTTTTCTGCCTTAGGCCTCTGATTTGTAATTCCTTGCCTTGAATTGTGCATCCAAATAAACATCTTTAATCATTTCGTGCGGTGCAGTAGAGCTTCATGCCACACAGAAAAGCGTACAACCAAATAAACTGGTGAAATAATATCAATTCAACTTCAAATGCCCAGAATAATAGTGCTATCTGATCAGCAAACTGTGTGGGAGTCACAAAAATGCAGAGTAAATTTCTTTTGGGAAACGTTGAAATTGTAATTATTAAAAATGTAAGATTTTCTTTGTCGTGTGAGGCATATGTTTTATTTGTACAATATTAATACATATTTATTTGACTTACTTATATAGCATTGACATATTCCGCAGAACTTTACAGACATTATGGTCACTTACTCCCCCCAATAATCTAAGTTCCCTATCAGTATGTCTTTCGACTGTGGGAGAACACAGAGAACATACAAACTCCAAGCAGATGTTGTCCATTACTTTTTTTTTTATCACTTAATACTCCATTTTTGGGAGGCAAAGTGACAAAAAAATAACATTTTTTTAATAGCATTCACTATGTGGATAAATAATGCTATTTTTTTTTCTTTTCTTTATTTTCCTCCAATAATAAAGGACTTGATAAAGAAAAAGGTGATAGTGGACTGGCTGAGAGGCCCCTCCCACAAATCTTGGGTTTTGATGGAACTAACCCTACTGGGCTTTCCTTTTCGTTTCTTTCTGTTAGGGAAAAAATCTCCCATACCTCCTAAATCCAATATTTCCTCACTCATGAAAGCCACCTTCCAAGCTTGGAATGCCCTGCAGAGCTCCAACTTAGAAATCCCCCTACCCTCCCCTTTAGTCACAGTGAGATACATACTTCATTTAGCCCCACAAGCCTTGAAAATGTCCGAAGCAAAGATCAGGGACCTTTATCATAATGAAGACCCTATTACTAGTGAAGCCCTTCGAAGCCTTTTAGGGGTCCCGTCCTCCCGCCTCAACTTGATTTATTTTCTTAAAGCACATATGTCTCAGCATGGTCCATTAAATGCTTTCCTATGGCCCCACACATGGTTTGAAAACCTAATCTCACATCCTAATCCCCCCATTAAATTAATATCTCAAATCTATAATAAACTCAGAGCCCCCTCTAACTCACGAGTCCCTGATTTCTTTCGACTCTGGGAGAAGGATCTCGACAGGACCTTTGAAATCGATGAAATCTCCACAATATACAACTCCCCTCACTCACTTTCGAGATGTGTGAAAATTCAGGAAAATGGATACAAGATCACTACTCGCTGGTACAAAACACCTGATAAGACCTATTTATACTTGACCATGGCCTCGGACACATGCTGAAGATGCTCTACGGATAGAGGAACCTATTACCATATCTGGTGGAGCTGTCCCAAATTACTATCATGGTGGAAGGAGATTTTTGAAATTGGAAACCAAATCTGTGGAACCTCTTTCCCCCCTCCAAACATAAAAACAAAGGTGCAATGGCACACTGCAGCTAGAGCTCTGTAAGAATTAATGTTAGGGACCACTCGAGAGGCAACCGTGAAGTGGTGGGTGGCTGACATAATTTGGCCAAAATATAAACTAATGCCTCATCTAACATCCAGCATAGTGGCACGACGGAGCTCTAGCTGCAGTGTGCCATTGCACCTTTGTTTTTATGTTTGTATGTGTATTTCACCATAGCAACGTGCACCTGCTTATTGGGTTGTGCTGACTGCAACCTCCATTTTATTTTCCTTTGTAGCATATATGGGAGGCGTGGTGACCTCCATGCAGTCATGCACACCTGACTAGTGAATCCGCCCTGTAGGCTGGTTTTAAAGTCAGCATAAAACTGAGTCTGCTTTATTGAACTTACCAGAAGCCATTTGGTTCCAGGAGAAGTACTAGTGGGCTCAGCATGCATGTTGGTATTTGCATCCCTTGATCTGATGAACGCTGTATGGCACCAGACGGGGTTACAAGCAGAGTGTATCTGGCATGCATGCTGCACCTGCACTCCCTGGGTTTTGTGTGGCTGATATGGCCCATAAAAGGTAAGAACTAATGTTAGGGACCACTCGAGAGGCAACCGTGAAGTGGTGGGTGGCTTAGATAATTTGGCCAAAATATAAACTAATCTAACATCCAGCATAGTGGCAGGACGGAGCTCTAGCTGCAGTGTGCCATTGCACCTTTGTTTTTATGTTTGTATGTGTATTTCACCATAGCAACGTGCACCTGCTTATTGGGTTGTGCTGACTGCAACCTCCATTTTTTTTCTCTTTCCCCCCTCGCATGAACTGGCCCTTTTAAATATTTTCCCTAGATGTACGGGCCCGTCCAACTCCATGCTTTTTAAACACCTGTTATGTGCAGC
Organism: Bufotes viridis; assembly: GCA_033119425.1. Taxonomy (NCBI): domain Eukaryota; kingdom Metazoa; phylum Chordata; class Amphibia; order Anura; family Bufonidae; genus Bufotes; species Bufotes viridis. Next base: position 293,949,928 of record CM065591.1, on the reverse strand, counting down.
GAAACTCCTGATACCCGTTCACCGGCTGTCACCGGATATCCCGACGACTGAACAGTGGTACCTCTAAATTGACCAAATATACAGACTGGAAGAATTATCATGTTATATTATCATGATCTCATCATGTTTTCACCCGGGTATGGGGGGAAGTGGAGCTCACACAGGGGATACCAAACCTAATACTCAGACATATCATACTTTCAACCCACCAAACACTCAGATAACTTCCTCTCTCTCTGAAAACTTCATTTGGAAGGACTAGACTGACTCTCCATTGCCCGGCCCTTTGGTGGAGTTTAGTACTCTGAGTGACCCGTCTCGGATGAATACTTTGCCTCAGATGTCTGACACATTTCAGACATATGCCTCGAGTAGGTTTTTTTTTCTTCTATTTTTTGGTTAACCTATGTGCCAACTTTTTCACTGTGATATGTGGACCAGTGTTTCCCTGTTTTGACTCCTTTTTTGTGAACATACTGAATCTTCAGGAGGTCTGTTTAATTTACCTCCTTTAATTATACTTGTACATGTATTTTCTGAATACCCTAAATAAAGTGTTTTAAAAAAAAAAAAAAGACCATTGTATGTTGAAAAAAATAAAAATAAAAAAGGTGATATATATTTCCATTTTTAGCCCCAGTAGGCCACTTAATTAATATAATACACTTTAATCATTTGTTATTTCAGTTTATCATGCCTGTTCGGTATGCCTTTCAGGCACCAAACTGGCAGGTAGCCTATTGGGCCCTGGCTGTGGCAGGGCATAATATGTATACTAAGATGTCAGACATATTACCTTTATTCTGCCAGTCAGTACAATTACAGCAATACCAAATTTATATCCTTTTTGTTATGTTTTACATTTAAAAATATTTTAAAAACTTAACAAAAATAATTTCCTTTGAATTCCCATATTCTGATACCAATAACGTTTTTATATTTTGTCTATGAAGTTGTGTAAGAGCTTATTTTTTAGGGGCATTCTATAGATAATATTGATACCATCTTAAGGGAGAAAGTGGTGATTTATCCCTTTTTATTTTTTTTTATTTTCAGAGCTCAACTTACAGAATAAACACTTTTATGTATTAACAGTTCATGCTTTTTCAGATATAACAGTACTAATTTGTGATTGTTTCTTTTTATATGCAAAAAGGGAAAGTAATTTAAATGTTATATATATAGAGCTTGAGAAAGGCTCATGTTCAGAGCCGAAACGTCGCCTGCACTGATGTGTGAATAAAGACCAACACTTGTTTTGCACTATTTTGGTGTGCTGCTCTACTTTTTTGAAAATATATGTATGTATATATATATATATATATATATATATATATTTCAAATGCATTTTCTTAACTTTATTTTCACTAGTTAGCCCAGGAACCCAAAAATTTGATCATTAGATTGCTTCCACCATTGACAACAATAGGTTACCATTGCAGAGTTTAAGGTTCATCTAGATTTTTTTATGTAAATGATACTCATATATGGGCAGCACGGTGGCTCAGTGGTTAGCACTGAGGAGCTGAGTTTAAATCCGACCAAAGATAACGTCTGCATTAAATTTGTATGTTCTCCCCGTGTTTGTGTGGATTTCCTCCATATATTCCGGTTTCTGGTTTCCACAATCCAAAGACATACTGGTAGGGAACTTAGACTGTGAGCCCTTTGGGAATTGCTTGATTCTAATGTCTGTAGAGCACTGCTGAATATGCCAGCTCTATGTAAGTGTGCAAAATTAATAAATATTATAATCTGATCCCCTCTGTGTCCATTAATTTGGTGGATTTATTATTTGTACTATATTCGTGTCACATTAAAAAAAAAAAGAAATATATAGTGTAGTATAGTGATACAAGATGGGTAATCTGGTAATCCAGTAAACACTAAATGACAAATATATTCTTCATGGAGCACAGTGCTCCATGAAAAATATATTCATCATGGCACTAAACTGTCACCATGTGTGAGTGCTGAGATCATGGCTGGGATCTCAGCTAACTGGCCCAGGATCATTGAGGGCGGTCCCAAGTAGGTGATTGCTCTGATTGGCTAGTCTGTACTGACTAGCCATTTAGTGGTTTCTAATGCAAGTTCCAGGTTCTGATCCACACAGTTTATGACTGTGGGGATCAGAACCTGGTGAGATAAAGATATGCCCCCCTGCTTTCCCCTGTGCCCCCTATTGTGCTCTGCTCCTTCTTCTTCAGGCCCCAATGTGCACTGATCCAGCGCCAATGTGCCTTTCTAATGTCCTATACAAATTAAATGACATTTACAAAACGGTGGCACCATAAAGTAGACATATGGGGAATGTTAAATAATAACTATATTATAAGTAGAAAGAAATGCACTAGATCGCACAGCAAGTTCCACGGTAAAAAAATGGAGTGCCAGTGGCTGAGAGGACAATCCCCTATGTCCACAAAAATATATAACACGAAAAATTCCACAGCACTTCCTTGTCAGTGAAAAAAGGTTGTTACTTTATTTTCCGGGTAAAGCGACGTTTCGGTGCACCCAATGGCACCTTTTTCAAGCAGTGATAAAAACTGGTGTAACATTCAGTATATTTATACACATGTGTTCAATTAATATATAAATTCAATTACAAATATATATTATATTATAAGTAGAGATGTCGCAAACATAAAATTTTACGTTCGTGAACGGCGAACGCGAACTTCCGCAAATGTTCGCGAACGGGCGAACCGGGCGAACCGCCATAGACTACAATAGGCAGGCGAATTTTAAAACCCACAGGGACTCTTTCTGGCCACAATAGTGATGGAAAAGTTGTTTCAAGGTGACTAACACCTGGACTGTGGAATGCCGGAGGGGGATCAATGGCAAAACTCCCATGGAAAATTGCATAGTTGACGCAAAGTCGGGTTTTAATCCATAAAGGGCATAAATCACCTAACATTCCTAACTGATTTGAAATAACGTGCTTTAAAACATCCAGTGTGTGTATACGATCAGGTATGATGTTGTATCGATCAGATAGTGTAAGGGTTACAAAGGCGAAAAAGAAAAATGGAGCTCTGTACCGTCATGGGAAATGTGAAAAGTCTAAATAACCCAACCACACTATGGTAAGTAATGGTACACATGCACAAGGCTTATATATACATATCCAGTGATACAAAGGTATGAAAAACCTAAGCAGCCAAGGCAGGGGAAACACTTGCCTAAGTACAGTAGTGTGGACAAACAACCAGGATGGCGTTACCCCGACGCGCCACCCCTAGACGAAGGTACGTGAAGTGCGCATCGGGGTAACACCATCCTGGTTGTTTTTCCACACCACTGTACTTAGGTAAGTCTTTCCCCTGCCTTGGTTGCTTAGGTTTTTCCTACCTTTGTATCACTGGATATGTAAATCTAAGCCTTATGCATGTGTATCATTACTTACCATAGTGTGGTTGGGTTATTTAGACTTTTCCCATACTATTTGTGTTTAGTATGTGATGCCAGGCTGGAGTTTTCTGTTACTCCCCTTCCTTTCTTTTAATGGCATAAATATGCTTTTATTATGATACAAATAAAGATTTACACATGTTTTCATAAAGGTACAGTGTGAGCTCCATTTTTCTTTTTCGCCTTTGCATCACTTCGGAGCTTGTACCGAGTTATCTTCGAATTGACCCTTTGTATTGTTTCAAAACTTTTTGTGTGTGGACATTATTTAATGTTTCTACTACTTTGGGTCTTTCATGGTCCCCTTTTTTGCTAGTGTAAGGGTTTCGCCCGCTTCACAGAGACAGACCAAACTCTGACAGACCCCATTTACTCCCCATTTAACGCACCACAAACAACCGCACACAGTCCATTTGCACAACCGCAAACTCCCCATTTGCACAAGGTTGGATATCAAGCTAGCCATGTCCCATTCCTTGTCCTCACTGACGTCATTGAAGGTCTCTTCCTCCACCCAGCCACGTACAACACCAAGGGTCCCCGAAAGGTGACAACAAGCCCCCTGGGATGCCTGCTGTGGTTGGTATTCCACCTTCTCAAAGCCAACTTCCTCCTCTGACTCCTCTTCTGAACAACGGAATGCAATCGCAGGCAAAACTGAATGGATTTTCCTGTGAAATCGCACAGTTTTCACTGAACACATCCGCAACACATTCGGACCTAAGGCCCCATTCACACATCCGCAATTTTTGTCCGCATCCATTCTTCAATTCTGCGGAATGGATGCGGACCCATTCATTGTGAATGGGGTCGGACGTGATGCGGAGAGCACACTATGTGCTCTCCGCTTCCACTCCGCTATAGATAGAGCATGTCCTATTGTTGTCCGCAGCCTGAGGACAAGAATAGGCATCTCTATGGGGAGTGCCGGCATGGTGTGTTGTGGATCTGCAACACACTACGGACGTGTCAATGTGGCCTAATCCGTACACGCTCATGTGAAAGAGGCCGATGAGTCTTTGAGGACTAGAGTGGACACAGAACACTGGCCTAGCTAACGCTTTCCCTATTAATTCAGCAGCAGCAGCAGCAGCACTCTCCCAGCTCTAACTAACACTGCAGCTTCAGAATGAATCTAAGATGGATGCTGTCCTTGCTTTTTGATAGGAGGTGTGAGGTCTGGGAGGGAGGGTATGCTGATTGGCTGGAATGTGTCTGCTGACTGTGAGGTATAGGGTCAAAGTTTGCTCAATGATAAAGTATAGGGGGCGAATCGAACATTGCATATGAACGCGAATGAACGCGAATATGCGATGTTCACCGGCGAATAGTTCGGGACATCTCTAATTATGAGGTATTACTACTATCTGATTTAAAAGCAGATAACTTCAAAATTAGAAAATTGTGACTCTTCCAAATTTTTGGGAAATTTTTCAATAAATGAAGGAAAAACAGATTTACCACTATCTTGAAGTACGACGCAACACGAGAAAAACAAATTCAGAATTGGTTGAATAAGTAAAAGAGTTTTAAAGTTATTACCATATACTGTAAAGTGACATATATCAGATTTTCTAAATTTCCACCAGTTATTCTTTTCTACCCTATGTTTGTCATTTTGTGAGAGTAATTAAAGAATTACACAGAGAACTAGACATACAAATTAGAAATTATGTCAAGCAATGCTTTTGAAACCTGTTATATTGCTGATACAACCATACCAAAGATATGCAAAAATGTTAATAATGAATTTTATATGTTGAATTTTCCATAAAGGTCTACAGCTAAAAATAAACCATATTACTTTCTTATGCATTAAAAAAAGAAATTCAGTTATGCAAATACAAAGTCCAAAGCTTTTCATAAAAAAATTAAGTATATCTTATTCTTTTCTAGTCAAGATGTAAAACAGAATAATAAAATGAAAAATAAAAAAAATCTAGTGAATTTCATTTGTATTTCAACAAATGCATTATGAATGAGTAACTAGGTGGTGGATTAGCATGGTAAGGAAATTATGTTTCACTTTTAAATGCTAATTATGGGGCCCCGGTGAAGTTAATGTGCAGGGTGTTCTGTCAATTTTTAATGTTTATGCCAAGTGTAGTCTTCAATTTAACATGAGCTTTTAATCCTTTGAGTACTAAATTGCCTTTTAATGCTTGCAGCACAACAGCATGTTTGCACAAAGTCAGGTTTGAAAAATGTGTTCAGTACATGATGGGGGGGGGGGAGGTGGGAGTGAAGACAGTGCTTCATTATTTCAGATGCTACTGGAGCATTAATAGTTCAGTCATTGGAAAATATGAAGGCGTTGATTGTATTCACATAATTTTTATTCTGTTTTGCCAATATTCTGGACATGCTTACAATAAAAATGGCATAATGTAGCAGTAGAACTCAGACATGGGAGTACACAAATCATGATAATAGGGCATGCTTCCTTTAGTTGACTGGTTCTAGGGAAAATAACAATGATATTATCAAATTCAAATGGCCATGGTTGAAGTGCAGGGTTACCCTGGTACTGCCAACCTGTCCCATTTTCAATGGGAGGCACAAGAGTCCTATTGTGTTTTTATCTATCAGTGTATTTATCTAAAAAAAAAAAAAACAGGTTAGCAGTGAAATTGTATACAGGAAAAGACTAGGCTCTGTCTGGCATAAGTCTTATTGCTTTAGTGTATGTTCCTTTCTTTAATAACACATAAGCATTAAAAATATTTTTACAACATACCAAGAGTAGCGATGCAAAATAAAAATTTTGGCTAATTAAAATAATTAGATCAATTATCAAGCAGTGATAAAAATCTCAGACTGGATTGTACAGGTCACCAACATACTGTGACATCCCTGGATTCTACAATCAGGGCCTTGCTGCTGCAGCCAATCACTGTCTTCAGCTGTAGACCACTGGAATACAAGGCGTGAATCAATCTTCCCAATTTCGGGGCTAACAGGTCTAAACCTTCTTTGGTCCATTCCTACGCAATCATTTGTACTGTATTTTTCACAAAGTTCTTATACATCCCTATTCTGATATTGGTTATATTAGCATATGTCCAGTATGGCCAGCAGGAAACTGTCTACAGAATGATTATTTTATATACATTTATACACATTTTCAGGTTTGAAAGATGTGTTCAGTACATGATGAGGGGAGTTTCCTGTAATTATGAGTATTAATATTGTGGAGTAAAGGAGCCTAAATTTGGGTTATGCCATTGATAATTTAGGTACATTAATTTACCATACAGTGCCAACATCATCCAAAAGACTCAGGTTATTATAAAATATAGAATGAATAGACTGTTCAGTTCAAGGAGCTCAATGAACAATGTATTTCTTATAGTCCATCAAAATATATATTAAGTATTTCATACAATCATAGTGGCATGCCCTATTATGCAGCTTAAATATTTAATAAATGACACAAGAAAATAAATGCCTCGCACAGTCTTCCCATCATGCCGCAATGAATAGAAAAGAAAAAACGCATAAAGACTATATTCACCTTATATATTTGAAAGTCAGTTGTGTGAAGGGAAACTTGGTTTATAAATGTTTGCCTTAAACGATTAGCCATTATGGGAAAAAAAATAACCACAGATGAATGCAAGGTAAATTGCCTTATGATTAAATAATACGTTTCTAAATGTGTGCTTCAAAGGTCATCTTTAAAAATAAAAGCTAATGTGACAGTTTGTAAGCAGCACTGCGGCTGGGAAATAGGAAAGGGACAGAAAATGTAACAGCCATTTTAATTGTGATTTGCTAGTGAATGGATGGAAGTTACAAATGAAACACATATCTACACGCTGTTTTATTTAATTATCGAGGAAATGGCTTTATTTTCCAGCATGTTAATATTTACAGAGAATTTTCAGAGATGCTAAACTTAATGTAAATTGCAACTGGGTTTTTTCAAATACTGTTAGTCAGTTATTATTAGAAATATATGTAATAATGGACAGAAATCCTAAAAATCTCTGTGCCATATCCTGATTTTACAGATAAATCACTGTACCAAGTAAATCAAAAGGCTTATTTGGTTTTGTAAAAATCTCAATGGCTCAAAAACTCTCAATGGCTTTTTAGTGCATGTTAAGCTAGTGGAGAAATATAGCACAATAATAGCTTATAGAATGTCAATGATAATCGTACAATAGCATTTATTTACACTGAATTACTTAAAGTAATTCCAAAAATATGTGATATAAGACCTTCTAGCAGTTCTTTTAGAGAAGAGTGAGTTTCCTAAAATTTGTTACGGTCTGATTGGTTAGAATCAGCCAAGAAAGTCAATTCAGGTAAAAATCAGTTATACCCAAATCGAAAGTGCTTTAAGAGAGACAAACATTCTACCCAAGCAAATCTAAATGAATCAGAATTTTTTCAAAACTTTGGGTCTAATTTTGATGCTAACAAATGGATTTGCTCATCTCTAGACCCTATGTTGTGCCATTCCTTTATTATTCCTGCAATAAGTTATAATTGGATTGCTAACAGTATGAAATAAAGGACCAGATGGGTGTTACCAGTTTTACACTGGATAGTGTCAGATGCAGTGTAAAAACTGTTAATGTCTATTTAGACCTTCATTGCAAACTGCTAGTAATTTGCTGGTACAACACAGAGTCATAAGAATAAATTCTTCTAGTAGTAGTAGTAGTAGTAGTAGTATTTTCAATGGGAAGATGGGAGTACTGAAAAAGGTGTGATAGACATCCTGACCAGACAGCCGATTGTCAGGAGGGGAGTGTTCCTTCCCGGCAATCACATGCTCACTAGCCAAGGAGACCTCTGCTATTACATGCAGCAATCTCCTCCTCAGCATCGGGAGGAGCGATCGGTATGCTTTTGCTTGTCTCCATGCCATACAGTGGTTTGCTGGGGGCATAAAATAATTGGACAGCATGATCTGCCGCCTGCCAATACTGATCTTTCTGTATGCTAAAAGATGTGGATTACCTAATGAATGAGCATTAGCTCATTCATCGGGCAATCGGCAGTAGTGTTATACTGCAAGATGTTCACTAACAAGCATTCATACGAATGCTCATTAGCGATCATCGAGCAGAAAATCTGCCCATGTAATACACCCGTAAATTATTGCTAACACCTCTGTCGCCAGCTTACCTCCCCAGGCATATTGAAATACAAAAGCTTAAACCTACTTTTTTTCAACATTTGCCATCAGTAAAGAGCTGGGACGCTCCCATACATATTCTATGGTTGGGCAATGCTTCCTAGATTGGTGGGTCTAGCTGACATACATCTAATGTGTAATGGCCTCCATTACTTACTGGCTTTGGCTCTTACAACTGGAAACCTCAATAATATACACTTGCACAAAGCCAAAAGTACAGCTTAATTCGAAGTTTAGCGGCTGTGCCTGGTTATCTTTAACTTGAATGGGAGCTGAGCAAGAGTAACCCAGCATGATTACTACACTCTGAAAGGAGCTATACTTCCTGCCCCATTCAAAGTGCTAGATCTGGCCCCAGAGTCAGGAAGGAAGCAGCTAATCAGTGGGGGTTGCTGGTTACCAGACCCTGACAAATTTTATAAAGATGACCTACACTGAGGTAGTACCTTTAATAACTGGTACAGTTTTTATTATAAAGAAATGGTAAGGCTGATGTCAGATCGTGTAATATGTCTACAAATTAGAGGTAGTATTACACTTTGACCCTCTATGTCTATACTGAACCAAGCTTACATAACCATCAATCTCTAAGGCAATTTAAGTTTGACTTGGTGCAACCACAGTGGATCAAGCTGTTGCATGCCTCATATGGACCCTAAAATGCAACCATATTATAACCATCTGAAACAGGCCTTACAAAATGTAAGAGAGTCAGTATTCATTGTGTTAAATATTGAAATACTTTGCAATATATGACCAGAAAGCCTTAACATAGTATTAAAAGAATTATTACAATACAGTGGCGGTCATCTACAAAACTTGTACGCCATATGCATAGAAAAGGCACACATTATTGTTAGAGATGAGTGTATTTTTTAAAAATTCGATCCACCGGTTTCACCGAATATTTCGGGAGAAATTCGATTTGATCCGAATATATTCACGTCGAATTACGTTAAAAAATGGCTATTGCCTGGTTGCTGAGAGCCTTTATATTGGTGTGGAACACTGTGCCTTGCAGTAACACGTATAGAGAGTCTGCTTTGGTAGTGAAATAATACTGTGAGTCCATATGACATGCAGATGACAGGCGTCACTCTTAGAATCACTGTATACTTCACTTATTTGGGCGGTCACGGGGCCAAAACTGACCACATAACTCAAATATCAACTCAGCCTTAAGGGTAGATGTTAGCGTCAAAAAGAAACACACTCCTCTTACACCCTCATCAGCTGATTCCACATAGATGTCTACAGAACCTGTTCTATTAAACGCTTATACAAGTAGAGCCCCCCGACACAGAGGAGAGGGTGTCAGCAGTAAGTTTGTGTTGACATCACTGATTAATTTTCCCCATTCTCTGATCCGTCAGAACAATTGCCCAGAAAAAATGGATCCTGTCTGTGGAGCATCCACCTTCACTCGGTCAGCATTTGCTCAATATTATATCAGTATTGCTAAAGGCAAAAAAGCAGGAGTGGATCTAAAACAGAGATGACACGTGAGTGGTATATTTGCATGTCTTCTGTGTTTTCTACCCACTCCTTCTTTTGGTTACCAAATCATAAGCCAATTCTAATGGGACCATACATGTCTTAAAGCTGCTACACAGACATGATCCGTTGTGGGTCTTGTTTTTCCTTCTTTCTGACAGATCAGAAGAAGTGTCAAATAAATTATGATGTCAGCTAGGCCAAAAGCCAAAATATTGGACCAGTCATAAAGTGGGGAGGGTGGGAACAGCATGAGAAGTCCACAGAGTGGACCTATTACATAGTGGTGATGTGGCGGTAACATGAGGAGACCACAGAGTGGCCCATTGACAGGGTCTGGAGGTGGAAAAAGTATGAGAAGGCAACCAAGTGGCACAATGACAGAGTCTGGAGGTGGCAACAGCATGAGGAGACCACAAAGCGGCAAAATGAGAGAGTGTAGATATGGCAGCAGCAGCTGCATCACAAGACCACAAAGTGACCCGGTAACAGAGTGGGGCTGTGGGTGGCAATACCAGTACCCGCTGATGAAGGTAGGTGAAATAAGGAGCACTTGGAATCAGATTTGTGGCATCAGGTGGGTTGCAGCATCAAAGTAGTAGCTGAGGCAGTTAGTCAGAAGAAACCAGTCTCATGTATCAAAGTGTTGGTGAGGCACCATGGATGATCTATTCTGATGAATCAGGAATTGGTGGTTGGAAATCCTGGCTGATCCATGCCTGATTCATCTTGACAAAGGTCATTCTCTCCACATGAGTGAGTTCTTCTTGGGGTAACTATAGCCCCCGCGGCACTAAACACTACTAGCCGGGAAGGACAGCTTTTTCAGAGCAAACTCTGCAAGTTGCGGCCACAAATCCAGTTAGGCTACCCAGTAGTCCAGCAGATCTTCAATGTAGCAGGGAGCAGTCCAAGTATGCCACAACCTGCTGGTTCCGGTCCTGCACCAGATCTACCTGCTGCTGATGAGTAGTTTCTTCACTATGCAGTCCTGCACAGGTCAGACCTGTGAGAGGATGGACGATGGCACAGATAGGCAGCATCCAATTGACTACAAAGGATGCCTCTGTAGTAGTTCAGTTTGTTCTCCCTCTCAGTGGGTGTAAAAAAGCCCCCCATTCTGGACTGGTAGCGGGGGTCCAACAAGGTGGAGAGCCAAATGTCATCCATCTGCCGAATGGTGACAATTTGGCTGTCACTATGCAAGCAAGTGAGCATGCAGTGGGCCATTTGTACAAGTGACACAGAGGGTCTCCCTGCTTCTCTTTCCACTGCATAATGCCACGGTGTATCTGCGTCCTCTGTTTCATCTTCCTTATCGCCCTGCAGCTTCTCTGGCTGCTCCTGCTCCTCCTGTCCTGTCAGCTGAGTAGAAAAACTACCCATTTGGCTACACATTGCCTGTTCCCCAATGTACTCCTCCCCCTCCTCCTCCTCTTTCAGTTTAGCCCCCACAGGGCTCATGTTGCCGTGAGATTGAGGTGCCACGTCTCCTGTCCCCTGACCAACCATTGTTACCAGCATATGTTCCAGGACATGAAGCAGTGGAATTACGTTGTTCATTCCGTAGTCCTGATTGACTGACAAATAACTAGGCCTGCTTAATGGGCCTGAGCAAACTGCAGGTGTCACGCATGAGCTGCTATTGGCTAACATCGAAGTTACACAGGGGAGTCTTCCTATCCGCTTGCATCATCAAGAAATCATTGATGGCCTTTCTCTGTTTTGTCCAACATATGGAGGGTGGAATTCCAAAGGGTGGAAATGTCGCATATGAGTCTATGTCGGGGGATGCCATTCTGCCACTGCAGCTCAGGAAGGGTGTGCTTTGCTGTATAAGAGTGGCTGAAGTGCATGCAAAGTTTCCTGGCCATTTTTAGGATGTCTTGCAGATGGGTGGAGGACTTCAGGAACCGCTTGACAACCAGAATGAACACCAGTGGCGGATCCAGAGTCTGGTCTCGGGAGGGGCACTTCCTCTTCATCCATCATACAGTGAGCACACGTCTGGTGCCTATATTTTGTGGACCTGCTGTTATTGCAGGCCACAATATAGGCACGGCCATGTGCATGAGCCCTTACACATGGTAAGCTTAGATATGTGGTTCAGCAGGCAGTATTACACATGATAAGCTAAGATACAGTAGCTCAGCAGGTAGTATTACACATGATAAGCTCAGATACAGTGGTTTAGCCGTCAATATCATACACAGCCTTTGGCTCCTATCAGTAATATTTTCCTTTCAATCTACCACTGCATTTCCAGTAACAGCCTTCAAAGCACACGATGACATCACACAGATATGCTATTTTGACCTTCTTATCATGGCCGATCTTTGCAGACAGGTTTAGCTTGGCAGGAAGTAGCCGCTAAGCCTGCAGGTCTATCAACCACCTAGAACATAACGTCACTTTCTGCTGCTGCTGTTGAAATGCCAGTCATGGCATCCATGAGCAGGGCGTAGTGTAATGGGAGGTCAGGGGCATCGCTAGGGTTGAAAAAGATCTGGGGCCCAAGCCCCAATGAATATGGCCCAATTCTCTAAGTCCCCCCTCCCCCCACACCGCATTTTGCTGTACTTGCTATACAGCCCCAGATACCTCTTACATCCAGTGAAGGCTCCTTTGATGTCGATGTTCTCTTTCCTTGTCTTCTCCTTTCAGATCTTCAGACCAGGCGATACTTTTTCAGCCCTTTTTTCGTCTCTGCAGTTTGACAAAAAAAAATCTTAGCTTACTGCTTTTCCATCATCCTCCCATCCTCTAGACAAATCATCCTACATCCCCCAATATTGTGCCGCTGTGATCCCCAATATTATATTGCAGAAACTGATAATACTTGTACCACACAGAGCCCTTCATATAAAATAAACCTTCTTTGTGGCCTCAGTAGATGCCCCCATAGTGCCCCCTTATAAAGTGCCAGTAAGAAGTGCTCCCATAGATGCCCTCATAGTGCCCCCTAATAATATGCCAGTAAGAAGTGCCCCCATAGATGCCCCCCAATAATGTGCCAGTAAGAAGTACCACCATAGTTGCCACCCCAATCATGTGCCAGTAACAAGTGCCTCTCCATGCCCCCCAATCATGTGCCAGTAACAAGTGCCTCTCCATGCCCCCCAATCACATGCCAGTAACAAGTGCCTCTCCGTGCCCCCCAATAATGTGCCAGTAACAAGTACCTCTCTATGTCCCCCCAGTCATGTGCCAGTAACAAGTGCCTCTCCATGGCCCTCCCCCAATCATGTTCCAGTAACAAGTGCCTCTCCATGCCCCCCAATCCTGTGCCAGTAACAAGTGCCTCTCGATGCCCCCCAATCACGTGCCAGTAACAAGTGCCTATCCATGCCCTTCAATCATGTGCCAGTAACAAGTGTCTCTCCATGCCTCCTCAATCATGTGCCAGTAACAAGTGCCTCTCCATGCCCCCCCACCCCCAAATCATGTGCCACAAGTATTGTCCCATATAAAAATAAAAAACATTTATACTTACCTCCATGGCAGCGATGTGATGCAGGCCTCTTCCGGCCTGTGTCCCTCGCTGTACGGCTCTCTGCTGCACCGGCCTCTGATAGGCTGCAGGCCTTGTGCCGGCAGCCTATCAGAGGAATAGCGTAGGAAGACGCCTCTTCTGCCCTGCCGCAGCACAGCCATCTGTATCGCTGTTCTAAGGACTGCGATACAGATGACAACTAGTGATGATCGAGCACCAAAGTATTCGGAAGTTCGAGTGTTCGGCCCGAACACATTGCCATATTCGTGTGCTTGGCCGAGCACCAGAGTATAATGGAAGTCAAGGGGAGACAATCGGGCACCCCCTGCTCTGAAGAGGGGAGGGTGCCTGGTCCATTGGAAAAGGTCAGAAAGTGACAGAAACACCACTGAAATGGATCGGGAACAGCATGGGGACGATGTCTGGATGTATCTTGGACTCTCAGGTCGCTGCTGGGAACCATGTTGTCCGTGTTCTACGACACTTTTACAGACACCCCCACCCTCCAAAAAAAAAATTATAATAAATTTCACAGGAAAAGTTGTTAGGAAACATTCTTTCCTGTATATTCAATTGTATGTAAAGTGCAAGTGCTGCCAAAAATTAGAAGTAAGAGGCACTCCAAAACAGCCTGTATATCACATAAAGGAGGGCCTCATTCACATTGTGGTACAATTGTTCAGGTAGTGGGACTCCTACACTCATAAAGCCTATGCACTAAGTGAAAGGGCTGCAAAAAATTACAAGGAACCAACACTCCAATACACCCTTTATCCAAATGTTTTTGACGGTCACCAGCAGGCCACCAATCATAATTTTTCAAGGGTGTGTATGGGGAATTTTTCAGCTCCCTACACTGTCTTTACCTTCCTATGCTCTCCTCTCCCTGTCTATGTCTGAGCCGAACATGCATCATCGAGTACCGCCATGTTCCGAGCATAGTGATGCTCGAGCCGAACAGATATTCGTATTCATCATAGTGATGATATTCATCACTACTGACAACCCGAAAAGCTTTCCGCCCTGAATCTCACTATATTCTCAGGGGGGGGGGGGGGATAGACCCGTCCTGTCCCCCCCTGGATCCGTCAGCCTTCATTAACGCAGTGCCAACACAATGTTCTTCCCATTGTCAGTCAGCATGGTTCCGATTTTTAGTTGCCACGGAGAAAGTCAGGATTCGATATCTTGAAGCATCACACGGAGCAGTTCCTCCTCTGTGTGACTTTGTTCGCCAAGGCAAGCCAGGTGCAGATCAGTGTGACATCGCTGAGCCCTGAACATGTGGTATGCTGGAGGGGCACTGTGACTTGTGACCTGTAGTGGAGGCTGAGGACATGGTGGAGAATGAAGAGGCAGATGCGGACATTGTCGCAGGACCAACAGCGAGACAACATTGAGGTGGAAGCTGTTTGACCTGTCCAAGTTGCTGGTGTGGCTTTGCAGGAATCACATTCACACAGTGGGCCTGTAAAGGACATTTATTGTCCCTGACTGTAGTACAGCTCCACACGTCGGCGCTGCCATGCACTTTGGCAGACACCGACAGGCTCAAGGACTGGCCCACCGTCTGTTCATCATGTCTGTGCAGGGCTTGTACTGCCTTTTTCGCAAAGAAATGACGGGCTGGCTTGGGACTCTCCACCTCAGCTCGGCACAAGCCATCAGTTCTCTTAATGGTGCAGAGTCCACCATTTGGAAAGCGAGGGACTGAAGCACCAGCAACTTGGACAGAAGCATGTTCAGCTTCTGCGCCTTTGGATGCATGCATGCATACTGTTGTCCCTTGGCAATCGCTTTGGTGATTGATTGCTGACAGAATGACTGATGAGGTGTAGGAGCAGGAGCATCTGGACCAGCAGAAGATGGGATTGACAGACAGCTCCCTCTGGCTGAGGTGGTGGAGCCTTGACTGGCTGAAACTGCGTGCATACCACTGGGTGATGTAGCGGTAGCTGCGGCAGGCTGGACCACCACATTAGAGCCACGGTTATCCCAGGCTACTTTATGGTGACGTTGCATATGTTGACGCAGGGCCATGGTGCAAACATTGACTCCAAGCCCACGCTTCACCTTCTGCCCACATATTCTACATATGGCCATGTTGACCTCCTCTGGCGGCTTTACAAAAACTGCCACACCGCCGAGTACATGATTTTCCCCCCAACACTACTCACTGGCTGACTGCTACCACCGTTGCTTCCGTGAACCCATACACCACTCCTTTCCGGGCCCTTTTTGCGATGCCTTGTCCACGCCTTGCTCGCATTGCATCTCTGGGGTACCTCCAGGACCCCCAGCACATGACAATCTAGTAGTGTCTACACATCACTGATGTCCTCCTTAATGGCCTCTGGGTCAGGAGCCTGACCACTCGCAATACAGGCTCCCATGCCACTCTCCTTGTCACTACTTGCCCACCTAGTGGAGAAAGTGGCGGTTGTCTCCTCCACATCTTGACTGGGCAGTAGCTGCTGACTGTCCTCTAGTAGCTCTTCCTCGCTGAAAAGTGAAACTGAGCCCACTGCATGTAGTACTTCTTGCAGTGATGGAACAGAAAAGGCCAGAGGCAGGTTAAGGACAGGTGAGGGCACAGGTCCTGCTCCCAGGCCATGCCAACTAAGGGTTGTGTATGATGAACCCACCGACTGTTGGCTGGGGGTATCTGATGTCACTTGGGTTGACGTGGATGATAGAGTTAACCAATCAAGAACCTCTGGGTTGCTGCTCAAGACACGACCGGTAGATGACAACGGGAGCTCGGGCCTCTCGCAGTGACTACTGCTGCCATAACCCCTTACTCTGCTGAGACCTCTGCTTGCGCCAGAAACATTCAGGTCTCTGCCATTCCTCTGTGCATGGCCTGGCACTTCTCTTCCTGACATACTTGTAGCTGAACTAAACAAATTAAATGGAAATCAAAACACCCCTAAAAGCGACGAATATATTTTTCTTTTTTTGTACTGAAATAGGCCACTAAACGCTTTAATCACAATTAACTGCGGAAATGCACTGAGAATATATTTTTCTTGTTTTACTAAAATACAACCCTATACGCTTTGACCAGAAAAAAATTTAAGAGTGAAGTGCGTATATATATTTCTTTAAGTACTGAAATACGCCCCTATACGCTTTCAACAGAAATCACTGCAGCAGTGCACTAAGAATATATATTTCTTGTTGCACTGAAATTAGCCACTATACAATTTGACCAGACAAACATTAAAGATTAAACTGCCTATATATATTTCTTGAAGTACTGAAATTCATTCCTATACGCTTTCACCAGAAATAATTGCAACAGTGCAGTGCATATATATATTTTTCTTTTTTAACTGTAATACGCCCCTATACACTTTTACCAGAACTAACTGTAGCAGTGAACTAAGAATATATATTTCTTGTTGGACTGAATTAGGTCACTATACGCTTTGACCAGAAAAAAAAAAATTAAAAAGTGAACTGGGTATATATTTCTTTAACTACTGAAATACGCCCCTATATGCTTTCAATATTACAGCCTGATGAACGTATCAATATATATTACTAAAATAATAAACTTTATTGTATGTCATTAAAATCTGGGATTAGTTCATGTTAATGTGTTACAGTACAGCTCAGGCAACCAGGTTACTGTTGTGTGGAGAGGGATAGAGGTATAACCATTCACACTATAAAGTAGCCTGGACAAATGTCCCTGTATTGGCTCACAAATGTGCTGCAATCACAAGACAGGGAGAAAAGGGCACAGTCCTATGGAGCCATGTCCTAGAACATACAAACATGGCTCTAACCTGCCCTGTGTTTGTATGTTCTAGGGCACAGCTCCATATGCAAGATTTTAGGCATTTACCACCCCTCTGTATTAATGCTAGCTAAGACAGACTCCGGCTTTGGTCTTTAAAAGGAGACCCTTAGTAGGCACAGAAAACAGTGCTACAAAGGGAAGATAGCAGACACAGAATATAGTGCTGCTTAGGTTAGTTAGTAGTGGCATCACCTACAGATAGGGTGGGAGTGATAGAAGCACTATAGTATCATTGATACACATATAAGTGACTAGTTTGTGGCTATTTCAATATGCCACAAACGACCACTTTAGATCGATATACTGGTGCATCCTCCACCAACTGCCAAGTAACATAAACCTACCCTAAGACCGCTGTTTCACAGAGGGCTAGGTATATGTATATAAAGACCCTCCTGTTGCTCAAATAGGATACACAAGACTGTGCCCTTTTCTCCCTGTCTTGTGATCACAGCACATTTGTGAACCAATACAGGGACATTTGCCCAAGCTACTTTATAGCGTGGATGGTTATACGTCTATCCCTCTCCACACATCAGTAACCTGGTTGCCTGAGCTGTACTGTAACACACATACATTAACTTATCCCAGATTTTATTGACATACAATAAAGTTTATTATTTTAGTATTATATATTGGTACGTTCATCAGGCTGTGATATTGTTACTTATACATTGGACGTACACACGTACATTTCTTTCTAGTGTGGGATAGTCCTATATGCTTTCAACAGAAATCACTGCAGCAGTGCACTGAGAATATATATTTCTTGTTGCACTGAAATTGGTCACTATACACTTTGACCAGAAAAAAATTTAAGAGTGAAGTGTGTATATATATATCTTGCAGTACTGAAATACACCCCTATACGCTTTCACCAGAAATAACTGCAACAGTGCAGTGCGTACATATTTATCTTTTTACTGTAATATGTCCCTATACACTTTCACCAGAAATAACTGCAGCAGTGCAGTTTGTATATATTTTTCTTGTTGCACTAAAATACGCCCCTATACGCTTTCACCAGAAATAACTGAAAAACTGCAGTGAGTATATATTTTTATGTTTTACTGAAATTGGCCACTATACGCTTTGACCAGAAAAAAATTAAAGATTGAAGTGCGTTTATATATTTCTTGCAGTACTGAAATATGCCCCTATATGCTTTCAACAGAAATCGCTGCAGCAGTGCACTGAGAATACATATTTCTTGTTGCACTGAAGTTGGCCACTATACGCTTTGACCAGAAAAAAATTTGAGTGAATGGCGTATATATATTTCTTGCAGTACTGAAATACGCCCCTATATGCTTTCAACAGAAATCACTGCAGCAGTGAACTGAGAATATATATTTCTTGTTGGACTGAATTAGGCCACTATGCGCTTTGACCAGAAAAACTGCAGCAGTGCAGTGCGTATATATATTTTTCTTTTTTTACTGAAATATGCCCCTATATGCTTTCAACAGAAGTATCTGCAGTAGTGAAATGAGTATATATTTTTCTTGTTGTACTGAATAAGGTACTAAGATATAAGCCACTAAAGGCTTTTCAACATAACACTTGCAGCTCAATAATAAAAAGCTGGAATGACAGAGCTTTCTAATAACTATTTGGATCCCCAAATAATCTTTCCCTGCACTTGCAAATCCCTTTCATATCTATGTCCCTAGCACCTTCTGATGTCTCTTCCTGCACTAAGATGCTGTGAAATGATTACTCCCTACCCTTTCCCTGCACTTATAAATCGTTTTTTCTGTCTTTTTTTTCAAAATCTTTTTTCTACTTGCTGTCCCTAGCACCTTCACACATCTGTCCCTGCACTCTGAACGCTGGAAAATTTCTGACTGTAAGATGGCCGCCGTATTTATAGGGCTGTGACATCACAGGGCTGGCTGGCTGCTAATTATCTGCATGCAGATATGCCAATCTGGGGGATCCCGCCTTCCCAGAGTTCCTTGCCCCATGTCTCCAGTCCTCACACGTGTAGCCACCATTTTAGGAAAATTGTGATTCGTTACCACGAAGTGTAAGAAAATTCGCATTCGCTGCAAATCAAATTTTTACTGAAATTTTAAACTTATTTCACTTCGTCAGCTTCAATTTGCTCATCTCTCGCAAAATTTAGAGAAAGGGTTTGGTGTCAATGTGGCCTCAATGGCGTAAAATATAAATGAGATCTAATCTCGCTCTTATCGGGAGTAGATTTTAGCTTTTGGAGCATGAACAGCAGAAGATGTGACAAATTTAGTAAGAGACATGTGCATATGAAACACCGGTCTTTAGGAAATTGGCACCAATATGTCAATAATCTGTAGACAAGAACCGTTCAGATTAAGGACTTATGGTTATAGAACAGGACCTCTGCTAGGGCTAATTATGTGTTGTGGTTACATATACAGGTTAAATTAAACGCCATAGACTTGAAAGTGGTTAGTCGTAAATACAATAAAATGCTGGTACCCTGACGAAATGAGGAAAAATACAATGAACATAGACTTACAGAAGTAAAAGCAAAATTATATGTTGCTTACTTAAACAAATCTGAATGGATTCCCATTACTCAGAAATTCTACAATACGATGTAGGGTATAGCTCCATGCTGTATAAAATATTCTGCAGAACAGCTATTACTTTCATTGTTATGCACTGTTATTATTTTGCTGTGTTTATGAGGCATCAACATATTCAGTAGAGCTGTGGAATATATTTAAACACTATAAATAGCAAATTATACAAAATGGCACTGCAGCACTTTAACAAGCTATTTATTCACTATTTTGATAATAGAAAGCTTTCTGACTCATCACCTATGACCAATTTGCACAGTATTTCACTGCAAAAAAAACCATTCTTCAGTGGGTAGACCCACTGTATATACATAATAACTCCAAGATAAGAAAATACTTTACTAATGACAATAAACACTTTCCAAAGGGGTTGTGTTTTTATAGTAGATTTCCTCATACTTCATGGTAGTAAATCGATTTCCCAAAATGGTGCAAAAATATATATAATAATGCTTATCTAATCCAGTAGCTAAAGAAAGGCCGGCAGCCATCATCTTGATTGAAGATTTCACAGGAAATCCCGTGTACAGTGACATATGATGTCACCACGCTGGCCGACATGATAACTTACTCATGGGCCGCCAGCAAATGGATGAGGTAAGTATGATGTAATTTATTTTGTTTTTAATTTGACACTGTATTATTACTTTCAGATGCTGTGATCAGATATGAACATGGCATCTGAGGGGTACAATGATGTGGGGGGAAGGGGGCGGTGCAATCGCTTCTCCCTGCCATTGCACCCACTACTTACAAAGAAATGTGCTTTGTTACTAAGTAATTCGTCACAAGGCAAATTTTTTTCTAAAGTTTGGCAAGGCAGTAGGATCAAATTTATGAATACTTTGCTCATCTCTAAATATGACCCATAAGGCTAACAAGGAATGGTGCCATTTCTGGGTACATAAAGTTTAATACGTATTCACTAACCAAACTGAAGCAAAACTGTAAAATGTTAATTGTTTATTCCTGGAATGGATTTTTGATGCCTTCCTTCAGGAGGAAGAGGTGTCAGTCAAAAGGAGCCATTGCTTAGTACCCTGCATTGACTTGACTGTAGACATTTACACTGCCTAATTGTTGAGCAGATAATTGAGAACAAAAGTTCTTATGATCACCTGATAAACTCGTTCATCGAGTGAAATTTTATTTAATGCGGACACCTCAATCATCGTTTGTGTGAGATCGTTCTATGCAAACAGCACTCTGCTGCCCAGAAGCAATTAAGTTGTATGAAGGTCTGGGAATAGTCAGCCACCCACGAGCAGTGAGAATGGTCAAAGAAGTGCCTGGATCTTGAGGAGGAAGGGAGCCCGTGGAATGAACTTGTAAAGATGGTGTAAGAGAAAAATAGTGAAATGGGTCCCAGAACTGGAAGTACTTAGATGAGTTACTCAGGCACTGAGGGAGCCACTGAAGGTGGTGAGCCTGAGACAAGGGAATTAGTAAATCTGTACTGACTGAGAAATATTTGAGCACCAACAAGTGTAGCATTGGGAAGAAGCATGGAATGCATTTTCAAGTTGGCTAAAGCTGAAGTTGAAGCTAAACTAAACAACAGCATCTCTGGTTAACATTACTACTAGAAAACTGTGTAAGAATATTGACCTGTGTGCTGTATTTCTAAGATAAAAGTGGTGGCCTTCATGGGTTAGTAATGCTGCTATGGACTTTGTGAACTGTGGACCTGAACTTTGCTAAAAGGGGCTGTGCTGTATTCCACAACAATTGTTAATATGCACAAAATATGCATGGAGCAATGGCTGGTTAGAGTGATATTGGAAATGTCACAGTGACCCCCGGAGCTGCTTGGGTATCACATTCTAACGTACTCTCCTACTCAATTGT
Organism: Bufotes viridis; assembly: GCA_033119425.1. Taxonomy (NCBI): domain Eukaryota; kingdom Metazoa; phylum Chordata; class Amphibia; order Anura; family Bufonidae; genus Bufotes; species Bufotes viridis. The sequence continues at coordinate 293,928,146 of CM065591.1, read as the reverse complement.
GTGCACCGCCTCTAGAAACTGTAACCAATACATTTATATACTAGATAAAATGATAGTAATCACTAAGAATGTTATGCCTATACACAAGACAATACATCTTTCTGGTATGCACTAGAAAGTGCCTGTGATTTTCTATTGGGGTGTGGTAGCCCTTTCACTGGGAAAAGTTGGAAAGATCACATTAGATTTATCTGATCTATAGGACTGGTCCAACATCACTTATCAGTACTCTAACATTTTATTCATGAAAGGATCATTAATAAGTTTTAGGACCCATTCACATGGTGGAATTTTCCGGTGGAATATTTGTGTGGACCCCACGCCAATATTCTATTGGCAGCTGCATGGTGTCTGCCTCCCATTGTTTTCAATGGAAGGGAACATTGAATTTTGTGGCCCTGCAATTTAAAACCAGAACCTTGCCAAGAGGGATATGGAGCTGCAGTGGGTAACTGCTTAGGATTTGGCTCCATGCAATTGAGCTAAGCCGCGAACAGGTCCATTGGTTCCAAATTAAACAAACTTGGCAGACAGCATCAAAATCCACCATGTGAACTTGTCCTTAGACTAGTTGTTTATGAAATATTTTACATTAAAACAGTGACAATATATAAGGCAACGTGGAAGTCTCAATCTGTGTGTTTGAGAAAAATAAATTGGAGCCATAACAACAGACTAGCAATATTGTGAAATCAAGCACTCCTTTTGAAATATACTAGTAATTAGTCATCTGGTACTTTTGGTTGATTCTTATAGTCATTTTATCACAGCAACATGCCATGCAAGTGGCCAAATGAAAACCTAAATGTAATGGAATAATTGTAATGAATGCAAATCAGTATGGTAACCACCCAACTATGTAAACCTGCTTGTTTATGGAAAGCCATGACATTTCTTGACAGAAACATGCACAGATTTATTGTGTGTAAAACAATGTTGGCAAAGTAGCTATGGAGCTGTCATAGAGGAGAAGTAAATGTTCAACCCAAAGAACTAATATTTACAGAATGACTTTTTATCACTTCTGGGGCTCGTTGGATTTATGGCTCATTTTCCTGTGTTTCTCAGCAGTTCTGCAATAAAGAGGATGAGTCCCTCTAGCTGGCCACATTTACACTTTGTCTCAAATCTGTCTCTCAACTGCAGAGCTCTAAAAAATTATCATTGTGGGACTTGTAAATCAGGCCAGCTTGATGTGCAATGCTCTCTCTTAGCCAGAATATTCTAACAAAGGATGCCTGCATCCTGTAGCTTTGGCATTTTGCAAGAACGAGGATTGGCAGGGGCACTGAATATATTTATGGCACTTCCTGAGAAATCTGGAGGTGCCATGTTAAGCATACCAACCAACAATACCATAAGATCATGGCCTTGTTTACAGTGTGAAAAATTGGTGAATTTATCAGCATCTGCTAATTTTACATTGTTCCCACTGTTACAATGTTTTGCATAATTGTTCTGTAATGATATCTTAATTTCCATATGGCACCCGATGACGCGTGTTCGGCTCAGTCTTAGTCAGGGAGAGATCTGCTGAGGAAGGGACAGACAGTGTAGGGAGTGATATAGGAATATTTTATTAGAAAAACTTTTCAGAGACCGAAAGTCCTTTTAAGGACTATTGGGTGTGGCAGCAGCAATATCTATTTGTAGCGCAAACTGAGCTAAATAGCTAAAACTTTACAGACCCAAAAGTCCTTTTAAGAACTATTGTGTGTGGCAGCAATATCTTTTTTTAGTGCATCCTGCGCTAAATAGCGTGCAATAGTTAGGCTGCTGCAGACAGCGACATTAGGTGTGCCACATCTCATGTGCAAAGTGTGCGCATGCAAAAAATATCTGTGACTTCCAGTTTACTTTTTCCATAGACGGTGCCTGCTGCGGACAGTGACATTAGGTGTGCAACATCTCCTGTGTAAAGTGTGCACATCCCAAAAATATCTGTGATATCCAGTTTACTTTTTCCATAGATGGTGTCTGCTGCGAATAGTGACATTACCAGGGTCACATCTGCAGTGTAACGTGTGCGCTGAAAAAAAATTATCTGTGACATACAGTGTAAAGTGACATTTTTTCGAGTGTCAGCTCACCAGCAGGCCCTCACCTACAATCTTTTACAGGGTCAGCTCACCTGCAGGCCCTCGCATATAATGATTTACAGGGCCAGCTCACCTTCAGACACTCACTACAACCAGTTGGAGGTTCAGCTCACCAGCAGGCTCTCACCTACAATCATTTAGAGGGTAAGCTCACCAGTAGACACTCATCCCTAATGTTTTAGACAGTCAGCTTAGCAGCAGGCCCTCGCCCCTAATGTTTCAGATGGTCAGATCAGAAGGCCCTTACTCCAAATGTTTTTGAGGGTCACCAGCAGGCCATCAATCAATGTATGATGCCCTCCTTTATGTGTAACAAAGGGTGTATCGGAGTTCCGGTTCCTTGTAATTTTTGGCAGCCCTTTCACTTAGTGCATAGGCTTTATGAGTGTAGGAGTCCCACTACCTGAACAATTGTACCACAATGTGAATGAGGACCTCTTTTATGTGATTTACAGGTTGTATCGGAGTGCCTCTTGCTTGTAATTTTTGGCAGCACTTGCACTTTATTTACAGTAAATATACAGAAAAGAATGTTTCCTAACACTTTTTCATCTAAAATCTATTTTATCTTTGGTTTTGTGCATATTATTGTCAGTCTGTAAAAGTGGTGTACTACTCGGACAACATCGTTCCCAGCAGCAACCTCCATGCTGTCCTGAACCATTTTGGTGGTATTTCCATCAATTTCTGACCTTTTCCTATGAACCAAGCACCCTCCCCTCTTCAGAGCAGGGGGTGCCTGGTTTAATGCTCAAGTTCTCCCATTGACTGCCATTATACTAAGGGTTCTCTGTAGAGCACCCGAGCATCCCGATGGTTCAGCCCGACCACCCGAGCACTTGGCTGCTCAATCAACGCTATAGGTCATCAATGTAAGATCAGCAGGGTCTGACCCCTATCCCTCCCCCCCCCCCGATCAACTGTGTAAAACAACTATGGAACTGCCGAATGTATAGCACTGTTCTTGGTAAGCAGTGAGGAAGCCATAGCGGTAACAAGAGCTCTTGTGTGCTCCTCAGCTTCCTCAAGCTTCCTCAGCTTGAGCTGAAAGTCTGACCCTTGCCAATCACATATTGATGATCTATCCTCAGGATAGGCCATCAATACCAAAATCCTTGTGAACTCCTTTAATTATTTAACCAAAGCCAGCATTTATGACAATGCCACATCAAATACAAAACTGTGAAAATATGAAAATGAGGCAGAATTATTGGACTGCATATTGATAAAAGCTACAACTTTGTTACTATTAATATTATACAAGATTAAAGGGGTTGTCAAACAGCCTTTTTTAAATTGAAGACAGTCTGGTGACCAGATGACCCTTTTGTGTTCGGCATCAGAAAACCAGTATATGTGATTGACCATATACTAACCCTGTAGCTGCTCACCTTAATAGTCAACAATGTAAAACATTAAAACATGACTGAACCAAAGCAACCAGTGAGAGGGACAATCGAGAAATAGAGGGACATCCTAATAGGGCATATGGAAATGTGTTGCCCTCATAAAGAATGTAAACTCATTAGAGGTACAGACCAGATTTTCATGCAAATGTGACATAGAAAGACAGTCACAATAGACAGCAGTACGTCTGTTGGTTTTACAGTAACAGCTTGAGTTTTGTTTCATATTTTAACAATTTCTAATTTAATTTGCATAATTTTGAACAGTCGCACAAGCTCAATTATTGAAATAGAGGTTCCATATGGTATATTATATATAAATGTAATGTGTAAAATAAGACGCTAACTATTGTAAATCCTATATTTCATCTTTAAAAACTGAAGGCTTATCTGGTGCTCCAGTCAATAAAAACTGCTTCCTTTTTAATTTGGTTTAGCTGTACTTTTGAAGCAAACAGCAATAGCTAAATCCTTAAAAAGCAATTGAGAAGTAATCTTCGGATAAGGCACTGGACACAGCAGGTGGTTTGTGACCACAGTGCACATCATTTGGCAGATACTGCTTTCTGCTCCGTCTTGCTACCTCTATGTTTCACTGTAAACCTTTTTCTAAACTGTATTGTTATATTTTACTCTAACCCTATTTACCTTGAAAAAAAAATGTAATCAAATATCAAAATTTCAACTCCATACAGATATTGTGGTAGTTCGGAATTGAACCTAGTCTCCCAATGGTGCAAAATAACATAAATACATTAGAGATTAGCAAATTTCTTGAAATTTGTTTTGGGTCAGATTTGCCAAAATTTTCAAAACATTTGATTTGGTCCAAGTTGATTCTAATGCGAAGCAAAGAGAGAAAGAAAGAATAGGTCACCCAGCGCAAAACATCACTATGGGAAAGAGATATACCAACCAGTTTTCCTTTCAAATGGAAAGGAACATAAAGTGTCTCATTCCACAAGATGCAATATAACTATCCAAAGTCAATGCTAAGCCTTTTAAACAGATCCTAAGCATAACTTTGATAACAGCAAAGCCAGCATCTCATCTGTACACAGCTCTTTCTGGATGATCACTCTTTCAGTAGAGCAGAGAAAATTGACTTAGCTAGCTGAGAGGCCTTTGTCGGAAATCTGCAGGGTACTTTTTCTCATTATGGTGTATGGACAGTTAGTGTGAAAAGTACTGTAGGCCAGGAAAATCTTCTCTGGGTTTCTAGGAAAAAATACATGCAAATTACCATAGCTTATATCTGGTGACATCAGAGATATCTGGCTTTCTTTTCCTTTTGGAAGAAAAGCTAATTTGAATATCTTTGGATTTCTGTGAAATTTATTGAAATTACAGTAGCTTTCCTTTAAAAAGGAAAATAAAGCACACTTCCAGGCCCCTGACAAAGGCCTCTCAGCTACCTAAGCCAATTTTCTCTGCTCTATTCAAGGGTAATTACCAAGAAAAGAGTATAGGGGTCCTTTATCAAACTGGTGTAAAGTAGAACTGGCTTAGTTGCCCATAGCAACCAATCGGCTTCCACCTTTCATTTTTGACTGCATCTTTGGAAAATGAAAGGTGGAATCTGATTGCTTGCTTTGTGGAACTGAGCCAGTTCTACTTTACACCAGTTTGATAAATGACTCCATATATGTAGATGAGATACAGGCTTGGCTATTATCCAGGCTTTAAGGACTGTTTAAAAGGTTTATCATTGCTTTGGAATTGCTTGTTGCATCTGAAGGAGTAAGACTCTCAGTTTTTTCTTTTTTTTTCCATTTAAAAGTGCATGTTTTTTCCCCCAGGGAAATGTTATGCATTGGCTAGCCTATTCTCTCTCTCCCTAATTTGCCCAAAAGGAATCACAAGAAATTTTGGTTGCCTCTCACATACAGTATGTATATTTGCGACAGATATTAATAGACTTATATGGTAAAAATTCTGGTGTAGGGTCATGCATTAAGGTACCGTGCTGTATGATTTGAAATTCATTTATGGGTAAATGAATCCAATCTATGTTATCATATTTTGTAGAAGTTCATCTATACCCAATATAAATCACATCAATAAACTATCTTTTTACCAGCAATGTTATCTCTATATTACATTGCTTTCTCCTGTACATCATCAGAAAAAAGTAGTTTTACTTTAACTTACTTGAGCGATTGAAGCATACGTAGCATAACAACATATCCTATGTAAAAAAATTATTGAACTTTTAATATTTTTTTAAAGAAATGCTGTTAAAGATCACTATAGGCACCATGCACATAAACATATAAAAATTGTGCCATTTTGTATGGCTGCGTATAATGCATATATGAAGTTGCACGACATAATATTTTTCTAGAGTGGCACATACATTTTGTGCAAACATATACACAGCACCATTTGAAAGTATGGAAGGCTCCATAAAATAGCATCATCTGTATTACAGATCTGTACAATTTGGAACGTATACAGTAAAGCAGTTGTGTGTGTGTGAGGCCTAAGAATTAGGGTCCATTTACACGTCCGCAATTCTGTTCCGCATTTTGTGGAACGGAATTGCGGACCCATTAATTTCAATGGGGACAGACGATGTCCCGGCCGGGTCCGCAATTGCGGATCCGCACTTCCGGGTCCGCAATCGCGTTCCTGAAAAAAATAGAAAATGTCCTATTCTTGTCCGCAATTGCGGACAAGAAAAGGCATTTTCTATATAGTGCCGGCGATGTGCGGTCCGCAAATTGCGGAACGCACATAGCCGATGACCGTGTTTTGCGGATCCGTGGAGCCGCAAAACACACACGGACGTGTGAATGGGCCATTACTTTGTAAAAAATTTGTATGACGTGTGAGCAAGGAGAGGCAAGTATTCTCAAAGGTTTAGTCTAGCAATTCAATGGTACATCTCATCACCAGTGGTATAACTTGGCTCCTATGGAGTTTGCTCTGGGGCCCATAGGAGCCAGCCAGAGCAAATATGGGCAGATCGGGCCCATACCAAAAATCTGATCAGAGCTTCTCTGTTTCATGTCATGATACAGAAAATGTTAGCACTTTCCACTTGACCAATTTCTGGGTATGCACGTAACATTGCATCTGGAATAATTTTTGCCCCCTTGATTAAATATAAGTAGCCATTTAAATTTTGATACCCTCCTAATTAAATCCATTGACCATGCAATGTAATTCATTTCAGTAAAAATTAATTAACTCCGTTACCCAACTATTCCTTAAGTAGCTGGCTGCTTTGGGTGTTGAAATTGTGCAGGATGGTGAATTAACCAGCCTAATGCCAACCCAGGACTTGCCACAGCTATATTATTGTGCATTTAGCACAATAATAAATATTTTTAAGTCACCACAATGAACAGTTATTTCCTAGCCCAAGGGTACCCATTGCCTTGTCCCCAATTATAGCATCCACTTATATATGGTGGTTGAAATTGCCCAGAGCAACTGAGGGATCAAAATTCTGTGATTGGCGTTATCACCAATCACAGACTCTGCCTCCATGTAAAACTGCAGGCACCCAGCAACTATAATGCCTGTACAGCTCCTGAGTGGGTGTCATCTTTAAAGACCTGACATCTGCCAAATATTTACGACATATTATTGAGAGGGGGTTAATACACTGCAAAGCTGGCAATTTGTAAAAGTGCTCATTGGAGACACCTTAATGGAGCCTTATAGAAACATAATATTTAATTCACTTTACTTAAGAAACAGGATATGCATTCATATTGGTTTCCACTATAAAATATAAAACACAATTCATAATTCATTTGAAAGATATAGCCACAGAATACTTTGGTGTAATGAAGTAAGTTCTTCATAGTAGTATTTGCTGGCATAAATCATAAACCAATGAATCTTGTGCCTTGTTTAGATAGCTAGTCATTAAGAATTTATTTAGACTACTGATTACCAAAACACACAGTGTTGAGCTTACAGGAAACCTTAAAGGGTTGTGCTGTAAAAAAATAAATCTAGAGGGCATGTCAAGTGCAATAGTTTGGCGACAGCCAGTCCAGGCTATAAAACGCCATGTAAACAGAAAGGAACCAATGCTTTCTGCTTCCACATAATATTTCTCTTCATCCTGTATATGATCAGACAGCAACAGTCAGATACTATTCCCAGCGCTTACTAATAAATCTTTAAACATAAGGTTTGACTGATGTCTGAATTTTTTAAACTTAACCACATTATTAAATATTTCATATATATAATTATGCATGGTCAATAGGGATAATTTTATTCCCAAACAGAAGAATGATATCAGAAGGAAACGATCTGTGGCTTTAGAATAGAAGCAGTTAAATGTTTGTTCGTCTGTTGGCGTTTCTGAAGGTGGAAAGCCATGCTTGTAAGCATATGAGAACTTCTTTCTTTTTTAGTAAATATTGCTTTACATGCTTTCTACTATTCTTACATACTTCTCCTTTGGCGTGCTAATATGTGTGTGTTCATTTGCATCACTTGTCACATCGGTTCTGTGATTTTGAGCGTTATGAATTGATGAACGCTTCCATCTTAGGAGCCTATATATTTTCTGTATATTACTTCTCCTATATATTAAGTGTACATTATTTCACACGTTGGCCAGCATGGTGGCTCTGTGCCATACAGTACTGGAGCGCTAGGTTCATATCTGTATGGAGTTAGTATGTTCTCCTTGTGTTTTTGTGTTTTTCCCATATTCCAAAGATATACTGATAGGGAACTTATGGTGGGTTCACATTTGCCTTATAGGGTTCCATTATAACATTTTAGGACGGAAGGCAAAACGGAAGCCTTTTAAGATTCATTCCATTTTGCTCCATCCTAACACATGTCTATAGCCACAACTAACGATTCAGTTTTGTTCCGTTATACATGACGGAAAAAATAGACCAGTCAACAGTACTCTTTTATAATGGAACCCTATAATAGAATTCCATAACGCAAATGCAAACCCACCCTTGGATTTTAAGCTCCACTGGGGACGGCAAGCAATGATAATGTTTGTAAAGTGATGCAGAATATGTCAGAGCTATATAAGTGAGTAAAATCAATAATAAGTCAAAACTACCTAATTTTATGTGTTACCTAGCCTATGTTACCCTATGTGAGGACAGCAGTGCAGTGTTTTATACTGTTGAGTCTTTGAACACATCTTATTGGGGTTATCCCATTATAATAATTTATCCTCTATCGGGGAGCGTGGCCTGACCCTAGAGGAGAGCAGATGCATGTCCCAGATTTAACATTCCTAACTGGCGCCATAGACTTTCCACTGTGCAAGACACAGATCAGCAGCCTTCACTTTACCCACAGACCTTTCCACTTCTGGAGCCTACTCAGGTCAGCATCCCTCACTCTTCACACATAACGTGTGGATATCTTATCAGGAGCTTTGAGCCTCCAATTTTTGTCAGTGCTGGCCCAAGGACTGGTTCGCCGTATTGATAACCCTGCTTAAACACCCCGGTGTATGAGCCATTTTTACTAGTCCACCACAAGGACCATACATTTCCATCTCCATCTCACTTATCCTTTCCTCCATGGTTAAACTTCGAACTTATGAAGGAGTAAATTTTGGGAGGCATGGAGAACCCCCTTTTCTTTTCTTACATGCTTGCTGGTACCACAACCGCTCACACAAATATGGTTAAAATTGGGAAGCCTGAAGCAGTCACCACTTCTAAACCAAAGAAAACACAGCGGGATATGGAGAAATTCCTGCGCAAAAAGTCACCTCATGCCAAACAAGACTTCCTACCCCCCTCAGCAAGCGCTAGGTTGCAAGATCCTTCAGAACATTCCGAAGCTGAGAGTGAGAATCTGGACCGCTCTCTAACAAAAGATACGCAACTGGTTACTTCCCAAAAATCTTTCCAAAGAATTATAGAAACAGCTCTGCAACCTGTCATGACTGAGTTATCTGACATTAAGAGTGACTTGAGAGACATGGGGGGTAGGGTCGAGAAACTAGAGGAAAACCAAGCTGATGAGACCAAAATGATAGCATTTGGTGAAGCGTCCATTGAAACTTTTCACACCGTTCAAGCCAGAATAAATAACATTCTAGCCTATATTGAGGACCAAGATAAAAGGGGCTGGAGAAATAATCTACGTATTAAGGGAGTTCCAGAGTCCCAATCAGATGTTTCTTTTTTATTATAACATTTTATTGGAGTTTTCATCACAAAAGTGTCACATTTGTACATGAGTAAACATTATACAGTGATATTGCATGTAAATACAATCCAAGCACATGGACACCTCTTGCATACAATAATATGAACCTCCATTTTATATTTTTGTTGGTATTACCCATCTCAAATTCTGGGTGTCCAAATAGCTTCATGTGTTTAGATGCAAGAAAGGGGAGACCATACATTTTTCTTACCTCCTTCCAAGCCACCACAGTATCTCTTATTACTACCGAATTTTTTAGGTCAGGGGGTAGCAGTGCCAAGTTAGAGTGTAACAAACCCCCCAGATCATAATCTTTGGCCAGTGTTTTTTCTAGTGAAATATTAGAAAAGTGTGTTGATTTATTTAGCCAGTCCCTACAGTGACGAAAAATCCCCGCCAGATTGTACCTACGTATATCTGGGAATTTTATTCCACCCATATGTAGAGTCTGCCAAAGTTTTTTCAACCCTATGCGAGCCCTCTTACCGGACCAGATAAAGTCAGTGAACATCTTATTTATTCTCATTATATCCTTATGACGTAAAAGGATTAGGATTGTTTGTAGTGGATAGAGTAGTTTAGGGAAACTAACCATTTTTATTAAGTGACATTTCCCCAGAAAAGACAATGGCAACGTTCTCCATCTACTTAATTCTTGTTGAATTTTATGAATTAACGGGGTATAGTTGAGTGAGTAAATGGAATGGGGAGATTTCCCTATTTTAACGCCCAAATACGTGATGTAGTCCCCAGCTACTTTGATTGGACAATTATTCAGGGTACGTAACGTGTTTAGACTATGGTTCCCTAAGGGTAACAACTCACATTTAGTAACGTTTACTTTGAACCCTGCATATTGGCCAAACTCCTGTAATATAGAAAAGATTTTAGGAATATCTCTCAAGGGATTGGCCAGATACATGATAATATCGTCTGCAAATAATAAAGTATAAACTGTTTGATTCCCAATTTTGATCCCTTCAAATACCTCTGCAGACTCTAAGTAGCGGGCCAGAGGTTCTATTGCGATGTTGAACAACAATGGCGACATAGGGCATCCCTGTCGAGTGCCTTTTAGCAAATGAAAGGGGCTAGACAAGAATCCCGGTAGCGCTATTCGTGCCTTTGGTTCCGCATAAAGTGCAGCCATAAAATTTCGGAAATTCCCTTTCACCCCCATTTCATCCAACACCTTCGCTAGCCACACCCAACTTACATTGTCAAAGGCCTTTTCGGCGTCTATAGTTAGTAGCGCCGGCCTATTTTTGTTTGGATTGGCACGATAAGAATGGTCTAGAACGGTTAGCACTTTTCTCAAGTTAAATACTGCCGACCTGCCTTTGACAAATCCCACTTGTGATGGTCCTATAAGGTTTGGTAAAATAATAGCCATTCTCTCAGCCATTATTTTTGAGAATATTTTTTGGTCAACATTAATAAGAGAGATGGGGCGGTAAGAAGTCGGGTGAGTTGGATCTTTTCCGGGCTTTGGGAGTAATCGAATATAGGCTGTGTTATCAGTTAGATGATCCTGTTCCCCTTTCAATATGCCGTTATACTGTGACATCAATAATTGAGAGATGTCACTCCCCATTATTTTATAAAATTCCCCGGTGTAACCATCAGGTCCTGGGGCCTTCCCTGCTTTTAGAGTTTTTATCGTCGAGGATACCTCTTCCTGGGTTATTGATTTATTTAAATCGGCTAGTTGTTCCTCTGTCACTCGAGGTAATTTTACTTTATCTAAAAGGGTATTCGTTAAAGTAGGTATAGAAGAGTCCCTAGAATATAGTGTTTGGTAATAAGTCCTAAATATTTCTAATACTGACTGAGGAGAAGTCTGCAGTTGTCCTCCCGAATCTTTCAAGGATGGGAAACCTATCTGTTCCCTACTTCCCCTAGAAAGCCTTGCCAAAATCATCCCCACTTTATTTCCATATTTAAAGAATGTTGACTCCTTTTTTGATCTATTCATTTCTTCCCACCTAGTATACCATAATTCATAATCTTTTTTGGCCAATAACCAAGATTGTTTTGTATCAGGTGTGCCGCTAGATAGAAAGGTGGTATAGGTGTTACGTAGAGTCTCCGTAACGTCATCTATTTTCTTTTTTGTCTGTTTTTTCAAGGAATGAATATAAGATATTATCCTTCCCCTCAATACCACCTTTGCCGTTGCCCAGAGTAGATACGAGTCTCCTACATGTCCCTCATTATCAGACAGGAATTCTAGATACCAGGCTTTCAGTAATTCCTGGAAGTTCTCATTGTGCGCTAGGTAGGAGGGGAATCAGTGCCTTTCTGAATCGTGTCATATAGGTCTAGCTGGACCGGACAATGATCAGATAGGACCATGTCCAGAATGGCTGTAGCTTTTATCTGATAGATCAGATCTGATGACGTTAGTAAATAGTCTATTCTAGACCAGGAGTCATGTGGGGCAGAGTAAAATGTATATTCCCTACCTTCCGGATTGTATCTCCTCCAGGGATCTATCAGCCCAATATCTTTCATAAAACTGTGCAACACGCTACCACATGCTCTTTGAATTTGCTGTCTATTGCGATGGGATTTTTTGTCTTCCCTGTGATCCACAATTGTGTTCATGTCGCCCCCCACTATCAGGGGTCCCCTGTTGGCTCCACCTACCACCTGTTGAAGGGCATTGTAAAATGACTTATTTTCTCCATTCGGTCCGTATACATTAACAATACTTAGCTCTCCACCGTCATAAGTAATCACTACCTTTTGCCATCTTCCCTCTTTGTCCGCTATGTGGTCTTTTACCTTGTATTTAAGGTTTCTATGAAACAATATCATGGTACCAGCTTTATGTCCCTGTGCGGGTGAACCAATTGCAAGCCCAACCCACATCTTTTCCATGTGTTTGTAATCATCTTCTGTTAGGTGCGTCTCTTGTAAGAGAGCGATATCTGATTTAATGCGTTTTAGGTGTTGAAGTATCATATTACGTTTTGAGGGGGACCTCAGCCCCTTTACATTCCACGAGACCACCCGCATTAGGTGACAGGCACATGGAAAATACGTTCATATGCATCCTGAGCACACATCCAGAGAGTAACCGCCCCCAACCCCCAACAAATAAAACAGTTTAAATAGTGAAATTCTAACAACAGCAGTATTGGAAAAAACTGAATTGGAGCAACCGCCATTTCTGTTTCCTGTTCCATCAGGACTTCACTTTTTTCCCGCCTTTTGGCAACATAACAAACCATATTGCTCATATTCCTAACTACCCTCTCTCCCTCCCCCCTACTAATATGAATGGATAAATTCAATGTCGACCCAGAGAGAACCCCATAAGACGTTAAAGGTGTTCCAAGTACTTGCCAAACCTACGTCACATGGGTGCCTCTCCCGGTACTGACATCTACACGTTAAGCCACACAACCTTATTAAACTTAGAGTCTCTTACACATCCCGAACACCGAAGAGTCCTCTCAATCATTTCCCCAGTCCCGGGATCGCATAGCCCTGGGCGAGGTAGGTATCTCCATTCTGTCCCTGCTTCGTTTAGTCTGCTGGGCCATATTCGGATGGCCTTGTGTCTCTTTCTTCTTTCCCGCCGCTTTGTTCCAAAATGTCTCCAACAGATCAGCCTGCAGTTGAAGCTTTGTCACCGCCTCCTCCGGTGTTTCAAAAGTTTCTGTACTGCCGTTTGCATGATACAGCCTCAGGGTTGCCGGGTACAGTAGTGCGAATCTAACGCTACGGTTGTAGAGCTCCGCACATATTTTAGAAAATGACCTCCTTCGTCTAGCCACTTCTGCAGAGTAATCTCCGAATATAAGTAGTCTTGAACCTTTCCATTCCAGACCTCCTGATTTCCTTTTAGAGAGCCTCAAAATGTTGGCTTTATCTTGATAGTTCAAATATTTAACAATGACCTGTCTAGGCCTGGTGGCCAGACGTTTGCTCTGCTCGTCCTCTTTCACTGCCACTCTGGTGTCCGGGCCTACTCTGTGTGCTCTCTCCACAATACATCTGTCAGGCATACCCAGCAAATCGGGGAGCACTGTTTCACAGAAATGAATCAGGTCTCTCGTTGGTATCTCCTCAGATATACCTACTATCCGTAAATTACTACGACGGGACCTATTTTCAAGGTCCTCAATGCGCTCCCACAACTTCTTGTTTTCAGCGATCAATCGTCTAGTCTGCGCAATATTTGCCCCGGTATTTATTTCTAATGCGTGGACCCGCGATTCAGCCTCTACGATGCGCACATTTTGTTGTTGTAAGTCCTCCTGTATTTGCTGCATGGAGGTTTTAATGGCCGCCGTCAGCGTGGTTTGAAGGTCATCAGCCAGGCGAGCCGCAACTTCCACCGCTAGGGCCTTGTAGTCAATGTTCCTAGAGGTATGTACCGTAGACGATTGAGAGTTGTCTGAGTCATTACTGACCTCGGTACCAGTTAGCAGTATAGTCGGCGCCATGTCTGCTGCTTCCGGCTCCTCCTCTTGCATTTCAGATGTTCCTTTGCCTCGCTGTTTCTTCCCCATACTGCGCACAAACCGGTCCATACAATATCAGTGAGCTCTCCTGAAGTTGGTGTCTGCACTTTCTCGGCACACAAGTATGAAAATGTGGCTGTGTGGCTTACAAATAGTCGGGGGTTGCGGGAGCCGTTCTAACTTGCTGCCTCACATGCGGGCGCCGGAACCGGAAGTCCGAGATGTTTCAGTAATGGACATTACCTACTCTATTTTGCGGCCCTTGCTGGAACCGGACACGGCGTCGGCTCTGGTCCTGGAAAGAGCTCATAGGGCTTTGAGGAATAAGCCCAAAGAAGGAGAGCCCCCCAGGGACATTATATGTAAAATTCTTCTTTCCAGCCGTAGGGATGCAATCCTTAAATCGGCACGAGAGGCAGACGAGGTATTATTTGAAGGCAACAGAATTTCCTTTTTTCAAGATCTTTCTCCGGTCACCTTAAATAAAAGGAGACAGATGAAACCAGTTACAGATGCTCTGAAATCAAAGGGGATTAGGTACAGATGGTTATTCCTGTTTGGCCTCTCTTTTAACCTCCAAGGATCCACCAAAATCATAAGAAGACCAGATGATCTCACCCCTCTGTGTGACGCTATCGGGCTTCTACCTTCTGTGATCCTGTCGTGGCTCCAGATCACTGTTATGACAGATTTGCCTACACTTCCAGAAGCTATGCCTTGGAAACCAGCAAGAGGCCGCCAGTCGAGAAGAAGGCTACAACCTACAGATGACTGAACGTGGTCCATTTAACTTGTTGTGCCTTGGACAGGTTTAAATCATTGCGTAATTGTATAATCAGTGGTTTAGATAGACCTAACCATATGTTAGGTCTCCCTATACAGTGGCGCCTGGACCCTTGGCTCATGATGGTTATACTGGATTGTACCGATTGTTGTCATGGGCTTTGCCCTGTTTTCTGACTGTCTGAGCCAGGGTCCATGCGACACATTTTGGTTGGTTACCAGTTGAAATAGTTGTCAGTGGTGTGTCTAGCCACTACTGTTTTTACAGGGGTTCTCCTTGACTCCTATATGTTCTAGCTTGCAAACAAAATACACTTGTTATCTGCTGTTATAACTGTATTAATAGTCTGCTTGTTTCTCTCTATCATGGCTGAAATGACAGTCGTATCATGGAACGTCCGGGGACTGAATTCTCCGCAGAAGAGGTCACGTGTATTCCAACACCTCAGATCTCTTCACACAGATATTTCAATCTTGCAAGAGATGCATTTTAAATTAGGTAAGGTTCCCAATTTACCGCACACATACTTCTCACAATGGTTCCATTCTAGTCATACGTCCTCTCGATCTAAGGGTGTCAGCATCGCCATTCATAAAAATGTTCCTTTCACACTTACGAATGCATGATGGACCCGAAAGGTAGGTTTCTTTTTCCTGAAGGGCTTGATAGCAAACACGTCTGTCACAATACCAGGTATATACGCTCCTAACTCAGAACAGATACCCTGGCTCATTACTACCTTTGAGAAGCTTCAGTCTTTCGGGGAAGGAATGTACATCCTGAGCGGTTACATAAATGTGACATTAGAACCACCAATAGACTCCACGGCCAAGACATCATATATATCCCGTATCCAACTCAGAGCCCTCAGAAAAAAGCTGGCTGGATTACGCTTGAACGACGTTTGGAGGATCTCTCACCCTCAAGGCAGAGACTATACCCACTATTCAGAAGCTCACAAGACCTATCAGAGGATAGACTACTTATGTGTACAGTCATCCACGCTTCCCCTAATAAGACGTTCTAACATTGGAAACATTGGGATTTCTGACCATGCCCCAGTCACACTATCAGTTATTATTGAATCTCTGCCCAAAAAATAATTTATGTGGAAATTCAATGAATCTCTCCTAAAATCGGTAAAATTCGTGAGACCCTGATACACTATTTTAAAGATAATCTCTCCCCTGATATTCCCCTTCCCCTGATATGGGAAGCCCATAATTCTGTTGTAAGGGGTGAATTGATAGCTCTTGGCACCTATATTAAGAGACAGAGACAGAATCAGATAGACGATTTATTAAAGGCCATCACCACCTTAGAATTACAGCATAAGTCCTCATTATCTCTGGAGATTTTGGCAGAACTAACCACGCAAAGAGATAAATTGAATCACCTACTAAACTATAAAGCGTCCAAAGCATATCTCTATGCCAAACATAAAATATATATATACACGGGAATAGGGGTTCTAGGCTAATGGCAGCGATGGCGAAACATAGACGGGACCACTTGTTTATCAGGGAAGTTGAAATGCCAGGTGGAGGAACATCCACAGATACCAGGGATATAGCAGTACAATTTGAAAACTTTTACTCTTCACTGTATAATTTGAGGCCTATGGAGACTTCCCAAGTTTGTGCAAATAGACAGACAATGATTGAGCGCTTTCTGTATTCTATACAGTTACCGTCCATAACACATTCCCAGCAAATGCAATTAGCTGCCCCGTTTACCATACAAGAGCTCCAACTGGCCTTAAAAAATTCCCCTGCCAACAAAAGCCCTGGCCCAGATGGCCTGCCAATCTCATATTATATGATCATTCTCTGAGGTCATTTTGCCTCATTTACTTCTATCTTTAATTCAGCTGCAACTCATAGGAATTTCCCTATGCAAACTCTATAGGCCCATATTACAGTTCTGCCTAAAGACGGGAAAGATCCCAAGTTATGTAGCAGTTATAGGCCTATCTCTCTGCTCAATGCAGATATAAAACTCTATGCCAAAATGATTTCAAATTGTATCCAGAAAATCCTCCCATCCCTGATCAATAGTGAACAAGTGGGGCTGTCAGAGGTAGAAAGGGAAAGGACAACACCCTCAGACTCCTACATTTGATACAATATGCAAGGGAGAGACGCGTCCCTATGGCCCTCATATCTACAGATGCTGAGAAAGCATTTGATTGGATAGATTGGCTGTTTATGAGAAGGGTCCTGGTTCAATTTGGATTTCCGGAACTGCTTATATCAGCAATTTTTGCCCTATATACGAACCCCTCTGCGGCTATACATTTGAACGGTACACTTTCCTCTTATTTCCGTATATCCAACGGGACGAGGCAGGGGTGCCCGCTCTCTCCCTTGCTGTTTGTCTTAACTATGGAGACGCTCATTCAACGCATTAGACAGCATCCAGATATACGAGGAGTTCTGGTAGGCAATCAATATAACATCGCAGCGGCATACGCCGATGACCTGCTTGTTATCACCTCGAACCCTGATGTCTCCTTCCCGATCCTCTCTAAACTGTTTGATGATTATATGTACTTATCAAACTTCAAAATAAATCCCACAAACTCAACAGCTATTAATATCTCTTGTTCCAAGAACATGATATTTCGGGCAAAAGAGGGAACTGCCTTCCAATGGTCGGATAACCATATAAAATACCTGGGTATACTGATATCCCCCTCCCCCGCCACTTGTTACTCATTGAATTATGTTACACTCCTCTCCCTAGTCTGCGATGAGAAAAATTCCGATAGGCAGATAGGAGCCTGGGTGAGACTAAGCTTCATTCAAGTGAATAGAGCTTAACCCCGCCAAGGCCAGTGATACTAGTCATGACGTCACTGCGCCTGCGGTAAACAGCAAGAAGGCCGAGGCGCTACTGCCAGCGCCGCTGCCTTCTCAAACAGCTGATCGGCGGGGGTCCCGGGTGTTGGACCCCTGCCGATCAGATGCTGATGATCTATCCAGAGGATAGATCATCAGTTTAAATAAACTGCAAAGCCCCTTTAACTAGCGCCAGTTCTCTCTCTCTCCCCCCCCCCTTGTCATTCTTCACTCCCCCCCTTGTCATTATTCCTTCCCCGCCCTTGTCATTCTTCACTCCCCCCCACCCTTGTCATTCTTCCTCCCCCTCCTTGTCATTCTTCACTCCCCCCTACCCTTGTCATTCTTCCTCCCCCTGTCATTCTCTTCCCCTCTTGTCATTCTCTCCCCTCATCATTCTTCACACTCCCCTGTCATTCTCTCCCCCTTGTCATTTTGTCATTCTTCACCCCCTTCACTCCCGCCCCCTTGTCATTCTCTTTCTACCCCCTACCTCTATTGTAGCGCGGCTGAGCTCTTTATGGTCCCCGGGTACAGGAGCTTTTTTTTCCTGTACCCGAGGGGACTGACAGGAAGTGCACACTGTGTGCGCACTTCATGTCAGTCCGGCCGGGTACAGGAGACAGATGCTCCTGTACCCGCGGACCATAAAGAGCTCGGCCATGCTACAATGGAGTGACAGGAGGAAGCGCTGAGTCAGCTCCTCTCCTCTTGGTGCGCCCGGGCGGTGCGCCCTAATGGACGCGCCAGCCCGGACAGTGCTGCAGCCGCCAGAGGCTCAATTCAGAGCGCTTGGCGGCTGCAGCATGAGGCGGGGCCGGCGCTCCTAGCAGCGCCCCTTCCCAAGGGGCGCTCTACGCGGTGGCCTATTCCGCGTATAGGACGCGCCGGCCCTGCTGCCATGATATGATTGACTTAGAACCCTAGATGTGCTCCGATAAGGGTTACAATTGTAAATTTTATACGGAGTAGGAACATAAAATGTTTGATTGTCTTATTCTCCACTAAAAGCATATATACAGTAGAAATTATCTTTTTGCTAGATATATAGGTGCATCATCTGTTCATCTGTTAAACTGATGTGGGAGTTTTATACATGCACTGTAGTGTTAATGGCCTGTCTTGATTTCTAACTAAATATTTCACTCCTAACTGAATGGTTTGCATTCTAGGTTCCCTGAAGACTACTTTCCCAAATCTTCCTGTGAAGACATTTCCTTCTGCCTCCTGTTACAGAAGCTGCTGAGTTGTAGCTCTCTTATTTCCCGTTAGTGTCTGCTGCACACAGTTTAGAATGTCAAAGAGGGAATTAGCCTCTGTTGTACCATTTTTCACCTAGGAGAGAGCTAAAAAGTCTCATCACGTGTGGATCTGGGATTTACAGCATAAGTTTTCAACCTCCAGTGGCTAATTATTTCAAGCAGTCCTGCAGTGCACCTTGGGCAATACTTTATAGAGTTAGCTTCATGTGGTTGAACACGCGTTATCCCATTGGTTACTGGCTGTCACATTGCAGAAGACGGACTGCTATTTCATGCAGCAATTTTAAATAGAAGTGGATGATTTTTCAAGTCATTATTAGCAGAAATGTCAAATAGAAAGGCAGACCTGGTTATCCCGCTGAGAGGAGCCACTGAGGTGGAAAATTCATGCCACTGCCAATGAGCAGAGAGAGGCATCCTGTCAGACAAAGCTTTCTATTGCTTCAGGAACTGAATCCTGGACATTGCTTTACTGTAATGAAAATGTCTGAATTGCCTCTCGGATATTTCCCATAACAGACAATGGGCTTATTTTATAATGGCAGGTTCTGTTCTGAAGTATAGGTATGAAGACAAACCTATGTGGTGAAGGGATAAAAAGGTGTTTGGGTATTTCAGGTCATCTCAAGCTGTTCATGTACATAGTTATATTACCTAGCAATATTTTTTATAGATTTCAAAATAATAAAAATAGAATATTAGGTAAATCTAAAGCTTGTCTACACAACACACTGTCTATAAATGTATGAATGTATGTTGGGTGGTATCCCTATTCAATATTACATAACTGTCACACTTGAAAACATTGCAATATTTGTTCAACACCCATAACATACAACCTGAATGCACTTCAGAACATTATATACTGGGATCTGATTGGTCTTTACGAGTTATTGCTCTACTTCTTCTCTACAACATTTTTAGCAGTGATGCCCATAATCAATATACAGCTGCTAGTAGACTTCCCAGAAAGAGCTGGTCTGCCGAAATTACCACAAACCCATGTAAACAATTAATCCAATGTATAAATGTTTGATGGCTCCACAATAGATCGTGCAAGGCTCACAGGAGATAACTCTGTTACCTTAATGTTTTCGCTTCTCCTGCTTTGCTCTGGAAAAATTTAAGGATATATGTATTTTTCAAACACACTTTGCATGTATATTCCATGGATCCTCAAGTTCAATTTGGAGTAATACTAAATTGAGATGGGTGAAAACACAGGTCCTCAATAGATTTGCTATCTCATGACTTGAGCATCTTGCCTTTATTTAAAAATCCTTTTGAATTATGTACTATGTCTAAAAATTCTTAACAAGGTAGTACAGGATTACATAAACATAGCTGCTTTGTTTCATCTCATGGCACTGTATTTCAAGAGGGGATATAACTACATAATACAAAAACCTAGTAATAAAGAAACTATTAGTCTGGTATAGAGGAGGAGAGAACCCTACCTGCAAGAGCTAACAATCTACAAGGGAAGGGGAAAGAACATAATAATTGACGGTAAATGCAATTATTGCAGGTGGTAGGCTTTCGGGCTTTCCTGAAGAAGTTTTCGGTTACTTTTGAAGGTTTGGATGTTGGGAGAGAGTCCAATATGCTGGAGTATTGAGTTCCAGAGTTTGAGAGAGGCATGTGAGAACAGAGAAGTAGGTCCTGTGAGGATTAAAGATTACATGTGAGGAGCTATTGAGAAAGCAGGTGAGAGATAGGGGACTGGTTGTGGACAGCCTTATATATAGATTTTAGTGTTTGAAACTGAATTTTCTGGGCAATAAGGATCCAGAGAAGAGATTGGCAGAGGGGAGGGGAAGAGGAGAAAAGAGGGGAGAGGTCGATTAACCCGGAAGCTGGAGTTTAGAATAGATTGGAGGGGAGATAGAGTGCTAGATGGGAGGCCACAGAGGAGAATGTTGTAGTAGTACAGGCGGGAGATGAAAACTGCATGCACTAACATTTTAATTGACTCCCAGCATCCCAGACAATCAGCTTTTTGAAGAGATCACTGCTCTTCAATGAACGTTGCAGCCTCTTCCTACATCAGTGATGTCATGTTCATCAGTCACATGCCCTATTTGTAGTTTAGTCCCATTCAAGTGAATGGGGCTGAACTACAATACCGAGCACAGCCACTATCCAGTGGACTGCACTGTGATTGGTGAGCTTAAAGGAGGGCCACGGTGCTCACTGGAGTGCCATGAACTCTTAATCAATATTGTATGGGATATGTCTTCATTCAATATTGTACTTCTGGAAAACCCATTTAATCTTTCAATGTTCACGTTAGAACAGTATAGCAACATACACTTAACTAATACTTATTACATTTTTGCTACAATATCTGAATCTCTCATGACTTTTTTTTACAAGTGGATGTACACAATAATTGAGTCTGCATGTTAACTTTAAGGATATCATGACCAATATTCTAGGGAGCGACAAAGTAAACTTCTCTTCATCACCTTGTCAACATGTCCCTTATTCTTGGCAAAATAGCACTGGAAAAGAACGGGTATTCTATGGTATTTAATATAAAAAGGGGGATGGCACTCAATATATTAGTTCTGTATGGATGGTACTCAATATGTTAATTTTGTAAATATAATTTAATTAGATAGTAAGTAGTTAGAATACAAATACACAATCTGAATTAAAAATGTACAATCGGCGTTAAAATGTACAGTATACTCTTGTGTCCACTCTTTATAGTGAAATAAGATAGAATAAATTATGCAATATCAATTATTTCATCATGTAATGTCTCAATTACTCGGATCCAGAGGTGCTTCCTGTAAAACGTATATAGGTAAAAATATATATAAATAAAAATACTTCGATCAAAAAAATTGATAAAAAAATTGATAAAAAAATGATGATAGTAATAGTCACTTCATTCAAGGAATTAATGATAATAAGGTTGGGAATAATAGTCACTTCCTGATAATAAGGTGATGATAATAATGTGATGATAATAATAGTCACTTCATTCAAGGAATTATTGTTCCCCTCAGAGGTTATAACAATTGGTTTGCATATGATGGACCCTAAAGTCTGTACATTACCAATCCAGCGGTATAGTAGTGTGCCCGTCAATGCCTCCTCTGTTACAGGACCGTTGTCCTGTCTCTGTTTGTAGGACAGATAGATTGTGCGGCGTCCGCGTGGAGCGTCCTCTCACGCGGAAGCGCCGTTGCTGTAGCGCTGCAGTCGGGCGTCACTTCCAGTGACGTCACCGTTAGCGCCTCGTGTTTTCTGGTGGGAAATTCGAACTTCTGACGTCTGTTCACTCTGTTGGCGATCTTTTACGATTTATAGAGATCTTTCAATGGCAGACTTTTTCAATTTACTTATCGAGTGACAGAATTCCTTTCTGTTAGAGTCCAGCTGGAACCTCAGAGGTTATTCAATGGGGTATTGAATAACCTCTGAGGTTCCAGCTG
This sequence comes from Bufotes viridis, assembly GCA_033119425.1. Taxonomy (NCBI): domain Eukaryota; kingdom Metazoa; phylum Chordata; class Amphibia; order Anura; family Bufonidae; genus Bufotes; species Bufotes viridis. Next base: position 293,905,672 of record CM065591.1, on the reverse strand, counting down.
GACCTCTAACAGAAAGGAATTCTGTCACTCGATAAGTAAATTGAAAAAGTCTGCCATTGAAAGATCTCTATAAATTGTAAAAGATCGCCAACAGAGTGAACAGATGTCAGAAGTTCGAATTTCCCGCCAGAAAAACACGAGGACGCCAACGGTGACGTCACCGGAAGTGACGCCCGGACTGCAAGCGCTTACAGCAACGGCGCCTCCCGCGTGAGAGGACGCTCCACGCGGACGCCGCACAATCTATCTGTCCTACAAACAGAGACAGGACAACAGTCCTGTAACAAAGGAGGCATTGACGGGCACACTACTATACCGCTGGATTGGTAATGTACAGACCTTAGGGTCCATCATATGCAAACCAATTGTTATAACCTCTGAGGGGAACATTAATTCCTTGAATGAAGTGACTATTATTATCATCACATTATTATCATCACCTTATTATCAGGAAGTGACTATTATTCCCAACCTTATTATCATTAATTCCTTGAATGAAGTGACTATTACTATCATCATTTTTTATCCATTTTTTATCCATTTTTTTGATCGAAGTATTTTTATTTATATATATTTTTACCTATATACGTTTTACAGGAAGCACCTCTGGATCCGAGTAATTGAGACATTACATGATGAAATAATTGATATTGCATAATTTATTCTATCTTATTTCACTATAAAGAGTGGACACAAGAGTATACTGTACATTTTAACGCTGATTGTACATTTTTAACGCAGATTGTGTATTTGTATTCTAACTACTTACTATCTAATTAAATTATCTTTACAAAATTAACATATTGAGTACCATCCATACAGAACTAATATATTGAGTGCCAACCCCTTTTTTATATTATATATTGTTTGCCTTTTTGTGACGTTGGGTGCGTCATAACCTGGGATAGAGCACCGTATTCCATTCCAAGAGTTGAGTGAGCCACCTAATCAGCATTTGATATTACTATTCTATGGTATTTGAAAAGTGCAGCATGTATTGAAAAGTGTAGCCTCCTGGACCCCAATGAAACATTTTCAACAGGGTTAACCTCATCAACAATAATACAAGTCTTCTAATGTGGTACAAGGCCATTTGGGCACTAAGACTCGGTTGCTGCTGTTGCCTCTTCATCCCCTATAGTCAAAACTCTACCATAGTCCATTAAAATTTCTAGAGGTAAAGAGTCAGCAGCATAATTCTGAAATTGGGGTTCACGCAGGTGACTTTGCACCCTTGTGAGCCTAATATGTCAAGGCCACCATATTTATATTTGTTTCCCTTACAATGACCACTTTCTGTTGAACACTATTCTTTACAGGAATGATGACTAAAGCTGATAAAAAATGATAATTCAAACCAAAATCAACATTCACCGGTTGAAATTTACCAACAAACAACAATTTTAGCCAACTAATGGTAATCCATTTTTTTTTTAAAGAAATTGGCCGTGTTTAATATTTAATAGATTTATTCAAAGAAAACATTGTGAACTAAAGATCTTTCTTTAAATGAACATTCCCAGAGTGATTTTTCATTCATTCATCATTAAATGCCATTTTAAACAACTATAATGGTTGATATGGACTAAATGTGTATGGCTATGTCTGTGTAATGATCACCATGCTCACCAGATTGTTTGTTCAACTGTTGTTCAACTATCAAAAAAATTCTGGTTAATGTATAGCCACCTAAAAGCTGGCCATAAGCATTAGATCGCCAAACTCTCCAATTTTGGCAGGTATGGCTGACCATCTCATGTCCTCTCATAGCCTCCTGACTCACCTCCGACAGCTGATGTTGTAGGAGATAAAGATTAGGCAAGTTAGATTTCAATGCCTGATCCCTTTGTTAGAGAAATTAGTTACTGCCAGAGAAGTCTGGCAATGTCTTTTTCCCCTCTATAATTCAGCACATAAGCATGGTTGGCTAAGCCAAATATGCATATATATGACAGGGTCGGGAGATATAGTTGTTGCCCGAAAGAGCATATGGCTGAGAGCTAATTCATGTGTATGTCCACCTTTACTCTACTTCAGCCAAAGATTCTTAAAGGAGATGTATCCCCAACATTTTTTTGCCAATTATAACCAGATAGTAAAACATATAAGTTTGTACTATTTTTATTTTCTGATTACAGATTTCTTTATTCTATTTCCTGAACATGATTATGGGGGCAGCCATCTTGCCTTAGCCGTTCTTAACTACAGTACATTTAGAAAGCATTGAGAATATTGCCTCATAGTCCACAGTGGCCTGGAGGACCACATTGACTTCTATGGGAGAATTTTCTAGGCATATTCTGTGATCTGTGCAAAGGTCATTGTACAAGGAAAGAAAAAATAAGCTTTGACAATCAACTATTGTGAATGGGGGGTGCTGTCTTATCTGTAATTCTAATCCTGTCTTTAATGATATTACTTCTGTGAATAGATAAGCAGGTAACTGCAGAAAATTAATCTGTACAGACCAAGAAGTGATGCCTATTATTAGGCTTAGTAACCAGTGCAAAACCTGCAAGATTTTATTGTTTTTATTTAAATATAGATATTGACATGAAATATTTGAAATAACCACCAAAAATTATTTAAAAATATGTTAAACATAAATACATGATTTAAACAATAGGTCATTTTATGATGACACATATTCGTTAAGGCCTCTTTAAACAGGATGATTATTGGAATGAACATTTATAGTAATGTTTGGTTGACTGATTATTGGCTGTCTAAATACCCCACAAATCAACTCATATTGGATATTTTATGTAGCTACAAAAATAATTGATTGTTCGCAGCCATCTACCTGTGTAAACAGTGCATGTGCTGCTAACAATATGCAAACTGTATGGGGTGAGGAATTGTACTAACGATCATTTGCTCCAGATACAGTTTACTTCAGCACATGTAAATGCCCTTTAAAGGGAACCTGTCACCAGGAAATTCACTGATAAACCAGGCATGCTGCCTTGTAGGGCTCACCCTGCTGAATATAATGATACATTTCACTTGGTGATCTGTTGCTTTATTGTGGAGAAATAGTACTTTTAATCCATATGCTAATGAGCTGATTTGAGTCCAGTAGTTAATATGAGTCCAGCGTTTTTTTATTCAGAGCTGTAGCCCCTCCCCTATTCACTGTAAAAGGGTCGTGGTTTATTACATCATTCATTCATTTTAATAACTGTCGGGAAAATGAATAACAGGGAATACTAAGGTATTATATTACTAAGGTAAAAAAGGGGGAGGAATATACTATTAAATTTAGTAATTATAATAAGGGCTAGTTTGTTCATGGGGTGATATACACACCGGCAGGCAGTTGCAGCAAAAAACTGTTGGTTGTCAAACAGGCTGTTTATTACCACCAGCAGCCATGCATTCACTCATAGCCATATATGATGTGTTTATCACCCCGTAAACAAACTAGCCCTTATTATAATTACTAATTTCAATAGTATATTCCTCCCCTTTTTTACCTTAGTAATATAATTCCTTAGCCTTCCCTGTTATTCATTTTCCCGCCAATTATTAAAATGAATGAATGATGTAATAAACCACGCCCCTTTTACAGTGACTAGGGGAGGGGCTACAGCTCTGAATAAAAAAACGCTGGACTCATATTAACTAGTGGACTCAAATCAGCTCATTAGCATATGGATTAAAAGTACTATTTCTCCACAATAAAGCAGCAGATCACCAAGTGAAAGGTATCATTATATTCAGCAGAGTGAGCCCTACGAGGCAGCATGCCTGGTTTATCAGTGAATTTCCTGGTGACAGGTTCCCTTTAAGTGAGAGCATTCAACTTGCTATATTACCTATCGGTGTTAGTTACATGACCACATTGGCCATTGTTTTTCTATCCTACTGGCCTAATAATAATAATGAGCCATTCAAGCATTATTAATAAACACCATTCAGAATACATTACCATTGGATAGACTGTACAAACCATCTTGCCATGCCCACCTTCTTTTCTAGGTCACTACCAGTCAGTACAGAAAGAAAGTATGCTAGATTGCCCACCTTTGGAAATGTTCAGTGAAAAGACCTGCTGTGGCCAGGTCTCTTTAGTTTGAGAGACCAAACCTATTGGGCTTTTTTTTTTTTTTGACTGATCAATTTTTCTTTTGCATACAGATGGAGGCATCTATTTCACATTTACAGACTCTATATAAAATGTCTGACAGAATATGCAGCACCACAGGGAATTTCAACAGTTCTGGCTATCAATCATTGAGTATGCTATTGCCTAATATTTATTGTGTTTTAAGGTCACAAACTCTTTTGCCTCTACATTGTTATTAAAGCTTATATGTCTACTTTTTTTTCCGGAAATTGTGCTTTTAAGAAGAAGACGATGTTTAAAAAAAACACATTGAGACTCGTTATGGATTAAGTTAGCTTCCCTGTGCATTTACTGTATATATTTTTCGCCAGGGTGAAGGGTGACAAATTGATCAGGCAAGAACGTTCACCAAAGAATAATTTCCACCAATGGTGAAACAGCTGCAGCCTTGGCACATGCACTATGTGCTTGCCATTGTATTTTACAGTTAACAAAATTCAATCTTGGAACAGCAGGAGGAGGAAGGCACTGCTCTCAGGCAACCAAAAATCTCCCCTTAGTCCTGGAAGTTCATTATCGCCTCTGTAAAGCATGACGGTGGTGTGAAATGGGTTAGACGCACGGATGCCTCTGTTAACGGTCAAAGCAAAAAAAATATATAAAAAATAAAAATTCGCACATCATTAGGAATGGAATAAACGACACAGAGGCACAGAGCAGAAATGATTTGATTAGCAATTTCCACTTTTGAAAAGACCTGGAAAAGAACCAAATGACTATAGAGAAGGTGTGATGGAGTTCTTAATTGCTGTAACTGCACAGGGAGAAGCGATGATTTGTGACATATAATACAGCACAGTACGCTAACGCTAATAACTGTTAATTAACTGCAGCAATGATATACTCCAAATGCACATACACGTTACTATAATTTCTAGATTAAAAGCTGCCCCATTTAGAATCAGAAGCATGGTAGAAAATTGAGTGGCACCTCCAACCTCTTAAAGCTCAGTTAAAATCCTACATTGAGTGAAGTGTCCAGGATAGAAGAGATACCCACATGTCAGTGTGAAGCAGTTACTGCCTGAGCTCGTCCTCAAGAGAACCACTTATTAATTCTGAAAGGCTGTTTTTGCACCAGACCATCTGGCTTTGTTCCGATAGTTTCAGCGGCTGCTGGCGAGCAGAGATTCACATTGGCCCTCATGATAGAATTGCTGCTAGCTATGATACAATTTTCATCAATTTTCCATTATTTTCATTTGTTAATTTATAAATTGTGTCACTTCACAGAGATTGAATGATCTTGCAGAACTGTGTCATCTCTGTTCTCCAAAATGACCATAATTAAAGGAACGAGAGCACAAAATTGTGGTGGCTATAATCATATTAAGTTCAAGATTAGAAAAAAGCTGCAATTCTATTACATGGCTCAATTTATGTTTCAATAACCATTGAAACATTGGAATTTCTACATTTGTGGGGTTCTAAAGAGTGGAAACCAATATTATCAGTTTAATGTACATTATTAGATTGGATGATCTTAACGTGATCAAATGAGATTAGAGAACGATGGCTACTTTCTTCCAGAAACCACACTTCACTTGTCCATGGACAGTGTCTGATTGCATTTCAGTCCTATCCAATAGTTTGTACAGCAATAGAATGAAGCTAAACTGCAATACCAGACTCAGCCCATAGACAAGGAAGGCTTAGCTTCTGGAAGAAAGTCATCTTTTCCTAATCCCATCGGGTCATGTCTTCTGTCGTTGCCAGTTGGTAGACATGATTTTGCTAATCCAGATTAACTCTTGATAACTATTAAAATACAATTTAATTATGATGTAGGCACAATTAAATGGGTTGTCCAATCTGGAAATTTAAGGTACATCAATAGGATATGCCAGACATGCCCAACCTACAGCCTTCTAGCTGTTTCAAAACTACAACTCTTAGTATGCTTGGACAGCATACAGCTATTAGGGCTTGCTGGGAGTTGTAGTTTTGCAACAGCTGGAGGGCCGCAGGTCGAGAATCCCTGGTATACAACTTAAATGTCCAATAGCTGTTGGTCTCACCTCCAGGGTCTACGTCTATCTCAAGAATGGGTTCTGTCATGAATGGGGGGGACACCACACATGCACAGCGTTTTTACTTCACTGTTATGGGACTTCCCAAAATAGCATAATCACTGGCTTGGCTATTTTTTGAAAGTCTCATAGCAGTGGATGGAAAAAGCCTTTGCACACATGGCATACTCATGTGTTCCCATTTATGAGGTAGCAACAGGTTCCAGAGTCTGCTATATATTCATATCACCTTAAATACTTCCCTTTGCCTAAAGGAGGCTGAGAAATAATGTGTTTGTGTTTGGGTAAGTAGGGAGGGAGTCAGAAGAGATTGCTATCGGCTGAACGATCGTTTGACTGACCTGCAATTAAATTTGTACGGGCAGCTTTAGGCTCACATCAGAGGCTTCAATCTGTGGTTTACATTGGGAGTATTCCCAATATATAATCGTAGTGGAAGGCGCTGATGTCTGGCACTGTGGCCTATGTTACCCTTAGGACCTCACTATAACCTTGATTAGGCTATGTTCACAGATCCCAATGCATATGCTAAAAATTTCCATACAGTATATTTAATATTGCTCTGATGAAGAGGGCTGTAAGGCCTTGAAACGCGTTAACTACCTAAAAAAAGACCTCCTGTCTATATACGCCTCTGAGTGTCTTCAGCCCGGACGAGCGCCTCCAGAAAAAGGACCCAAATTTTTTACCTGTTTTACTTTTGGATTTCGGAACACTGCATGGGAATACCCCCACCACAGTGAAGGGACCTTGGCTGCTACCTGGCTTATTGCTTCCCGGGAGCTGGACGGGAACCATAAATACCAGCAAAATGCATTTATGAGTTATGACCAATTCACAACCAACTCTGGTAAGCAGATAATCTACCTTTACTTATAAGTTTTCTAAAGGGATCACGCACATGAGGCGCTGCCTCCTCTCTATCTTTTTTCTTTTACACAAAAATTTCCATATATTTACGTTAGCCAAGTGGAGACCAAAGTTGTGTCTTTTTTATGTCAGTCCAGTATTTGTCAGTATACTGCAAAAATAGATTATGGAATAGCATTGTAAACTGCACTATACAATGGTATCCAATAAAAAGATTTTCTTACAATTGAACTGTATGGGTAACTGATGCTACTCCTTGGCATCAACCAGAGGCATCCATTTAATTTATGTCAAGGCGACGGCGTATGTTCATAAATGTGAACGTAGCCTTATTATGCACAGTATACTTCCCTGGCTCTGCATGAAATAATGCAGTCTACTATGGTGTTCAAAAGGATACACATGGGTTCTATGAATATAATTTGCATACAGTATGTGCATTCAGAAGTTTTCCTGATACATAATATAAGGTATTGTTTACATTGAATGTGAACATGCCTTTATATACACACAAACACACACAAATACACACACAAACATTATCATAACTGCACTCTCATCTATGCTGACCAAGGTCCTTTTCTTGGTCAGACAACCAAATGCTGCTTTAACATATGTTGGTAGGTTAGGCCTACATTCATGTGCAAGACCTATATGAGAAGATACAATGAACATTTTAAAGTCCTCGGTTCTGCTCTGACAAATATTTTATGAAAAACTATTAATAACACTGCGCCAAGATGTATTATTGAAGAGAATAAAGCCCTTGTTTTTTCCCCCCAATTTTCCTGCCTTCAGATATGGTTTCCTATACCCGATCCTTGTTTTGACCTTGTACTTTGAGAGTATTGCTCTGTAATTCATAGATACTACACTATATTTCACCAAATATCCCTACTTCAGGAGGAAAAGATTGTAACTTTCAAACTTTTTTTTAATTACAGAGATCAAATGCAGATTTGAATGTACATGACAAAGATGACTTTGTGTCTTAAGTTCAGCAAGGCAACTAAAGTATTTGCAGAGTTACTTTGTATAGTGCATTTATGCAAACTGTAATACAAGTTAAAGTGGTTGTCTGGTCTGGGAGATACCAACCTCAATGGCCAGAATCGGTGCCCAGTTAAAACAATAACAACAAGAAAAAGACACAAACAACACTCACTTGTCTGCAACCATACTGGTTCAGTGCCACTGCTCTGTCCTTGCCAGAGCAGAAGTAACTTGGTTCAGTGACCGATGCAGTCAATCTCTGACCTCTGTGGTCACATGAAATAGGAGTGATATTCTAATGATGTGTTATTCAAGCATATGTGACTGCTTAGGCCAGTGATTGGCTGGATCAGCACAGGACCAAGCCATTTCTGGTTTGGTGGGGATCATAAAGTGACTGGTATCTGGGCAGCGGCACAGAAACAGCAGGACAGGTGTGTTTTTTTTCTATTTGTTATTATTATAATTTTTTTACATTGGAGTTTTTGGCTCCTAGGTTGGACTCCCTTTGTGTCCTGAAACAAAGAGTGGTCTTTCTAATTCTTTAGCAGTTAAAGGGTAGTACTACTATAGGAAATAATGAGATCACTAAGATATATTGTTACTCACTGTGCGGGATTCTAATGGCTTACACCACACCAGTTCTCAAGATGAAGGTGCAGCAGTGCTATTTAAGTGCTACAACACTCTTGTTTTGTTTTTCCTTGTTGCTTCTGGTCATCCATTGTACACCGTGCATTACAGCCCAATTCACTTGAATGGAGTATACTGCAGTTCCCTCACAGAGTTGGATACACCACTGTGCATTAGAAAACACAAAATTGACCTCAGCCCTTTTTGTTCTTGGAATAAGTGTAGGTCCCAGAGATTGAACCCCCATCAATCAGATAGGTTTGGCATATACTAGCAATAAAGTACCAAGAGATCTTGGTTGCATATTGGGCTACTGGGCTATATAACAATCCCATGCTCAAAATGGAAAGTATAAGGAATATATGGAACATTTTATATTCTATTTATAGGTTATTTAGGTTATCATAAGTTGTTATAACATCAACGGGATAAAAATGACTTTTAAAAGGCTTATTTATATTATTTCAATAGACAATTGTCTACACTCTAAGCAGAAAGGTTGCACAGTGCCGATTCCCAATAATTTTTCTAAGGAACTTGTCTATCATCTAAATGTATTCATCAGATGTATACCGGAAAATAATACATGATGTAGTTATACCTCCTCTTTCCAACACGGCATACAAAACAAAGTAGATGAAATTTTGAATGCCGCACAAAAGAATTATTACACTGTCATAGATTATGTGCTTAATCTTTCCTGGCAACTTTTTTACATTTCTAAGAGTTATGGGTTTGAAAAGTCACAGCTAAGATTACTTAATGAGCATTTGCCACCATGGAAGTGAAAGTAGTTCGGATGTGTTTCAGTCAGCTGTTAGCTTTATTGCCTCTCTTCTGTACTAAAAGTGACAAGTAGAACACATTATAGAGAGCTCAGATGTGTTATGTAGATGAAGCCTGCAGCAATATCTGCCTGCTCTCTATTATTTATGATGTCTATATAATACAATGGACTGAGATTTAAACCATTGTGATGCAGTTTGTTTTCCAGGGGTGTTAAAGTACATCACATTTTACTGAGAATTGCATCTCTGTTACATATTAATCAAATCTATCTTACATGCAGCTCTTATGCTGTAAAATAAAAGCTAGAAAAGATTAAAGCTTTTGCCTTTTTCTCAGCTGTCAAGGACTGGCAATAAAATAATAATGCAGGCTTCTAAATAATGTGTGTGACAGCTCTTTGCTCGGTATTACAATCTTTTATAGAGGTTAACTACAAAATAAGTTCCATTGAGTGATTAGACCAGGCCTGCGTCTAACGCTGTAATGCAGCATACTACATATTTCTTAGGTTGCCTCATTTGCACAAGTCCATAGGCTCAGCAAGGCACCAAGCAGATAACATAAAACCTTTTTTAGATTGTGCTATTCTCTTTATGAAGCAGAAATGTATGATGTGTTACCAATATTTTTGGATGAAACATGGAAGAAGAAAGCGTAATGCCTCATTCACATGTCAGTGTTTTGGTCAGTGATTTCCATCAGTTATTGTGAGCCAAAACCAGATGGGGCTCTAAACACAGAACAGGTACAGATCTTCCACTTATGCATTATGTATAAAACTTAACACTGACATATGAATGAGGATTAGGGTCTTGCCAAGTGGGAATGGTAAGGGGTGAATAAATACTAGACCTTCTTGTAGAAGGTTCATGATGTGTGATGGTAGCAAAAACTAGCTTAGGGTATGTGACAGACATGATTTCCTATGGATGGCCTTATTTTAGCTGACATGGAGTCTGTATGGCACTGCATAGAACCTGTGCCTCTCCATTAGTACAGGCTCAGTGTGCTGATATAGAAGCTCCAGTAGAGTCCTTTTGAAAGGAGATCTCAGACTCGAGATGTCATTCTTCAAAAGGAAGAAACCCCCATACATACTGGGGCAGATTTGCTAAACCTAATGATTAACATTTGCACAGTATAAATTAAGGAAGCAATGTATAAGAGGCTTTGAGACAGAAAGATGACGTTTTTTTTTTACTGTTTTCTCAGTGGAGTAATGCTTGCAACAAGTTTATAAAGTGTTTGTAAAAATATTTAGTGGTTTGCACCATGGCAAGGGCCACACACATATTTTGTGAGTGGAGTCACATTTTAAGCTAGATTTATCAACTGGGACTTTTTAAAATGTCTCAAGTCTACTTAAGTTTAGTCAAGCAGAAAGAGACAGCACCTTTATAGTAAATACGTTTAGATTTTAGCCCCAAAAAATCACTAGGTAATTTGTGTAATGAGTTTAACAAATGGCTTGCTTCAATTAGTAAATGTATCACCAAAAATGGTTTAAAAGACAAAAATGTTACCTCAGTTACTACTTGCATAATGCATTAGTTCTTTAGACTAGTCAATCTATAGGTGCCCCAGATTTTTTAGAGTGTTTAATGTTTGTATGATGAATTTGGTGCAAAACTAGACACTTTTATGTGACTTTATACCACCTATTGGTTGGCTTACTTTGCACCAAATGTACGAGCACTTTGCTGCATCTTAAGCCACATCCCCTTTTGGCAATCAACAACACTTTCCAGATAAGCCACACCCCTTGTTGTGGGTGGTGTCTAAATCCTCAATAAATTTTGTACACAGCATGTATTCCAGAATACTGGCTTAATCTGCCCCATTAAGTTTGATGGTTCATGTCATCATTTTTTTCAATTGGTTCTGTGTGAAATCCATCAGCGAAAAAAACCTTTGTATGTTTCCATATGAACTTGCAAGTATACAAAGTTAGGGCTCATGCACATGACTGTTACATGTTTTGCGGTCCACAAATTGCGGATACGCAAAACACAGATACCAGCTGTGTGCCTTCCGCATTTTGTGGAAGGGAACTTCTGGCCCATAATAAAACGGTCCTATCCTTGTCCATAATAGGGACAATAGTAGGACATGTTCTATTTTTTTTTAGAACGGCCAAGTGAATATACAGAAACGGAGCGCACACGGAGTATATTCAGTTTTTTATTCGGACCCATTGAATTGAAAGGATCCGCATACGAGCCGCAAAAAAGAAAACAACATGGAAACGGGGAAAAAAATATGTTTATGTGCATGAGCCCTTATAGCGGAGAACTAATGCTCTACCACGGCTCCTGAGAGAACAAAGCCGTAACCTGTACATTAGCAAACCATCAAGATAGGAAACATGCTCTGCAGTTGCAAACAAAAATGTCCCCACTCAACCTCTTTTTAATAAATGTAAGCTATGGAACAGTTAAAATATAAATAACTATTACATAAAGGGATTTTAGGTTAGGTGAAAGTTATTGGAAAAAAGCTGAATGACCTTTAGAAAATGCACAATCCATGATTGATTCAGCAACACTCAATTATACAATATAGGAAGGAAAAGCATGGCCATAATATCGTCTATATTATAATATTGTCTATATAGGAATGTTCTACAAAATGCGATATTTTGCTGACCTTTAATATAAACTGTAATCATGGAGAATGTAACAACAATGACCATTGTATAAACACCTAAGGGAAGTTTATGTTCTTATCTTGCATTGTACAGATTTTATTAAGGCTACTTTCACACTCATGTTTTGGCTTTCCGTTTGTGAGATCCGTCATGGGCTCTCAAAAGCGGTCCAAAATAGATCAGTTTTGCCCTAATGCATTCTGAATGGAAAAGGATCCACTCAGAATGTATTAGTTTGCCTCCAATCAGTCTCCATTCCGCTCTGGAGGCGGACACCAAAACGCTTGATGAAACTGAGCCGTTTTCTCTGACACAATATGGCACAATAGAAAACTGATCCGTCTCCCATTGACTTACACTGTGTGCCAGGACGGATCCGTTTGGCTCAGTTTCGTCAAGCGTCAATGGAGTTCATGATGGATCCATCTTGGCTATGTTACAGATAATACAAACATGCAGTTGTATTATTGTAACGGATCCGTTTTTGCAGATCCATGACGGATCCGCCCAAAATGCAAGTATGAAAGTAGCCTAACATACTGTGAAGCTGTCACATATTCTACAAATGAAAGTTAATTTGTTATGTATCTGAATTAATTTTTTATAAATTTATTTATAATAATTATATAATCCAAGTGTCAATGCCAACAATCCCATGTGGTATACAATAATTTCTGATTACTATGGTAGATCTTTGGGTGTGCTATGTTTACTCTTGCAATTAATTAATCATTCATTATAAAAGGTGTTAGGTCATTAATGACTCACTGAGCATAATTACAATCAAACACTAAAACTTTACTTCATCATTGTTTTTGATAATGGGAAACATGTACCCTCTCAGTTGACCCAAATGCTTTATTTTTCTGCTGTATTTAGCTTCACCACTGTTCTGTGACTTGTCCTGAAAGTAAAGGTCTGTGACAACTGACTCGGCCACCAATTTAAGTTAATATGACTTTTTCTTGTGGTTCTGATGAAACAAATCAATATTATTTCATTGCATTTTGAAGAAACACAGTAAATATGGATAAAATGATAACAGAACTGTAAAGTTATTTGCAAGATCAGCTGACTATTGGATCCCCTTCTAACCAATAGATTAACCAGAGAACAAATTGTGGGACCTTTCCAGGTTCACAATGAGTACTGTTTTGAAATTCCCTATTTCCATAAACCACAGGTGATTTCTACCTTACACATTACCACTTGTGTTACCATATATGTGATATTTTGGTTTGGAGAAATAGACAACTAACACAGAATTGCTTTTACTGGCAAGTTTTATTGTCTCTACAGACAACACAACAACTAGGCCATTCAACCTACAAAGGAGAATATGCTAAGTGTTGCTCACTAGGTGAATTATAATACAAAGTACTATACATTGCCACAATTTAGAGAATAGCCACCCAATTATTACCGGACAGGAGTAAATAACGAATTGTTGACTCACGATACGTGAGACCATATATATCACCCAAAAACCTGAACCACAATTTTCAGCAAATGAAAATTGAAAAAGCTTTATTGACAATAATAAATACATACATGATAAAAAGAGGCAGCACAAAGGTGGAACACAAGGATGAGGAACAGGAACCAAGAGGGGGCTGGGAGGTCAGCACACCAAAAGACAGGGAGGAAAAAATTATAACAAAGATATAAGACAATTTAGAAAAAATAAATGGTCATTCCCTGGATGGTGTGTCAATCTCCCAGCCGCCTCCTAACCAGACGCTGTTTCGCCAGTGGCTTCTTCCCCGGCTGGGAGATTGACACACCATCCAGGGTATGACCATTAATTTTTTCCAAACTCCAAACTTTTGCTCCTACATTTACCTTTGCTTTGTTTATTGGTGCTTTAGAGTTTCATTTTTGCCTTATATCTTTGTTATCATTTTTTCCTCCCTGTCCTTTGGTGTGCTGACCTCCCAGCCCCCTCTTGGTTCCTGTTCCTCATCCTTGTGTTCCACCTTTGTGCTGCATCTTTTTATCATGTATGTATTTATTATTGTCAATAAAGCTTTTTCGATTTTCATTTGCTGAAAATTGTGGTTCAAGTTTTTGGGTGACACAATTTAGAGAATAGTAGCTCACAATCACTGTTGCCTCTATGCTGCATGGCAACTCAGCTCCTAAAGGGGTTGTCCGGGTTCAGAGCTGAACCTGTACAAGTCCTCTTCTTCACCCAGGCAGCCCTGCACTGAATTGCGTAGAGTTTTTCTGCAGATCCGGTGACATACCGCGTCACTGCTAGGTGGAAGCTTCCACCTAGCAGTGTTCCCAGTGACATCACTGGCACTAATCAGGCTAGGGCATTGCTTAAGCCTGCCCATTAGTGCTGATGATGTCACTGGAAACACTGCTAGGTGGAAGCCTTCACCTAGCACTGTAAAAATGCTAACGAAAAAGCCCTTGCCCTGTGCGATACAGGCAGAGCAAGGGAGAGCATCAGAGCCATGAAGCTTATCTCAGAGGGGCTGCCTGGGTGAAAAAGGGAATATGTCTGAACCCGGACAACCCATTTATGCTGACGCTGCTCAGGTAAAATCTGCTTCTGTGCAGACTCCCTGAAATTTCTCCTTAAAAGCTGGGTGAAGCGATCCTGCTTTACTATGCTTCATCATAGAGATAACTATGAAGCCATACATTTACAGCTGTTTGGTTCTCTTTATCCCCTCTGTACATTAATCCCTATAATCAGAACAATATGAAGTTACAGCCTTGACATTTCTGGAGCCTGGAGTGATGGATAACCATTGGATCCCAGAAATTCAGCATTAAACCTACCACTGTCCTCCATCAGGCCCCCTACATTTACCAATTTGACTTCCCTTGACTACTAGGAATCCTTACATTAACCCCTTCACTTCCCCAAAAGCACCAGTAATACTGTAATTTATGCCCTAACTGTCCTAAACCACTAGGTATACATACATTCAACCCCTCACTGTAATTAAAGTGGTTTCTTAAATGATCATTTTTTTTAAAGACCCAGAATGGTGTAGTAAAATAAGTCTTAATGTGTCTTTTACTGAGGAGAGGCTTCTTTATGTCTCCTCTGCCATAAAACCCAGATTGGTAGAATTCTGCAGTGATTGTTGACCTTCTGTAAGTTTCTCCTATCTGCACACAGGATCTTTGGAGCTCGTGATCATTGAGTTATTGAGCACCATTCCTACCAGGACCCTTCTCCCCAGGTTACATAGCTTGGTGAGGCAGCCAACTCTAGCAAGAGTCCTGCTTGTTCCAAACTTCTCCCATTTAAGAATTATGGAGGACAGTGTGCTTGTGGGAACTTTCAACGTAGCAGAAATGTTTTTGCACTATTCTAAAGATTTATGTTTTGCATAATTCTGTCTCTTAGCTCAACAAGCAGTTCTTTCCTCCTTATGGCTTGATTTTAGTTCTGACATGCATAGTCAGCTGTGGAATCATATATAGTCAGCTATGGAATCATATATTGGCAGGGGTGTACCTTTCCAAATTGGGTCTGATAAACTGAATTGACCACAGTTGGGCTCCAATCAAGGTGTTGAAAGCTGATCAAGAGAAATGAGAAATGAGCTAAATTTTAAGTGTCATAGCAAAGGGTCTGAATACCTATGTCCTTGCAAAATTTAGCTTTTCCTTTTTAATAAGTCTGCAACAATTTCTAAAATTCTGCTTTCACATTGTCATTGTGGTGTATTGAGTGCAGACTGATGGAGGAAAACTTTATTTTAATTTAACACAAGACTACAACATAATGAAATGTTTAAAAAGTGAAAGGGTCTGAAGACTTTCGGAATTCACTGTATCTTGTGGTTGTGGTTGATCGACCAGCTACACATCCCAGAAGCTTAGATTTTATTAATAGCGTGGGGCCCATCCTGACATATATTTTTTATATATACAAATATTAACAGAGATAGTAGATCTTAGGGTGGGTTCACATCATAGTTATGGATTCCATTTTTGTTTCCCTTTATAACATGGTTATAACGGAAAATAACGGAATCCACAAGACGGAAGTCAAAACGGAAGCCTTTAAGAGGCACCCAGTTTTGATCCGCCATAATAGGAGTCTATGGGAATCATAATGGATCCGTCTAGTTCCTGTTATGCAAGACGGAAAACAAAGTTCTGTTGACTAGACTTCTAGTTATGATTCCCATAGACTTTTAAAGGCTTCAGTTTTGCATTCCGTCATAATACAAGCCTATGGGCAGCATAACGGATCCGTCCTGGTTTCCGTTATGCAGAACTGGACTCCAGCATAATGGAAATGAGGACGGATCTGTTCTGCTGCCCATAGATTTGTATTATTAAAACCTTAAAGGCTTCCGTTTTGACTTCCGTCTTATGGATTCCGTTATTTTCCAATATAACCATGTTATAATGGAAAACAAAAATGGAATCCATAAAGCTGATGTGAACCCACCCTTAATGACAATTGGTCTGTTTATTACTTGACATTACAGATGAGCAAATTGATTTTAATGAATTGATTCTTCTAATCAGCAGAACTTAATCTGTGAGGGTCTATTGAATATCAGCTTTTGTTAGGATGGGACCAATTGTCCTGCTCCCACCCAAGCAAATATCTTTATGTAATGCAGAGGTTAACATTGTGCAAAAATGACCGGGAATCAAACTTTTTCAGTGGAAATTATAATCTGGAACCAATTCTAAACCAAGTCAGATTTTTCCAATGTACTATATGTACTTATTTCTTTTGGTGGCATTCTGTGGTCTACACTAAGTCCCACCATGCTTTCTGTAAGCATCTGCCTGTGTCAACTTTGTCATGCCAACTAAAAAAACTATCATGATTTAGGGTCTTTCTTAACAGGCAGATCTCTGCCTACTAACAAGCGTCAATCAAAGAATAAGAATGTTGATCAACAATCCTTAAGTTCTATTTACATGTGGCAATCATAATGAGCATAGGGAGGAACAACCACTGTTAAAATGATTGCTAGTCTCCAGGCAGTTTTCTTTTGTCAGAAGCACATCCGCTGTTTACATGGGGTGATAACTATACTGCAAGGTAAAAATGATTTTTAGTGCCTTGTAAAACATGTGATCACCAGACAAATAGGTGTTTGCTCGTTTGTCAGGTGGTTGGCCCCAAGTTTACATGGGGCCATGATCAGAAATGAGCATTGTCTGTTCCTGATCATTTGCCCATGTAAGAGGGTTCTTAGCATTAAGTATTGGATCGAAGCAGCAAAAATTCCCAATACAATTTTTTTTTCAGTGCCCCTACTGTAAATTCTTAAGCTTCTTCCTTACCGTATTTCTGTTCTTCTCATTTCGGAAGAAAAGACACATTAATACAAATAAAGAAGCTAAGCTTGCCACAGGATTGCAATTTTCTGTCTGCTTCATGCTTGCCTATAAATAGTAGAAAGACCTGTACTATCTAGAGTGCTGATTATTCAAGTGCCATTATATCAAACTGCTGAATGACTTTGATTGCGTTTGATTAAGTATGAAATATGTTTTGAATCCAGCTTACCCTCAGTCACCCTCCTTCCATAATGATAATTAGGTTTCTCAGATATGGGAGATGATATATTGTGTGGAGAAAAGGGAAAGCTATAGGGTAATCTATTCACTGGGGATTTTCAATCCTGCAACTGCTGCCCTAACAGCAGGGGGAGGTGACCTCACACTTGTCCTTCTTATCATTCACTAATAACCATTAGGGACAATAGTGAGATCTCACACCTGCTGTCTACTTGGATGGCATAAGGCCTCAGCAGGGGGGCTGGCAGTAAATCTCCGCTTTACATTGCAGTCTTTTGTCACATACACAAACAGAGATAAAAACCTGTACTCAAGGAAGTCTAAAACAAGCCATAATGGCCAAGGATACCTCTGAGAAGAGATAAAAAGGAAAATCAAACCTAGGGTTTAACTTAGGCATCTTCATTTATTATGAACAGAACCAAGCTCATAGTTCCCTCAACCATATATTTATTTGCAATTTTTTTTGAACTTCGGAAATAAGGAGAACCATAAAGATCATCCCTGTTTTAGACCACGGGATCCTGCCTTCTACTAATGGTAGTTCTCTTCTGTCTTCTTATATAAGAGTAATAGACACATGGATAATAATTGTTAATGCTGTCACTAAAGGTATACAGCCCACAATGGTACTTTCAGGTTTACAAAGAACATAATAAAAGACACAGATCATGAGTTTCTTGGTATGTTTAGAACTTAAAAGAAAGCTTGTTTATTGGATTACTAATGAATATCCCCTTCATATGTAAACTGTAAAAGTGGGTCCACATGTGGCTGCGGTCTGTTAGTCTTCAGGATATGCTTTACAAGTCCTGCCTTTCATTAGCGAAGGTCATTGTATCACAATTAAATAGGCTCAGGACATTATCTGGGCTTTGTTGTTCTAACTTTGCCTGAAAACCCCCGTACATCCTCCAACTTGTACACTAATTATAGCATGGCTCACAATTATCTTGATATATGCAGAGAATTCTTCTCATAAAGCCCACTTTATCTCTTGCAAGGTCACCCACACCACTGAAAATAAATGGACAAAGTCCGTATGCATTTACTTTTCTGGGTCCTTTCCTCTTGCTCAGAAAGTGATTATTATAATGTGCCAAAGAAAAGTCTTAAGGTATAGCCATATGGCCAGATTTCCTGATGCAATTTTGGAGCCTATAGAATGAGTGGATCATAAGTGGAGAGAAAGTAGTAAAGGTGCAGGTGTTGGGAGTCTGTCCCACATAGATCTGATATTGATGACGTATGCTGAGGATAGGTAATCAATAGTGTTGTTCGAGCACCCAAGTGCTCGGGTGCTCGTGCCGAACACATCAGGATGCTCGGGTGCTCTACCGAGCAGCCGAGTATATTGGAAGTTAATGGGAGAACCTGAGCACTAAATCAGGCACCCCCTGCTCTTAAGAGGGGAGGGTGCCTGGTTCATAGGAAAAGGTCAGAAATTGCTGGAAACACCACCAAAATGGTTCAGGTACTGCGTGGGGAGGATGTCTGCATGCATCTTGGACTCCCAGGTCGCTGCTGGGAATGATGTTGTCCGAGTAGTACGACACTTTCTTACAGACTGACAATAATACGCACAAAAACGAAGATAAAATCGATTTTAGAGGAAAAATTGTTAAGAAACATTCTTTCCTGTATATTTACTTGTATATAAAGTGCAAGTGCTGCCAATCACATAAATGTATATCACATAAAGGAGGGCCTCATTCACACCCTTGAAAAATTATGATTGATGGCCTGCTGGTGACCCTCAAAAACATTTGGAGTAAGGACCTGCTGATCTGACCATCTAAAACATTAGGGGTGAGGGCCTGCTGCTGAGCTGATCATCTAAAACATTATGGTTGAGGGCCTGCTGCTGAGCTGACCATCTAAAAAAATTATGGGAGAGTGCCTGCTGCATAGCTGATCATCAAAAAAATTATGGTTGAGGGCCTGCTGCTTAGCTGAATCTATAAAACATTATGGTTTGGGGCCTGCTTTTGAGCTGACCCTATAAAACATTATGGTTGAGGGCCTGCTGTTGAGCTCACCCTGTAAAAGATTGTAGGTGAGGGCCTGCAGGTGAGCTGACCTTCTAAAACATTATATGCGAGGATCTGCAGGTGAGCTGACCCTGTAAAACATTATATGTGAGGGTCTGCAGGTGAGCTGACCCTGTAAAACATTATATGTGAGGGCCTGCAGGTGAGCTGACCCTGTAAAAGATAGTAGGTGAGAGCCTGAAGGTGAGCTGACCCTGTAAAACATTATATGCGAGGGCCTTCAGGTGAGCTGACCATCGAAAACATTCTGGGCGAGGGCCAGTTGCTGCTTTGTTGACTCTAGATAACATCTGGCTGATCGCATATCCCTGTGACATCGACGATCCATTTGGATGTCTGCCTTATCAACTTTTAATGGTACTTTCTGCGCCTACCATAGTGAACATGGATAACGGGCAATCAGGGTTTGATTCCGGAGGGGGAGTCTGAGAAACGGCTACCACATCCAAGGAAGGCAGCAGGCTCACCAATTACCCACTCCTGACTCGGGGAGGTAGTGATGATAAATAACAATACAGGACTCTTAAAAAGTCATGTTATTGGAATGGGTACCCAATTAAATCCTTTAACTGCGTTGGTCAGGGCACGTGTGATGTTACGGGACAGATGTTGGTGTAAGGCGGGCACTGCACACCGTGAGAAATATTGGCATCAGGGGACCGTGTAATGCTGGAAGGCCACCAAAATCATGCTGCGGAAGGCCTCAGTGTCCACAAGCCTAAATGGCAACATTTCCAGGGCCAGTAATTTGGAATGCTGCGCATTTAGTGCAATGGCCTGTGGGTGGGTGGCTGGGTATTTGCGCTTGCTTTCAAATGCCTTGGGTATTTGGAGGCATTTGCTGGGACAGAGAAGTGGATATGTTCACTAATGGTGCTTTCGAAGGTCCAGGTGCAGGGCGAGAGGCATCCGGGCCTGCGCCTTCGACAGGGGATTGACCAGCAGCACATAACACAGGGGAAGATGAGGCAGTGGTGTGACCCGCAGACCCAGATTGTGGACCCAGGTGTTCAGCCCACTTATCATGGTGCTTGGATGCCATGTGGCGGATCATGCTGGTGGTGGTGATGTTGATAGTGTTTACACTCCAGCTCATTTTGGTACGGCACAGGTTGCAAACTACTATTCTTTTATCGTCCTCACTTTCCTCAAAAATAGGTATTTACAGTAGGTACATGTGCATAGTTTATTGGCCCTTTGTCTTTAAAGTTTTATATGTTGTATATCTTGGATACACTGCAATGTGAGTAGTTATACAAGTGGCTAACTAGATTCCTGATCTATGTTAAGGAGGTCTAAAATACAGTAAGAGATTTCTGTCAGGTTGGTTCACACTCTTCTTTTTGAACAATCCTGCTGTGAGTCATTGATACACATGGGCCAATACACAGGGCAATGATCGGGAATGAACATTTCATTCCTGATAGTTGATTGTTTAATTTCATTTACATGCTGAAATAATCTGTCCTGTATAGAAATGAATGTCCATTACTATGATGATTAATGCCCATACAGTATCATTGCTTGTTAACATGACTGGACTGTCAACATTCAGGGTTTCACACTCTTTATGAAAGGCAGGGCATATAGAAAAGGTGGTGATGTGTGCATGTATGTGAGGAGTCATATGAAGGTGAGTGTGTAAGAGAAAAATTATAGCGTAAACTTAATGGCTATGTGTACCTTTGGGTTAAATTTTTTAAAATTATTGCATTGCATTCATTTGAGTTAAAAGTCATTTTTTTCAATTGGTCTTTATAAAAAAAAAAGTGAAACCCTGTCTCTGTGCAGCTTTGAGTTTCTCTAGTTGCAGGATCAGTATTTTCACTCAGCTTAGGGCTCTTTCGCAGTAGTGTTTTTGTTTTCTGGCATAGAGATCCGTCGTCGGGTCTCTATGATGGAAAAATCCTGATCAGGATTATCCCAATGCATTCTAAATGGAGAGAAATCCGTTCAGGATGCATCAGGATGTCTTCAGTTCAGGACCGGAACGATGTTTGGCTGGAGAAAATACCGCAGCATGCTGCACTTTTTGCTCCGGCCAAAGATCCTGAACACTTGCCGCATTAATCCGGATCCGGCTCTGACGTCATTCTGGAGCGCTCCCCCGCTCCCCACTACTACTATGGCAACCAGGACTTTAATAGCGTCCTGGCTGCCATAGTAACCTCAAAGCATTTCGAAGACTGATCAGGATCCTGATCAGTCTTCTAATGCTTTCAGGCGACTTGCGTTCTGACGGATCCGGCGGGACGGAAGGGCCTTCCGGATCCTCAGAACGCAAGTGTGAAAGAGGCCTTATCGCTCTTTGTCTCTGACCTTCTAAGCACTCATTATAGCTGAATTCTTATTTTACTGATTAGAATGTAGATTAAATAAGTGTTTATGATCTTTTAGTAATTTAGAAATAAGGTTTATTAGATGACCAGCACAAAATGAAAGTACAAAGTACGATTAACACAGCTAGATAAAATCACTTTGTGACAGAACGTTCAATACTTTTTATAAAGACCAATTTAAAAAATGATTTTTTTTAGGTAAATGATTTTTAGACCAAAATGAGTAAAATGCAGTCATAAAAAAATTTGCCCTCAAAGGGGTACATACCCTTTACCCTTTTGGTGACATATGACATACTAGTACGTCACAACAGGAAGTAACTTCCTGAAAATTGACATACTAGTAAGTCATGATGATAGGGCGGACACCTGTGCGTGCCCGATCAATGCTGTGACTGACTGTATCTGTTTACAGCTATGCCATTTTTTTTTATAAAAATGAAACAAAAAGTTTACAGTAAAAAAAAGTGCCCCTTTCCCTTCATCAAGAGATTTTTAATAGAAAAAATGTAAAAAACGCAATAAAAATAGACATATTAGATATCACTGCGTCTGTAATGAGCGGCTCTATAAAACTATCACATGACCTGTATTAAAAATACAATAAGAACTGTACCAAAACAGCCATTTTTATCACCTTTCCAAAAAAGTGTAAAATTGAATGAACAAAAAATCAATTGTACCCAAAAATGGTACCAATAAAAATGTCAACTCTTTCCTCAAAAAACGAGACTCTAAACAAGACGATCGGGAGAAAAAAAAATATGGCTTTCAGAAAATAGCGACACAAAAACATGCTTTTTCAAAAATGTTTATTATCTAAAAAATAAAAAAAGACATATTTGGTATTGTAGATTGTAACAACCTACTCTTTAAAAATAACACATGATCTACCCTGTCAGGTGAACGCCGTAAAATATAAAAACAAAAACGGTGCCATTTTTTGGTTACCTTGCATCACAAAAAGCATAATATTGTTCCCCAAAACAGTACAAATAAAAGTGTCACTTTATCCCATATTTTTCAAAATTGTGTCACTTTTGGGGAGTTTCTACTGTAGGGGTGCATCACAGGGTTTTCAAATGTGACATAGCAACTAAAATGATCCCCATCCAAAATCCAAATGTTGCTCCTTTGCTTCTGTGCCTTGCCATGTGCCCATACAGCAGTTCACGACCACATATGGGGTGTTTCTGTAAACTGCAGAAACAGGGTAATAAATATTGAGTTTTGCTTTGCTGTTAATCCTTTTTGCTTTGCTGTTAATCCTTGCTGCCTTAGGCTGAGTTGACACTTCAGTAATTTGATCAGTTATTTCCATCATTGTGAGTCAAAACTAGGTGTGGGTCTAAAACACAGAACAGGTGCAGATCTTTCTATTATACCTTATCAATGTGTAGGCTTCACTCCTGGTTTTGGCTCACAATAACTGATGGAAATAACTGATCAAGTAACTGAAGTGTTAACTCAGCCTAAGCTCTACGACTGCATAACAGAATTGGTCCTTTAAAAAGCGGGTTTTGGAATTTTTTTTAAAACTTTCAAAATTGCATCTAAAATTGTACTCCATCTAACATCCAAAAAAAGGAAAAATAAAATGACATTTACAAAATTATGCCAACATAAAGTAGAAATAGGGGAAATGTAAAGTAAGAACTATTTTATGAGACATCACTAAAATTGAGAATTTTCCAAACTTTTGGTAAATTTTTTCTTTATAAATAAAGGTGAAATATATCGACTCAAATTTATCACTGTCATGAAGTGTCATGAAGTACAAGGTGTCACAAAAAAACAATCTCAGAGTGGCTTGGATAAGTAAAAGATTCCAAAATGATTACCACATAAAGTGACACATTAGATTTGCAAAAAATGGCTCTGTCCATAAGATAAAAACTGGCCTGGGGTAGAAGGACTCTTAAGGGACTATATACAGGAGTTAGTGACTGTAAATAATATCATAAGTGATAGCAAGCATGGGTTTAACAAGTAAAGATGTTGGCACACGTTTAATTTTGCAAAGACACTTGATACTGTCCCTCATTCAGTGGAGTAACTAAAAATGACTGGCCGCCACATCAACTTTTTGAATGCAACTGCCTTCTCCTGTGCAACCCCCTCCAGTGGCTAGTCTACATTGTTCTCTTAAATGAAGCCCGGCAGCTGCTCCATTAGTTTTATATATATATATATATATATATATATATATATATATATATATATATATATATATATACATATATATAATGTCACTGTATAATACTGTTGAGGAAGCCCTGATAATAAAATCTGTTAATCCTTCTCCTAAGTGGGCCCCTTCTGAGTTCAGACCCTAAAGCAGCCACATCCCCTGCTTCCCTTATAGCTACACCCCTGCCATCATAGATGTTTACCAGGTAAAACATGGTCTTTAGGCTTAGAAAGTATAGTTTGCAATTGGATTGAAATCTGGCTGAAGGACTGAGTCCAGAGAGTTGTGAACAACGATTACTATACTGAATGGTCCCAGGTTATAAGTGGTGTACCCCAATGTTTAGTGCTGGCTCCCCTATTATTTAATTTATTAATGATATAGAGGATGGGATTAATAGCACCATTTCTATTTTTACAGATGAGACTAAGCCGTCTATCGAAGATGTAGAAAAACTACAAGCTGACTTAGACACTAAGTGATTGGGGTTCATCTTGGCAAATGAGGTTCAATTTAGATAAATGTAAAGTTATGCATCTGGGTACTAATAATCTACATGCATAATATGTCCTAGGGAATGTAACACTGGGAAAGTCACTTGTAGAGAAGGATTTGAGTGTCCTTGTAGATTGTAGATTAACTAACAGCATACAATGTCAATCAGCTGTTTCTAAGGCTAGTAGGATATTAAATGAGGTATGGACTCACGGGACAGGGATGTGATATTTACTTTATAAAGCTTTATAAAGCTTTAGTGCTGCTTTATCAAGCAATGTATAATATGATTGAAACATGAATCCAGCCAGCAAATGAGGCAATATGGACAATCAGAATACATTAGTAAGTGCCTTGTATGAACTTTCTCTACATGTTAAATGCCACTTGCTGAAGTGAAATAATGTCTTTAATGCTTATCAAAATGTGTAGAAGACAGGGTCTCATTCCTCTTTTCTAAAATTCACAACCCCACCAATCCCCTGGTTGAACTTGATGGATTTATGTCTTTTTTCAACTGTATTAACTATGCAACATTCCTATTACACAATGTGATGCCGACCATTCTATTTTGTGTAACATAAACAATCAGATCAATCAACATGGCGAGCATTTACTCAATTACTACTTGATTACATAGGGCGATTATTGGGAACAACTGTTTGTACAACTGTTCGCACAATAATCAGCTGGTCACATTGCACCGTCTGACAGACACTTTCCGATTCCTTGTTCTTTAGGAAACAAGCGCAGTCAGAAAAAATAATTGTCATGCATTGTTATATGTTATAACCATATCTAATGTAAAAGTTATAACCATATAGTTAAAAAGTTGTTAATTTGAAGAAACTTCTCAAAGTCGCTCTAACATTTCAAAGTTGTGAATATTTCAAATATGCCCTACTTGTGTGTAGCTTAAATATAACCTACTGCTCTGCTTTGAACATGTTCAGTAATGCAGAACAAAAAAAACTGTAAGGTACCCTAACATTAGAATTTATAGGAAAATAAGAGATTTATAATAATCTGAGTGAGACCAATACGAGACCAACCCGAGACATAGAGAGACCAATCAGATCACTGTTGTCATTTTACTATAGCAGGCTTGAAAATAAGAGCAGCAACCTTATTAGTTGATGTGGACAACACCTAGAATTTTCCCTGCATCATTTTTAGTAGGTAGAAGCAATCAAGAGAACAACTAGGAGGAGTAGTCTTATGATAGTCAAAGGTTTCCTATCACTACATTGCAAGATAAGGGTAGTACTAATTGAATAATTATGACATTGTCCAAGGCCATCTCAAAATAACAAAATACATTGACAACAGTAATATACCAAAACATGAAAAAACATAATAATTGTTTTTTAATTGGAACTCATTATTATGAACAGTCTGTTCTTCTGCCTTGTGATGCTATCCACTAAATTTCATTATTTATATAAGAACAGCTATGAATGTACTTAACATTCGGGTCATATGATGTAGTAGTAATAATATTAAGATGGAAACTATTTTAACTAGTCATTTCCAAACAAGCATTGGATTTCATCTAAGCAATAGTCCTTCCCAAGACTGCCTAGAGGTATTAACTCACAGTGAACACAGCTCGTCTCTAAGGACCCTCCTGGCCCTTTCGTCATGTTGTGCTGACATTTTAATCGTGCTTTTGTGGGAGCTAGCTGGCAGTTTGTCATCAGAAATAGCACTGTGAGGGGCCAAAGCTGGCTGCTAGCAGAGACGGCTGCTGAGGGAAGAAGTCCATTCTGACAGACTGAGCAATAATCTGAACTTACTGCACTGAGCCTGTGGGACACCAGCAGGACAGCTTTATCTTCTTCATTAAAGTGCGCTAAAAAAAAAATCCATTTTCCTTTAAAGTCCCAGGAACAGATGGAGTAAAATTAATTGCGCCATTAAGTCCCGATAGACAATACCAGAGTGGTTTTCTTTCAATGGTGCATGTGTGTTACAAAGTGCTCTTCGTAAAAGGCAATTACTGCAACATTTGCCATAAAATAAAGGTTGCTTTAATGGGCAATAAACACAGGCTTCAAATTTTGTATGAAATGGGTCTCCGAAGGGCGCTGTTATAGCCAGCTCAAAGGCACAACTGACTTTAATATTTTGCCCTGGCTCCAGCTCAGCTAGCTCTGAAAACAATGATTTCCACCCTTGGATGTTTTATAATAGAATTATGCATGTGGGTGTGTGACATTGCATTTCAATCCAGCTTTTCTCTGGGTAGACAGACTACAGGGAATTGGGATCAGGAAGCAGACAGAATATTCACTGACGGACGCATGCTGCCTGTCATACAACCATTTGATTTCATTGTGTGGCAAAATATCAAAATAAATGTGCATGGTTTTCCCTAGCAAATGCTGGCTGGCACGAGCTATTCGGTTGTGCTTGACATTTGGTACTCCAGAGCAATAAACATAAGTGGCTTTGGCACTCTTCTTTTCAATTGAAAATAAGGACAAGACAGCCATTAATTTATAAATTGTGTATTACAACACTGGATACCACAACACCCATATAATCCAGAATTTGAGAATGAAAAATACCTACAGCCTTTGTGGCTGCTGCAGTGGTGGTCCGTGAAACAGATATATTTAATATAAACTAATGCAAACTTAGCAGAACTGAAACCAAAGGGTTGTAGCTGCTTCTTTTTAATACAAGTCCAAATCCTCTTTGAGATCTCCGAAATATTGTCTCAGAGATAGTGTCTCCTTTATCAATAACATAAAAGCAGTTTCCATTTGAAATAAGATATATTAGAAGATAAAACTGTTGGAAGTTTAATTTGTCTACTATTAAGGTTGGAGATAGATGGCTTCATGAAAAGCTGACAAAGATAAATACGACTTTTCAGACTTTCCAGGAGCAGCAGTTCTCTTGTCCATTGGCTTTGTCTGTTATTACCGCTTAACCCTATTCCTTAGATAACCAATCTTTAGGATAAGCTATCAATATCAGATATTTATTATTTATTTTATGCACCTATATAGCGCTACTATATTTTGCAGCACTTTATAGACAATAGCATCCAACTGTCCCCAATGGGGCTCACAATCTAAGGTCCCTATTAGTGTTGGTCGAGCACCAAAGTGCTAGGGTGCTCGAATAGAACAACTCGGGATGCTCAGGTGCTCCACCGAGCATCCAAGCTCAATGGAAGTCAATGGGACAACCTGAGAATTAAACCAGGCACCCCCTGCTCTAAAGAGGGGAGGGTGTCTGGTTCATAGGAAAAGGTCAGAAATTGATTGAAACACCACTGAAATGGTTTGGGAAAAGCATTAGGAGGATGTCTGGAAGCATCTTGGACTCCCATGTCGCTTCAGGGAACGATGTTGTCCGGGTAGTACGCCACTTTTCAGACTGACAATAGTATGCACAAAACCGAAGATAAAATCGCTTTTAGAGGAAAAATTGTTAGGAAACATTCTTTCCTGTATATTTACTTGTATATAAAGTGCAAGTGCTGCCAAAAATTACAAGGAAGAGGCACTCCAATACAACCTGTATATCACATAAAGGAGGGCGTCATTCACATTGTGGTACAATTGTTCAGGTAGTAGGACTCCTACACACATAAAGCCTATGCAGTAAGTGAAAGGGCTGCCAAAAATTACAAGGAACTGGCACTACAATAGACCCATTATTACACATAAAAGAGAGCATGACACACCCTGCTGATCTGACCATCTAAAACTTTAGGGATGAGTGACTGCTGCTGATCTGACCATCTAAAACATTATGGGTGAGGGCCTGCTTCTGAGCTGACCATCTAAAACATTATGGGCGAGGGCCTGCTGCCGAGCTGACCATCTAAAACATTATGGGTGAGTGCCTGCTGCTGATCTGACCATCTAAAACATTAGGGGTGAGGACCTGCTGCTGAGCTGACCCTCTAAAACATTAGGGGTGAGTGCCTGCTGCTTATCTTACCATCTAAAACATTAGGGGTGAGGGCCTGCTGGTGACCCTCTAAAACATTAAGAACAAGGGTCTGCTGGTGACCCTCTAAAAAATTATGGGCGAGGGCCTGCTGGTGACCCGCAAAAACATTATGGTTGAGGGCCTGCTGGTGATCCTCAAAACATTATGGTTGAAGGCCTGCTGGTCACCCTCAAAAACATTATGGGTGAGGGCCTGCTGGTGACCCTTTAAAACATTATGGGTTAGGGTCCGCTGCTGAGCTGACCCTCCAAAACATTAAGAGCAAGGTGAGCCTAATAAGCATGTTGATATGATGGAGGAGGAGGACGAGAAAAGGGAGATTGAATCATATTCCCTTTTTAGTGGTGGAAGGGGTGCATGGGAATACAGTGTATTCAATTGACCATAAAAGCCCCATTTAGAGTGCCTTTATGCTCAGCCACTTTCCTCTGGTGGAGTAGAGGAGTCAGAAGCAATCCAGGCCTTGTTCATTTTTATGAGAGTCAACTGGTCAGCATTTTCAGTTGGCAGGCAGATGCGCTTATCAGTTATTATGCCCCCAGGAGCACTAAATACACGGTCTAACAAAACACTGGCGGCGGGGCAGGCCAGCACCTCCAAGGCATAGAGTGCCAGTTTGTGCCTCATGTCCAGCTTGGACACCCAATAGTTGTAAGGCTCAGAGAAATCACTGAGGACGCTGACACGGTCTGCTACGTACTCCTTCACCATCTTCCAAAAATTTTCCCTCCTTGTGACCCTAGACCACGCATCAGGTTGAGGGTGCTGGCGGGGTGTCATAAAATTGTACCAGGCCTTGGAGAGTCTCCCCCCCTCGGTTGGCCAAGGAAATAAATACTCTGCAGCCAGCATTGTCAGCTGGAAATTTTTGGAGTGACTTTTCCACAAGGACCTTTTTGTATTGCACCATTTTGCTTGTCCTATTCACCACAAAGATGAAAAGTTTTCTTTGTAGCGGGGGTCGAGAAGGTTGAACAACCAATAATCTTTGTTGGCCAAATTGCGTAAAATGCAAGGGTCACAAGAAAGGCAGTCTAACATAAAGTCATGTGTGCCAGAGTCCCAACAGACAAGACTTCGCTGTCCTCATCAGGAGGATGACTCTCAATCTCTTCATCCTCTTCTACCCAACCAAGCTGAAGAGATTGAATAAAACTTCCATGGGTACTACCCTCTGTAGCGGAGGCAACCGTCTCCTGCTCCTCCTTCTCATCATAATCATCCAATTTGTGCTGAGAAGACGAACTGAGGGTGGTCTGGCTATTACCCTGTGTACTGTCTTCCCCCATTTCCACCACTTCCCCTTTCAAAGCATCCGCCTAAATTGTGAGCAGCGAGTGTTTGAGTAGACACAGAAGTGGCATGGTTAAGCTGATAATAGCGTTATCGACGCCCACCATCTGTGTTGATTCCTCAAAGTTGCGTAAAACCTCACAGAGGTCAGACATCAATGCCCACTCGTCGCTTGTAAAGAGCGGAAGCTGACTGGAAAGGCGACAACCATGTTGCAGCTGATATTCCACTACTGCCCTCTGCTGCTCACAAAGCCTGGCCAAGATGTGGAATGTCCAGTTCCAGTGCGTGCTCACATCGCACAACAGTCGGTGAGCTGGCAATTGCAAGCACTGCGGCAGCATTGCCAGACTGGCGGAAGCTGTTGATGACTTGCGGAAATGGGCATACACATGGTGCACCTTCACCAGTAGCTCAGGCAAATTGGGGTAGGTTTTGAGAAATCGCTGAACCACTAGGTTGAACACTTGGACTAGGCATGGTATGTGTGTGAGCTTGCCGAGCTCCAAAGCCGCCTTCAAGTTACGGCAATTATCAGATACAACCGTGCCTGGTTATAGGTTAAGAGGCGAGAACCACAGCTCAGTCTGGTCCTTTATCCCCTGCCACAGCTCTGTGAAGGTGTGCTGTTTGTCAGCTAAGCAGATCAGTTTGAGCATGGCCTGTTGCCACTTCCCCACTGCAGTGCAACACTGCTTCCAGCTACTGACTGAAGGCTGACTGGTGCTGCAAGATGATAATTTAGAGGTGGAAGTAGAGGTGGAGGCGGAGAAGGGGGGTTAAAGCTACTAACGTAGGTGGAGGCGGAAGCCCTGATAAAAGTAGGGCCCGCAATCCTTGGTGTCGGTAGCACCTGTGCCATCCCTGGGTACGACTCGTTCCCAGCCTCCACAACGTTCACCCAGTGTGTCGGCTGGGACTGCACACAGTAAAAAATATTGGCTGCTGGAGACAGAGTAACGCGGGACGGCCGCCACCATCAGTTTGCAGAAAGCCTCAGTGTCCACAGGCCTAATGGCAACATTTCCAGGGCCAGCAATTTTAAACGGTGCACATTTAGTGCTATGGCCTTTGGATGGGAGGCTGAGTATTTGCGCTTTTGTTCAAAGGCCTGGGGTACAGACAACTGCATGCTGTACTGGGACACAAAAGTGGATGTGCTAGCTGATGGTGCTTGCGAAGGTCCAGGTGCATTGCGGAAGGCATCCGTGCCTGCTTCTTGGACAGGGAATTGGCCAGCACGTAACACAGGGGAAGAGAAGGCAGTGGTGTGACCCGCAGACCCAGATTGTGGACCCAGGTGTTTGGCCCACCTATGAGGGTGCTTTGATGCCATGCAGTGGATCATGCTGGTGGTGGTGAGGTTGCTAGTGTTCACTCCCCTGCTCATTTTGGTACGACACAGCTTGCAAAGGACAACTATTTTATGGACCGCACTTTCCTCAAAAAAGCGGCAGAATGCGGAACACCTACCCCTTGGCAAGGGAGATTTCCACAAGGGGGTGCTCTGGGGAACAGTTGCGGGCCTGTTTGGTGTGGCTCGCCTTCTCCCTTTTGCCTCTGCACAGCCTCTTCCAGCCTGTTGCGGTGCTGCGGATCTCTCCCCCTCTGTACTGCTGTCCTCACTCGGCTTTACACCTTCCCAGGTTTGGTGTGATTTCATCGTCCACCACCTCCTCTTTCACTTTCTCACTCTGGTCATCCTCCTGACTTGTTGACCTGACAACAACCTCAGTTATTGAAAAATGTGTCTCATCCTCATCATAAAACTCTTGAGACACTAATTGCGGTTGACTTATTGGCAACTGTGTCTCATCATCATCATCCACCTCGTGAAACACTAATTGCCATTCCCCACTGTCATATTCTTCTGACTGTGGATGCTCAAGAG
Organism: Bufotes viridis; assembly: GCA_033119425.1. Taxonomy (NCBI): domain Eukaryota; kingdom Metazoa; phylum Chordata; class Amphibia; order Anura; family Bufonidae; genus Bufotes; species Bufotes viridis. Next base: position 293,873,832 of record CM065591.1, on the reverse strand, counting down.
TTTGGGAATCAGGGCACAAGATCTCCTCATGTCCCTCTTCCAGCGGGCTTGGCGAGAGGCCCAATTTAAAAGAACTCGTCGAAATATCTGAGTGAAGGATCACTTGTCCGCCAAGACTCTCCACGGTGGGAGGAAGGAGGATCAGGGTGAGGATTCTGTTGACCAGACTCTTGGCTACTGAGACTGGACTTTGTGGAAGACAGGGTGGTGGTTAACAGACTGGAAGCATTATCTGCTACAATCCAACTGACCACCTGGTCGCACTGGTCTGACTTCCGCTAACTGGGAGCGCACGTTTTGTAAGTGTATGCGCAAATAAAGTACACAGAATGTCACAGATATTTTTAGGATGTGCACACGTTAAGGAGGAGGTATAGCGCAAGTAATGTCGTTGTCACCACCGGCTAATAAAAAATTACACTGAATGAATGTCACTGATATTTAGGATGCACACACATTATACAGGAGGTATAGCGCAAGTAATGTCGCTGTCACCAATGGCTAATAAAAAATTACACTGAATGAATGTCACTGATATTTAGGATGCGCACACGTTATGCAGCAGGTATAGCGCAAGTAATGTCGCTTTCACCGCAGGCTAATTAAAAATTACACAGAATGAATGTCACTGATATTTAGGATGCGCACACGTTAGACAGGAGATGTAGCGCAGATAATGTCGCTGTCTGCAGCGGCCAAACAATTGCAAGCTATTTAGCTCAGGTTGCACTAAAAATATATGTTGCTGCCAGATACAACTATAGTTCTTCAAAGGATTTTTGGGTCTCTAAACCCCAAATTTTTGAAATTTAGTGCAGGTTGCGCTAATAATATATATTGTTGCCACACACAATAGTCCTTAAAAGGACTTTTGGGTCTATAACAAGTATAAAAACAAAAATATTTCTATTTAACTCCCCACACTATCTCTCCTTTCTACTCTCCAGCTCTCCCTGACCAAGACTGAGCTGAACACGTGTCATCGGGTGCTATATAGCCAATCACTGTAATGCCAGCAGCCAACATGGCTACAGCATCACTGTGAATTGTAGTACTTATCTGCATGTTTATTGGCTGCGTAGCAGCCAACAAATGTGCAGGGAGGAGACTCGAGCATACGTGGTATTCGGCCAAACACCGCGATGTGCCGAGCATCGCGATGCTCAAGCCGAACTAGTGTTCGGCCAAGTATGCTCGCCCAACACTAGTCCCTGTCAGTATGTCTTTGGAGTGTGGGAGGAAACCGGAGTACCCAGAGGAAACCAATGCAAGCACAGGGAGGACATACAAACTCCATGCAGATGTTGTCCATGGTCAGATTCAAACCTAGCACTCCAGCACTGCAAGGCACCAGTGCTAAGCACTGAGTCACTGTGCTGGCCACATAGGCGAGTTTCCCACTGTTTCACTATCTCTGAGAGATCTACAGAAAAAAAAAAAATTGTACTACACAGTACTCCAAAAAGAGAAGGAAGAACTAGAAGGGCAAGAATCTGCATGACTGAGTACTGGAGTCAGTCAGGAAGGTCTTTTCTGTTTAAGGCTGATAAAGACATTACTGCAATGACAAAGACATTGCTAATACACCCATTCACACTTTGACACAGTTTGGCCAGCCATATCTTAATTCTGTCACCCTCAGCTAGGTATTACAGACAAGTCTGCAATAATCTTAAGCCCGCCTTAGATTCTGCAGATATATACTTTGGAGAAATAGAGTAAAGGAGTACTAAAATCCCCATCCTTGCTTATATCCATATATCACTATCTGAATTTGCACTGTGATTTGGAACTGTGTGTACACGAAAATGTAAGGGCAGTAATCCATCGCCTTAAACTGAAGAGGTGTTGTGTAATACCACGAAACAATGAACCAAAGCACACAGTTAATTCAATTAAAGAATGGCTGAAAAAGAAGATCTGCAATTTGGAATGGCCAAGTCAGATTTCTAACCTTAACCCTATGGGGACACTTCGACATGCACAGCTTTTTCATACAATTCAGCCGTATTCCACTCAATTTATGTTTTAATGTTAGCGAGAATTATATTACTCACACTTCTGAGGAACCTCTAGTTTTCCATAGCTTTATTCTTCTGGATTAAAAACACAATAAGTAAAGGGGTGTGACCCCCGAAACGTCACGCCTGAATGTATGGGTGTCAACTCGGTGTTCTCTGAAGATATGGGCCTGAGAGCCAAAGAATGTTTTTAATACGGAAGAATAGAGCTATGGAAAACTAGAGGTTCCTCAGAAGTGTGAGTAATATAATTCTCGCTAACAGTTGAGGTGAAACTCGCTAACCGTTTAAGTGAAACTCTGGATCAGCCTATTGTTTAATAGATACGGGACTGTTCACATTGATTGCAGACACTATGACATGACCAGAAGAGGGCTGACTATGCAACACATCACAAAAATATTGATAAAGTGAAACAAAGCTGCAGGGAGAAATCGTCCAAAATTACTCCTCAACATTGTACAAACTAGATTTACAGCTTAAGAAAACACTTGATGGAGGTGACTATTGCTAAAAGGGGATCTACAGGCTATAAAATTCAAGGAATCATTTGCTTTTTCTCCCTGTACCGTGCAGCTTGAATAAAGTTCCAGTTGGAGCTGTCTCAAAATGGGTGAATAAAGAATTAGCTTTATTATCCAGGTTGGTGTGCTATCTTTGATTGGGAGATTTGTGCTTTGGACTTTTTTTGCCTATGTCTTGCTGGCTTGCACCCAATGGTGAAGTATAGATATTAGTACTGCTTGTTTTTTTCTTTGTTTAACCCTTTCAAGCCCGGAGGTTTTTTTGTGTGCGTTTTCGTTTTGTGCTCCCATCCTTCCCAGAGCCATAACTTTTTTATTTGTCTGCTCACATAGCCATATCAGGGCTTGTTATTTGCAGGACAAGTTGTACTTTTCAACGCCACCATTTAATCTTGCTCATGATGTAGTGGGAAGCAGGAAAAAAAATTCCAAATGGGGTGAAATTGCAAATAAAAAAAGGAATTTTTAAACACAGTTTTATAGTTTTTCTTATTTACGACGTTCGATGTACCACTGACCAGTTACGTTGAGTCTACAGGTCAGTATGAATACGGTGATACCTTATATGTATAGTTTTTCTTGCGTTTTGACAGTGCAAAAAAATTTTTAAGTGGGAAAAAATATTTTTTGTAATTATGTATACGGAGCTGTATAGGAGCTCATTTTTTTCTGAGAAATCTTTACATTGATACCATTCTGGGGTGTATATGACTTTTCGATCACTTTTTATTAAATTGTTTGTAGAAAATGAAGCAACCTAAAACGGCGAGACTGCCATTTGGATGCATTTTTCCATTTTTTTGTTTGCCGTATGGGGAATATATTTTTATACTATGGGCTTTTTGCACATTTCGACACCCATGATGTGTATTTTTTCATTATTTTAGTTCTTTTATTTTTATTTTTGGAAAAGTGGGGTGATTTGAATTTTTATGTTTTTTTATTTTTGTTTTTTAAACTTTTTTTAATGCTTTTTTATAGTTCCCATAGGGAACTTTAACATGCAATCATCTGATTGCTATTTTCATAGACTCCAATGCACTTGTATTGGAATCTATGATGATTTCACTACTTTCCTTTGTAGCCCTATTACAGGCAAGGGCTCCATATGAAATACCATGCAGCAGCCTCCTGTCTTTCATAAAGACAGGGGCTATTGCATACGCACTCCGGCTTCTCTGATCGCCACACTGGGGAGCCAGTTTTCAGTGTGCTCAGATGCCATGGTCAGGATTGACCAGGGCATCTGAGGGGTTACATGTCCACGATAGTCATTACTACCGGTTGCGGAAATTACCCGCGGGTAATCTTTAAGCATCTTTAAACACATGCCCAATGACGTACATGTATGTCATCGGGCGTGAAAGGGTTAATGTTCAATACAGGTCATTCCAAAGGGTTCCCTTACTTTTTCTCTCTGCTTTGTGGATGTTTACTCTGTATGCTCAGTAAAAGCAATGAATGGTACAATGGTTTTGGAGGAGCAGTCTCCTACCAGTGGTAAAAATTCCTCCATTTAGAGTATACAAATGTGTACCTAACTAATAGGACACCATCCTTCTTGGGAGAACTGGAGCATTTTGGTCGTTTTTCTCTACAAACTTGGGTTCTATTTAACAACATCTTCCTACATCTTCACATTTATGGGTTGCAATAATTAACGTCATAAACATAACTGATATTTGTAAGACTTATAGCTATAACATCCTAAACATGAAAGAGTCTTGTTGGCTCCAACTTCGGCACCACTATCTAAAGCACATACCCCACCAGATCACTGGTTTTCCCTCTTATATTAGTTGTGATCCCATAAATACAAGTATACTATGCAATTACTATTTATGCAGTTCTGTGTGTAAACTGACTTTACATTGGAAAACAGGCACATAAACATTTGTAGTGCAGTATAACCAGATAAACCTGCTCCAGTAGAGATACATATCCGGCATTATTACTATTTTCGTAATCCACAGAGAGTATATTTACATAAATTAGGAAAAGAATATGAATGCATGCTTGTTTTAATATCTTTTCACAGTAGGGGACTGTTTGAAGTATTCTCTTGAAGTAGTAATAGAGATTTTCTATACATAGCTACGATATAATACATTAGCGGCAAATCATTGAGCGCTACATGTTGTCATTTCAATTGTATAAAATCCTATGGATGGCTAGATTAAAAACAACGAAAAGAAAATGTTTTTTATATAACTATCACTATCTGCATTTAAATCAGCTCCTAACATCCTGGCCACAGTTTTATCTTGGATTATTATTGCTAAGAAGTAGTAATGAGTAGCGATTCGGCTGCTTCGCTGAATTAAAAAAATTAAAAAATTGTCACAAAGCACATATCTTTGTAAGTGGTGCAATGACAGGGAGTGGCGATTGCGCCACCCCTGTCACTGTATCCCTCAGATGTCGTGTTCGAATTTATAAAGTCATAATTACCTCATCCATTTGATTGTGAAGAGCCAGCCACTGTCATCTTGATTTAAGATCTAGCGTGAAATCTTGTGCGGCCCGTAATGGCGTCATCACATCGGCCGGCGTTGGAATGTCATACGTCACCACGCACAGGATTTTGTGTGAGATCTTTAATCAAGATGGCAGCGGACGGCTCTTCGCGCTTAAACAGATGAGGTAAGTATGATTTTTCAATTTTTACAACCATTCATGGAAAATCGATCCGCTACCACGAAGCGCAAGGAAATTTGGCTTCTCTGTGAATCGAATTGTCCCTGAAATTTGGATCAAATTACACTTTGTCGAGTTCGATTCACTCAACTCTAGTAAGAAGTTCATATTATGCACTTTACTATGTTGTCTTGTTCTTACTGACATAAGAATAAAAAAAGAAAAGATAATAATAAATGATTTTAAGGCACTTGGCTGATCAAGAATCATTATTTCTTCATCCAATATCATTTACAATAAATGTTCACGTGTGCCAAGTTATGTGCTTTTAACACTATGGCATTTAAATGTAATAATTTCAATTGTAAACACTATTCATGAGCTTGTCCACTGGGAAAACTTTTTTACATAAGGCAGAATAAAAAAAATAAAAGAAATATAAAAGAAATATATATTCACCTCACCAATCCACTGCTCCTGGAATTCTGATGCTTATTGGGTCCCTGCTGGTCTCTGCTTCATGAGGGTTCACACACCAGAAATGGCAGAAGATTCCAGCTCAGCCAGGCACTGACCACAGTGATAACCTGCCTCAGCCAGATATTAACAAAGCAGGTACCTCTTGTCATTTCCTGTGTGTCAAGCTGGGACCAGGAACTGAACACCATTGGGGGCTCAGTCAGTACTGAAATAGCAGGGTATTATTGATGTACATAAAGCTTTTGTAAATTAAATTTTAACTATTCTGCCCTATAAATATTATTCTGCTCGATATCCCTTTTAAAGTGGACCTATCAACAAAAAATGCAATGCAATCTGAAATCACCATCTTATAGAGCAGGAGAAGCCAAGTGGATTGATATATGTTTTTGTGGGAAAAGGTTACATTTGTTATGGCAGTGGATGTGGAACCACCGCGTCAACTAACAGATTTGACTTTGGGCTAATCGTAAGGATGTTATCATGGCAGTCCCCTGGTATTTACCCTTTAATCCCTATACAAGGATCTAGACTTTACTGCGGGGAGCCACCTGGCCTCTAACTCCTGAAGCAGTCTCTGTGTGGTTGACAGCTGATCCTTGGGAGTCACAGGCAGTGGTTTGGAACAATAAGGGATCAGGCAAAAGCATAGTCACAGACAGGTCAAGGTCAGTGCAGGAAGAGTATGAGCAATCTGATAAACAGGCCAAGGTCAAGGCAGGCATTTAAGTGCCAATATGGAGTTCAAGCATAGGTCAGGCGGTGAAGTTTTGAACTATCAAGCTTAGTCATTTATTGCTCAGGTACCCTCCCTCTGTAAAAGGTGCCTTAAGTACCCAGTGGCCACGTACCAAGTGGATAGCCATAGGCTTTAGAGAATTAGGATGTGTGCTGGCCCTTTAAGAGCCGCAGGGAGGGTATGCACATGCCATATGGGCATAAGGCATCTTTCACACGAATCATATGGTTTTGCGATCCGCAAAAATTGGATCCGCCAAAAAAAAGGATAACATCTGTGTGCATTCCGTTTTTTGCGGAACAAAACATCTGGCCCCTAATAGAGCAGTACTATCCTTGTCCGTGATGCAGGCAAGAATAGGACAAATTTTATCTTTTAACAGAACGGACATACGGAAAAGGAATGCATAGGGAGTACCTTACATTTTTTTTTTTTAAGGACCTATTGAAATGAATGGTTGAAAATACGGACCATATACGGAACGCAAAAAATGGCCCATACACTTGCAAAAAATGTTTGTGTGAAAGAGGACTAAGGCTGGGTTCACACGAGCGTGTCCGGATGCGTTGCGGATGCGTTGCGGATGCGTTCAGTGAAAACTGAGCCTTTTCACAGGCAAAGCCATTCAGTTTTGCCTGCGATTGCGTTCAGTTGTTCAGTTTTTTCCGCGCGGGTGCAATGCGTTTTGATGCGTTTTTCACGCGCGTGATAAAAAACTGAAGGTTTACAAACAACATCTCCTAGCAACCATCAGTGAAAAACGCAACGCACCCGCACTTGCTTGCGGATGCAATGCGTTTTTAACGCAGCCCCATTCACTTCTATGGGGCTGCGGATGCGTGAAAAACGCAGAATATAGAGCATGCTGCGATTTACACGCGTTGCAGAAGTGATGCGTGAAAAAAAACGCTCATGTACACAGCCCCATAGAAATGAATGGGTCAGGATTCAGTGCGGGTGCAATGCGTTCACATCACGCATTGCACCCGCGCGGAAATCACGCTCGTGTGAATGCAGCCTAAGGAAAATGCTTACACTGGCAATCAAGTGTCCGCAGACGAGGCCAGGTAGAGAGGAGCTATTGGGTTTTGGCCTCCAGTAAAGTAGAGTGAAACTATGCCCATGCCCATCTGGAGAAGCGGGACAGCAGCAGCCAAGCTAGAAAGTTCTACTACCAATCACTGCTACTACCTGTATAGGGACCCAAGAGAAACCTGCAGGCCAAATGTTCCTTCTTAACATATGTTTAGCTGCTTAGAAAGGTTTTTGTTTTTTATCTAGAAATAATTTAAAAAGTACCTGGTGTCAGGGTTCCCATCAAAAGATAACGTACAAAAATGGCATGTTCTGGAGATCATGCAAATAATATGCAATCAGAACGGAAAGGGAGAAATCATGAGTCATCAACCATCAACAGGCAATAGCAAAGTTAGTTGTGCCCAAAGCTTTTTCAACACCTGCTCTGAGTAGTTGATAACAGGGTTTTTGTGGATTGTGTTATTGTGCAAACACTGAATCCAAGCAGATGTTTCAATTGTCTTTTTTTGTTTAAATGCAAATACTTGTATTCATTTCATGTTACATGAGGGCTTGTTCACACTTCTACTGTGTAAGAACAACATTATCTCCATTCTATTCTAAACTGTTTGTTACTCCGTCACTGCACTTATTGAAGAAAGAAAACAATAAGAAGGAATGCTATGGGAAATTGCCAAAATTGGGGAATCATGCATTCATACTAGTAAATTATTTATTTGCATAATGTGTATGATTCCTTGAGAAAATAACATTTGCAGCTTGTAATGCTTAGACTTTAATGAAAGTTGGTGGTTAGAGAAAAAGTACATTCTTAAGAATCAGTTAAGACACATTTACACATGACTGAGCAGGTAATTATTAGGAAGGAAACATTCATACTAAATCAACATGAGCGAATCGAAGTTGACAATTTCCCTAAAATGGCTGCTACATGTGTGAGGACAGGGGGCAAGGAACTCTGGGAAGGCGTGATAACCCAAAATGCCATGCCAATCAGCAGCCAGCCAGCCCTGTTATGTCACAGCCCTATAAATACAACGACCATCTTGGATTCAGACATTTTCCAGCGTTGCAGGGACAGACGTGGGAAGGCATTAGGGACAGCAAAAGCAAAAACCTCATTGTGAAAAAGAAACCCTGAAAAAACTATTTATAAGTGCAGGGAAAAGATAGGGAGGTATCATTTCACAGCATCTTAGTGCAGGGAGAGATGTCAGAAGGCTCTAGGGGCAGTGATAGGAAAAACATCATAGTGAAAAAAAAGCGATTTACAATTGCAGGGAAAGATTATTTGGGGGATCCAAATAGCCATTAGACAGCTCTGTCATTCCAGCAATTTGTTCTTGGGATGCAAGTGCTATGTTGAAAAGCCTTTAGTGGCTTATAGCCGTGGGAAAAAAAAAAAAAAAAAAAAATATATATATATATATACGCAGTTCACTTCTGCAGCTATATGTGGTGAAAGCGTTTAGTGGAATATTTAATTACAAAAAGAAAAATATATATACGCAGTTCACTTCAGCACTTATATGTGGTGACCGACAACGGGAAGAACATGGTGTCAATGCTGCATCATGGAAGGCTGAGCCATGCTCCCTGCATGGCACATGTGTTCAATCTTGGTGTCAAGCGATTCCTGAAGTCTTCCACCCATCTGCAAGACATCCTAAGGCCCTTTTCACACGGGCGTGATTTCCGCACGGGTGCAATGCGTGAGGTGAACGCATTGCACCCGCACTGAATCCGGACCCATTCATTTCTATGGGGCTGTGCACATGAGCGGTGATTTTCACGCATCACTTCTGCGTTGCGTGAAAATTGCAGCATGCTCTATATTTTGCGTTTTTCACGCAACGCAGGCCCCATAGAAGTGAATGGGGCTGCGGGAAAATCGCAAGCATCCGCAAGCAAGTTCGGATGCAGTGCGATTTTCCCGCATGGTTGCTAAGAGACGGGACCCCGATCTTTATTATTTTCCCTTATAACATGGTTATAAGGGAAAATAATAGCTTTCTCAATATAGAATGCTTTGTAAAATGTGGATTAAAGGGTTAAAAATAAAAGAAATTAACTCACCTTAGCCACTTGATCGTGTAGTTGCCGATCTCTTCTCTCTTCAAGCATTAGCTGCCATCTAAAGGACCTGTAATGATGTCACATCACATGGTCTGATCACATGGTCCATCACGGACCATGTGATTGGACCATGTGATGTGACGTCATCACAGGTCCTTTAGACGGCAGCTAATGATTGAACAGACAAGAGAGCGGCAATTACGCAATCAAGTGGGTAAGGTGAGTTCATTTTTTTATTTTTAACGCATTAAAACGCTTTGCACTCGCGCTGGAAAATCGCACATTTTTCGGCAACGCACCCGCCTCTGATCCGGGCGTCAAACGTGAAGCCCGTGTGAAAGAGGCCTAAACATGGCCAGGAAACTTTGCATGCACTTCAGCCACTCGTACACCGCAAAGCACGTCATCCTTGAGCTGCAGTAGCAGAACTGCATACCCCAACATAGGTTGATATGCGATGTTTTCACCCGTTGGAATTCCACCCTCTATATGTTGGACCGACTATACGAACAGAGAAAGGTCATCAACGATTTATTGATGATCCAAGCGGATAGGAATACTGCCTTGTGTAACTTCGATGTCAGCTAGTGGCAGCTTATGCGTGACTCCAGACATTTGCTCAGGCCCTTTGAGGACATCACGTTATTTGTCAGTCGCCAGGAGTACGGGATGAATGACATAATTCCACTGCTTCATGTCCTGGAACAGATGGTGGTAACAATGGCTGGTCAGGGGACAGGAGACATGGCGCCTAGATCTCATAGCCACATGAGCCCTGTGGAGGCTGACATGGAAGAGGAGGGGGAGGATGACATTGGGGCACAGGCAATGTGTATCAAAATGGGTGGCTTTTCTACTCAGCTGACAGGAGAGGAGGAGCAGGAGCAGCCAGAGGATCTACAGGGTGATGAGGAAGACCTTTCTTCTGATCTGTCAGAAGGAAGGAAAAATGAGACACACAACGGATACTGTCTGTGTAGCAGCTGTAAGACCTGTATGGTCCCATTAGAATTGGCTTATGATTTGGTAGCCAAAAGCAGGAGTGGATACAAAACACAGAAGACATGCAAATATTCCATTCACGTGTCATCTCTGTTTTAGATCCACTCCTGTTTTTTTGGCATGAGCAATACTGACTGAGTGAAGGCTAATACTCCACAGACAGAATCCGTTTTTTGTGGGTTACTGTTCTGACGGATCAGAGAAAGGGCAAATTAATCAGTGACATCAACACAAACTTGCTTCTAACACCCTCTCCACTCTGTCAGGGGGGCTCTACTTGTACAAGAGTTTAAAAGAACAGGTTCTGTAGACATCTATGTGGAATCAGCTTACAACGGTGTAAAAGGAGTGCACTTCTTCTTGGCGCTAACATCAACCTGTAAGGCTAAGTTCATACTTTTTGGCCCCGTGACTACCCAAATAAGTGAAGTGTTCAGTGATTCTAAGATCGATGCCTGTCATCTGCATTTCATACAGACTCACAGTATTATTTCACTACCCAATCAGACCCCCTATGCGTATTGCTGAAAGGCACAGTGTTCTACACCACTATAAAGGCTCTCTGCAGCCAGGAAATAGCCGTTTTTTTATGTAATTCACCGTGAATATATTCGGATAGAACCAAATTTTTCCAAAAAAAAATTGGCAAAATGGCGAATAAAATTTTTGAAAAATTCACTCATCTCTAGTACTAATGTTCGATCCCGATAACAGGCCTGATAATTGCCCCATGTAAAATTGCCATTAGACATTAACTTTGCAGAATCAAGGATTATTAATTAGCACTACACCACTAGTCGCTTTGGTTCAAAGCCAATCAATCTTCTTGTGATTGTGTAGCTTTTCAGGTTTTCTTCCAACTCGAACATCAGAACAAAGACTCAAATATATGCTTCCTCATTCCTATGAGGCTGACCCGAGTAGAGATCCCTATATGGTATGCCTAAAGATAGTAGTTGTCCAGGGGTAGATTGGCCATAGACCTTATAAGGAGGGCTGATGCACCAGGGGGTCACCCAAGCCCTCTTTTCTGCTGCTGGCCAGGTGCAAAATGAGCTCTCACTGTTATTAAAAGCTGTGAGAATTAGGTACTCATGTCCCAGGACAGCAACCACACATGCCCTCCTGAATTCAATTGCTGTGGTCTGCTTCTCACCTCTTAAACCACCTGCTCCATATTATATTTATAAATAAATGGAGGAGGAAAACAGAAAATAGCATCTATTGATGGCCACCACTGAAGGACAGCTTTTGGGGCAATATATGGTGCTGCACTGTGGTATATGGTTCTGATGGGACGATATTTTGTGCCATGGTACTGCTGACCTTGCCTACTTATGTTGCCCTTTCTTCCATCAATTTGGATCCGCCAACAACGTGGGACCACATTTTTTTTTCATTTTTTACCAGGGCAACTTTAGGTTCCCAGTCCGCCATTGATAGTAGTCCCAATGTATACATACATATGTATTAGGGAGTCAAACAACCTCCAAGCATTTCCATACAGAATGAACCATAAAGCTATCATCACACTTCAGAATGTTTATTCTCTACCAAATGTGATTGAATACAAAAGCAATAGCTTATGCCCTATGCTACATTATACTTTAATATCCAATACTGAAAAACTATTAAATTAAGTTCCAGCATTGTTGACCATTGCTGATGTCTCTGTACTATTCCCAAACTCATGCCTTTGGCTGTTATAGCTACAGCTTCTCCTAAATCTCTTGCTTCCTACTTATAAATTACTATAATGTGTTGTACTATAATATGCTATCATAGCATTGCAAATTATAGTAATTTACAGTTGGCAGGAGAGCACAAAGAAGCTGGAACCTAGAACTCTGTCAAAGGCTAAAGCTACAACCAACCTGCTACAAGGACTTAGGAGTCACATAGAGAGATCAGTGAGACTAGGATTGGTTGACTTCAAAATTATACTGGTTTAAGATCAATATGACACCATCATTAAGGCATTATAGTATAGAATACTAGAATTATTTTGCTCAGAAAATTCCCAGCAATGCTGCCAGTAACCCAAAACTAATCCGCAATGAACATGCATATGTTATTATTATATATTTTGACACTGCTTTTCAAAACTGCAGCTAAAAAAATAAAATTACACTCATTAGTAAACAGTTACAGATGTATTTTTGGGTAGTCTACCTCTTGGTGAGAGAATGTTGAGTGCTAGATATGCCTCTATGATGCATTAGAGGACATTTTGCCCACTTGACAGACTTTTAGAGGGGGTGCATAACTGGACTAAGAGAAGCAGAATGATCATCAATAAATTCTTACCTAGCTGTTAGGAGGTGTTTGGAGTAGATGTTACACGAGGGTACGGAGAAATGGTGAACAGGTTCTGGCCAGTGAAGACAGACTACCAGTACAGATCCACCAACAAACATAAGCAGCCACCACAGTTTTGTTGTCCACCATCCATACACAGATGGTACCTTCATTATGTACTTCAAGCACAAATGACACAGGTCAATCCACAAGGTCCAATTAAAATTGTATTCTCACCGGTTCAAAACATATAGCACACACATTTATGAAACTGGCTGACATGTTGCAGATGCACTTGGCACCTTAAGGCATATGTGTTACCATATTCATATGTGCCCACATTGCTGAGAAAAATGATGATTTTTTATATGCAAATGAGCCTCTAAGAGCAACGGGGGAGTTGCTGTTACTCAGCACGCTTTGTTGCCAATTAGATTACATAGCTGATGGGGCAGACAATGTCAGGAGGGAAGTGTTCCCTCTCAGCAATCACCTGCTCGCTAACAGAGGAGACCACTGCTATTACATGAAGCAACCTCCTCCGCAGCATTGAGAGGAGCGATCACTATGCCATCACTTGCCCCCATTCTGTATAGTAGTTTGCCTGATCGTGATTAGACACTGTGATCTTCCACGTGCAGACGATAATTTTTATAACCTGTCAAAAAATTTGGATTGCCCGATGCTTGTTCATTTGGCAATGGGCGTCAGTATTACACTGCCAGATGATCCCTAATGAGCGTTCATAAGAACGCTCTTTAGCGATCATCTGCCGAAAAATCGGCAGGTGTAATATAGTCACATACTTGCAGATTTATTTGTTCGCAGTGTAGGAGTAATTCAAAGTATTTTGTCTAAAGTAGCTGTATTAATATTGGAATAGGTATGGATATGTTCAGTAAAGTTTCCTTTGCTCCTATACAGTGTTGATAGCTCCTTAGAGGCCAAAACCACTGACAAGTTGCCCTTCAATTGTTCTTAATTTTACTATTAATCATTTTGTTTCCAAAACCATTGGATTATTCGATAATTCTTTAATTTAAAGTAAGATATTTTTTTTTGGGCAGATACCCATGTACTCTAGATGTCGAATATTGGATAACTTTATTACAAGATTCACCTAATTTCAGCTACACTACTTTTGAAAACATATACGTGACAGAATGAGTTTTCCCTATCGGATCCTTACTTATCTAGCCAATTGTAAACCTAACATGCATGTTTGGCAGAGATCATAAAAGTGTTTCAAATTAACATTAGTGTTGGGCGAGAATATTCGAATCACAAATTTTTATCGCGAAAATCGCCACTTTGAGAATTCGTGAGTATTTAGAATACAATGCTATATTTTCATATTTTCGAATATTCTAGATTTTTTTTACATCTGAACCCATGATCCCTCCCTGTTTCTTGCTTGTGGGCCAATGAGAAAAATATTTGCATCATTAATTGCGCAATCACGAATATATTGTAGCACTCTATCTGCTTCTTGCTTGTGGGCCATTGAAAAGGCTGCAATGTCTTTGTCAGAGCTTAGCAACATCCCTAGGAACTCATAGGAGAGTTGCCTACCCCTTTACTATATAACAACCTCCCCAGCAGCCATTTTCTGCAGGTTTTTTTTCAGTTCTGAGAGAAAGCAATGCCATCACATTAGATAATTAGTTAGTTAACGTACCCAGTGCAAGGTGTTAGGTAGTGTGATAGGTTCTGCTGTCCATACGTACATGCGACAGGCAAGTTTACAACAATACTTGGTGCACCAATCACTAATATGTAGTCAGACATGCTAAAATGTGAAGTTGCACATATTGTGCAAAAATATGCGCATCATTAATTGTGCAATCGCGAAAATATTGGAGCACTCCATCTGCATATAAAGCTATTGTAATGTTCTGCAATGCCAAACAATTTCCCCAGTCTCAAGAAACTTCTAGCAGCTTGAAAAATGTAGCAATAATGACCCACTGTAGTGAGCGCGCATTACACAAATATTACATTGCCGATTTTTGCAATGAAGAAAATAATTGCAAATTCTCGAATTCGCGAACTTATGGCGAATATTCACCCAAATATTTGCAAAATATCACGATTTCGAATATTGCCCCTGCCGTTCATCACTAATTAACATAATTGATGTTAATAGGAAACACTTTCATAATACAATTTTATTATTCCTACCATCCATATAAAAACAACTTTTAAACAGATAAAATTCAGGTTGAATTCATCACAAGATATTTATTGCTTGAGAAAAAGTGTATTTGCACTTAACAAAAGTCAAAAGGACAATTTTTACACAGTGACTTCTGATTTCATTGAATTTATATGGCAACTACATTTTACTCAAATTTAATCTAATTACAAGAAAAGGTCAAAATAATAAAAAGCTGCATTAATAAAGCCATTCTGAATTTCAGATGATAATAAACTTCATTCCTCTAGTATACAGTATACGTACTAAAGAAGGAAAAGCTACACGTCAACCGTTTAGACAATCACAATGAAAAAGTCCCTAATGATTGACTAAAAGCTGGTTATACTTAGGAAAAATGTCAGCTACACTAGATGGGTTCCTGTTCTTCCCCTTCCTATGAGAAAAGTGAGGGCTTTGTTTTATCATCATCATCATCATCATCAGATTTACAATGTGTCAGAATGTCCTTATGTAATATCCAGGGTATTTGGTTGTCAGAAAAGACCATGTTCTCCCATCTTGACCTGATCGCTAAATTGTCAAAATATCTATAGCTACCTACTAAACCTTTTTTCAGTCATACTGTGGTTTTCTGTTGGATATGTCACTGGAACTTGTAAATCATATGCTGATCACTTTGTATGAATAAACTTCAGAGAATATGTGAATCTATTAAAGCGACTGTCCCATGAGATCCCCATTTTTCACTAGTATTTCAATTCGAGCTTTGTAGTCAAGATGATAGATGTAATTGTGACTTTCAGACTACCATTTCTCTCCTGCAACATTATGAGGGAAATGGTAGTCTAATATTCTACCCACACCTTCACCCTGCATTCTGATAGGTCAGTTTGGGGAAATAATAGCTAGATGACTGTCTTTAGAATGGTTACCATTTATATTGTAATTAATGTTAAATTTTTAATAGAATATTTAACATATTAAAATTAAATCTATGTATGCAGTAACGGTCAAGTTTGTCACATATAGCAAGTATGTGCAGTGTTGGACTGGGGTTTCTTGGGTCCACCAGAGAGAATCATTTTAAGGACCTATCATCAGTCTTTACAGAACATGCATACATCAACTCTGCAGATGTTGTGCCTAGTCAGATTTGAACTTAGGACACCAGCACTGCGAGGCAAAAGCGCTAACCATTAACACCTATAAATGTATGGGACAAAAACCTATTAGAACCTAGTCCCTCAATAATATTACCAAAAACAAGGCAAAAAATACAATAATAATTCAAAAAATTCATCTTTATTCCAAATACATTATCATAATAAAAAACAAGGAAGATGGGACATTAAAAAGACAGGAAAATGTAATATCCATAAAGGGAGCAGTGATGTATCCAATGAACCACAGTAGGTACTACTCAAAACAGAGGAGCATAAAGACTCACATATAGTAATGACATAAAGTGCAAAGTGCCTATTACAAGAAAAGCAAATTCACAAAAACAATATAAAGGCATAAAGTGCCAAGTAATACCTACAAATACATCAATAGCACTGCTCACCGAACCGGCGTACGTTTCGCGATGTTAGCTTCATCCCTGATGAAGCTAACATCGCTAAACGTACGTCAGTTCGGTGAGCAGTGCTATTGATGTATTTGTAGGTACTACTTGGCACTTTATGCCTTTATATTGTTTTTGTGAATTTGCTTTTCTTGTAATAGGCACTTTGCACTTTATGTCATTACTATATGTGAGTCTTTATGCTCCTCTGTTTTGAGTAGTACCTACTGTGGTTCATTGGATACATCACTGCTCCCTTTATGGATATTACATTTTCCTGTCTTTTTAATGTCCCATCTTCCTTGTTTTTTATTATGATAATGTATTTGGAATAAAGATGAATTTTTTGAATTATTATTGTATTTTTTGCCTTGTTTTTGGTAATAAAAGCGCTAACCACTAGCCACCACACTGCTTACATGGATGACATGAATAGAAATTTTTCACAGCTTCCATATTCCCATAGAAATCAAAACCAGTCATTAAAAACAGACTCATTGTCAGTTTTTCATGGCCATTCTACATCCATGTTTGCATCCATTTTCTGGCCATTTGTCCATTTTTAATGGCCGTTTGGCAGCTGTTTTCCATCTATTTTTTGTAGCCCACATTGACCTCGGTATCTATAATGCCCCCCCTGTAGTACCTGCAGTGTCTATAATGCCCCCCATAGTAGCCACAGTATAAATAAGGTTCCCCCACAGTGCCCCTGCATATAAAATGCCACCACAGTAACCGTTGTATATAAAATTCCCCACAATAGTGCCACCCTATAGATAAAATTCCTCTAGTATAAAAAAGTCCCCAATAATGCTCCCTGTATAAAAAGGGCCCGCCATAGCAGAACCAATTATGCTGGGTACATATTGAATGTATTGATACTCGATCTGCACTGGAGAGAAGTGGAAGGATCTGACGCATCCAGCGTCATAACGTCACATGTGTTGTCATGACACTGGGAGCATCGGGTACTTCCACTTCCTTCCAATGCCGAGCTAGTGTCAGTGTGTTCAAGTGGATCAGGTGAGTATTTTTTTTATTTTTATGTTAACCTCTGAAAGTCACTTTACCCTGTTTTCAATGTCCATTGATTTCAATGAAATGATGTCCCCCTTTTTGAATAGCCCGGTAGACTTTGATTCTAAAAAGGGCTGTATGATGGTCTAAAACCAGGCACAAGCGTGCACAGTTCTATGTGCATCTGTGTGTGTTGAACCAAATGCACAATACAGGTTGCTGTAAAGCCTGCACTCTGCTGTATTTTGCCATCTCTCAGGACATTAACATGGGATTTCATTTTCCAAGTTAATGCTCAGCTGTGTTAGTGATTCAATTTCTGATAATAGTATATTGGGAGTATAGTAGGGAATTGCTGTTTATGAAGTTCCCAAATATATGCATAGTCCCTCTGGAGGTAGCCATATAACAGGGACTAATAAACAGGATCTGTAACTGTATTAATAAATGAAAAGATTTTCTGCACAAATGGGGACGTTCCATTTAAATGAATATGTGTATGCATGTTTGTTTCCTATTACAGCTCTCATTCAGTAGGGACTGATACACATTTTGCTGGAGAATGTTTCAGGTTACAGACAACCTCTCCCATGCTGTTCATTTTTAAGATTTTAATGAGTAGACTCATGTTTTAATGAAAGCAAGCAGCTAACTTTTGTACAGAGCATAACCGGAGACAGCCAAGCTGACATCTAGAGGTTATCTGTATCGACCATTAGAGCCCTGAGGTTCTCTGTGTGTGTTTTCTTATAAAACATTAGGCTCAGTGGGGCTTTCAAAACCCCCTACAGTTGAAAACATTAAAATCGCACATGTTTGTAGCGTCCAAGGCACAGTAATTTGTTTGCCTGTGACTAATGTGGTTGGCAGGAACAAGGGAGGGTTCTGGCTTAAAAATGATTCTATGCTTTGAATGCTATGTTGGCCAGACAAACAGCTTAACAATAAAAAGATACGACAAGCTTCTCTATTCTCCTCACTAGAATGAGGCCAAACTCAGCATACCACATGGTAATCCCTTTAAATGTACTGCCAATGTACTAACTAAATGCTGTATTGCAGCAAAAGCACCGCTATAATGCTAAAGGCATTAAAAAGATGAAAAACACTCCATGGAGTTAGATGGTACAGAGATGTAATCCTTTGGTTTTTGGTTTTTGGAAAGCCCAGCTATGAATGAAGCCAGGGGCACAAATAAATGGAATAAGTGATCTTAGCCTAATCCTTAATAAGAGTCAGCATATATCATTAGACATTGGATATTTTATGTTAAGATTATTCTTTTTTTATAGCAAACTTCAAACCTTACTTACTGCAGACACAGCCAATTAATTCTTTCAGAGCATCAGGCCAAAATGTGTCAGCTCCATAGAATAATAGCACTGCAAATACAATATAGTGTATTGTGACAATGCTTTCACATGGATTCTGCCGCAACATCAGAAAATATAGTCTTATTATGGCCTTGTATAAGAAGAAGAACACTCTATGGTTTACAATACTCTGGCATCTCAGATGTACCATTTATAAAGAGTATGTATCATCATGACATATCTGTGCAAATAAGTCATTGGATAGAGTACTTTCTAGTGAGATGATGCTTTTAGTAAAATTGGAATCGAAAACACATTTTAGCACATATACTGTATATATATATATCCTTGAAAAAGTATTCATACACCTTGAAGCTTTCCACATTTTTTCACATTAGATAGACCAACACAAAGTAGCAAATATGTGTGAAGTGGAAAAAAAATGATACATAGTGTGGCAATGTGAACACTGATGTGTGCGGTGAAGCCCCAGGGAAACCGTCAGACAGGGCTGTTTGCACCGAGAGCGTGTCACCAAGGTGCCTGGCCTTGGTGGAGTGAAAGCCCAAGTTAAGTATAGTATTAGTATAGCTGGCTCAGCTAGTTCCAGGGCGGGCTTTTACTGGGAACAGGTAATGTGCTGGGTGGGTGCCTGTTCCCCATGCTCCAGTCCGGGGTTTCGGACAGGTCCATGTCTATTTAGTCCTGCTGCTGGACAAGGTGTGTCACTCTGGGAGAGAGTGTTTTTGTGTAGCAGAGTTCTGGTGAGGCTCTGGGAACGTGATCTCAGCTGAGGAGGGCTGAGGGGCCACGGGGCTAGGTGCTAGCCACAGTTCATGGACGTTCGGCTGGGAAAGCCGCATGGGTTCCCGTGTGTGTGAATGGGGTCTTAGGTGAGTCAGCGATTTCTTATGTATTAGGTAGTGCCTAGACGGGCAGGTGTTCATTTATGTCGTTTTGTTTGAGAAGACTGCCAAATAAATGCACTGTTTGGACATGAAATCCGTTGTCCGGAAGGAAGTTTGTGTGAATGATCCCCGGGACCAGAGCTAACCCCCCCACATTTGGTGTCGGATGCGGGCAGTCGTCCCTGCTCGAAAAGGCAAAGCGTTGCTGGGAGCAACAAACAAGCAGAAAAAGCAGGTGCTGCTGAATGCTATTTTTGATGGTGAGAAAGTTTAAAGAGACTGTTATGTCTGCGGTGCAGTGCTGAGATTGTCTCTACAGGGAGACACCTGGAGACTGGTCTCAGATTAAAGTGGACGTGTTAAGAAAAAAAAAAAAAGAATTTTTTTTCTGGTGTCTGGACTGTCTGTTGCTATGGGGTGGATGGAGGATCTCGCCAAGCAGCTGAGGCAGGCCAATTTGGAGGGGGAGGCTTTGAGGGCGCAATTGCAGTTGGCCCTGGAGAGAAAGCCTTCAAATCCGAATGGACAGTTTGTAAAAGTCCAAAGTGTCGGTGATGCGGCTGGAAAACCAGACGAAAAGGTGTTGTATGCCGTTGCCAAGGGCAACCGTCGGGAAGAAAAGAAGAGGGAGAGCGGTGCGGCTCTCAAGAGTTCAAGTGTTTGCGGCATACAGAGTCCTAGAGAGGATGTGCGGAGGAGCAGTAATGCGGTTGCTAGGTGCAACCAACCACTACAGAGTGCAGCTGCATGGCAAAAGAGAGAGCGCTGCTGGAGATGTCGTCAAGTCACAAAGTGTGCACCTGATTGTCCTATGGCCAGGAGTCAGGTAACCAGGAATCAAAGGCTGGATGTTCCTAATGTCCAGGAGCAGGACGGTGACCTTGGGGAAGATGTTCCTGGAACTCCCTCATCGCCTGGGACTGCCGAACCCATGACATCTGAGGGTAAGACTGTTCCAATTATTTCTCCGTGTGTTGCAGAGGGTCAGGTGATCCTGGTTCAGACCAGCCCGGTGACTGAGAACTGTGTGCGGGACATTCATGGGGATAGCATGAACTGTCCGGTGGCTCTCACGGCGTGTGAGACTCCAGTGCAAACAGGGACTCGAGAAATTCGTGATGCAGTTTCACGTATATCTGATATGTTGTTTGGCCAGGATGTTGAATCGTTGCTGTGGGGTAAGGCAGACCCTTCTGCAGGAAGTGACGAGGCTCCTGCAGAATCGGTAGCGACCCCTTTAAGTGATGTGACCATTAAAAACAGTGCAAAGCGATTGTGTCAAGTTTGCGGAAATGCCAAATGAAAGTATGATGCCATGTGATGTTGATATGCATTTTCCACTGCAGGGTGTGACCAGGGGAGAAGTGCTCCCTGTAGGTAAAAATGTAAAAGTTGGAAAAATGCCGATAAATGTTGAGAGCACAGAGTTGGGGGACCAACTGTAGTGAATGTGCAGGAAACAGTGGCTAGAGAAGTGTCCAAGGTGGGGATTAGCTCAGCAGTGCCCCTTGAGGGCAGGATTGAGAATGACATGAGCGGTATATATGACGCATGTGCTGTGACCGATAGCAACTCAGAGAGAGAGGCTGCCATGTTGAGGTCTGGCCAAACTGATATGGTTACTGGTAGCAACCAGACGATAGTTATACCTGACGTGACGAGAGGCGAGTGGGGAGATGGTGGCCTAGTGTCTGAGACCCATACCCAGGCAGGGCTAGATGACAGGACATGTCAGTACAGCTGCAATCATGAAGACGGTTTCTCTCTCCTACATGGTCCCTAGGTACAATAGCGAAGGGACTACTGCCTGATGCCCAGAAGAAAATGAAAGTCTCCAGAAAGTTACACAAGCCTGTAGTAGACACTGACAAAAGTCTTGGCGAGGTCCTAGGAGATACTCCTACGTCTGGTACTGCTGCAGAACAGAGTAAAGAGCCGCTGGATCCAGAGGCCAAAAAAGGGAGTGCATCCAACAAGCTGATGCGAAAAACTCAAATAGAAGCGGAAATTCTCCAACTTCAAGAGGAACTTGCAGTTTCTGAGCGATCCAGACTTCATGCAGAGCAGGAAAGAGATGAACTGGCTGATGAGGTCTTAAACAGTGCCTCAGAAAAATCTGCCCTCTTGGAGGAGCAAAGACATTTGGAAGCCAGTATGGCGCAACTTCATCAAGAGTTGCGTGATCGAATAGTGGACCTGGACAACCAGAGACAAACTGTGTCTAGATTGGAGAAGAAACAGAAGAAGTTTGACCAGCTCCTGGCTGAAGAGAAATATGTTGCGGCCCGATATGCCGAAGAACGTGACCGAGCGGAGGCTGATGCTCTGGAGAAAAAGTCCAAGGCCATCTCCTTGGCTAGAGCCCTTGAAAAAGCGCTTAAGGAGCGAGGTGAATTGGAGAGGCTGAACAAGCAACTCAGAGCAGAGTTGGAAGTTCTCAGGAGCTCAAAAGATAAAGTCTATGAGTTGGAGAGACCTAAGCGTGCTCCTGCGCAGCAGGTGGAAGAGAATGAGATACCTGAAGAGGAAGATCCTCTAAAAGATGCCAAGAAGGCAGAGCCTGTTAAGAATGGGTCTGGAGATGGTGGCGCTGTGGTGCCAGCCGAGGCAGAGAAGAAGATGGATGAGGTATCTGCTGAACCAGATGAAGGTGCTGAGGTAGATGCAAAAGCCCAGGGACTCGTGGCGGTGTGTGGCCAGGACCTGGTCATGAGAGACATTCCCTCTGCTGTCAATGCCTTCCAGAAAGCCAGCAGTCTGCTGGGGAAGAAATACGGGGGGACCGACGACCAGTATGAGGGTCCTGTCTACTCCGATGGGCTGGCTCTCCTGAATCCTATCCGATGGGAGAACCATATCCGGGGTGAATCTCTGCAGGGATTGCCAGAAGACGAAGAGTCTGGTGAAGACCCTGATGTCCCCCGTACCTCCAACCATGATGAGAAAGAGGAGGAGTTAAGAAATCAAGTATATGATGCCGTGTCCAAGAAGGATGAGAAGGCTAATCAACTGAATGAAGACTCAAAGGCTGAAGAAGCTAAGGCTGATGAGTTGGAGTGGGAGAAATCCTGGTATGTTCCAGAGACCAAAGAGAAGGATGAAGAAGAATCTGCTGAAGTGGGGCGTGCCACTGAAGAAGCAGAAGACTCTGAAATTGGAGCCAAACTTGACGTAACCCCTGTGGGAGTAAAGGAAAAAGAAAGACGCTATCTGTTGATAAAATAAAGAGACAAAAAGAGGCAAGTCTTAAGAAGCGTGCTCGGTTGAAGCAGCTGTATAAGAAAAAGGGAGAGACAGATAAAAAAATAGAAAGAAAGGGTCTGCCTGTCACATGGAAACGGGAACCTCTTAGACACTATCTCTTGGGCAAGAGGTCAATGTGGGTGACAAACCAAGCCTTGCTGGCTTGGGTATGGCAAAATAAAGGGAAAATGATGACGCCGACCACATCTTCCAGAGGGAATGTTGAGACAGACGCTAGAAAAGGGCGGATGCCCTGTCATGAGCATCCGGTTGGTGTATGTGTTCACCCCCACAGGTGTGAACAGAGGGGGGGGATATGTGGCAATGTGAACACTGATGTGTGCGGTGAAGCCCCAGGGAAACCGTCAGACAGGGCTGTTTGCACCGAGAGCGTGTCACCAAGGTGCCTGGCCTTGGTGGAGTGAAAGCCCAAGTTAAGTATAGTATTAGTATAGCTGGCTCAGCTAGTTCCAGGGCGGGCTTTTACTGGGAACAGGTAATGTGCTGGGTGGGTGCCTGTTCCCCATGCTCCAGTCCGGGGTTTCGGACAGGTCCATGTCTATTTAGTCCTGCTGCTGGACAAGGTGTGTCACTCTGGGAGAGAGTGTTTTTGTGTAGCAGAGTTCTGGTGAGGCTCTGGGAACGTGATCTCAGCTGAGGAGGGCTGAGGGGCCACGGGGCTAGGTGCTAGCCACAGTTCATGGACGTTCGGCTGGGAAAGCCGCATGGGTTCCCGTGTGTGTGAATGGGGTCTTAGGTGAGTCAGCGATTTCTTATGTATTAGGTAGTGCCTAGACGGGCAGGTGTTCATTTATGTCGTTTTGTTTGAGAAGACTGCCAAATAAATGCACTGTTTAGACATGAAATCCGTTGTCCGGAAGGAAGTTTGTGTGAATGATCCCCGGGACCAGAGCTAACCCCCCCCACAATAGTTTTCAAAATTTTTAATAAATTAAAATCTGAAAAGTGTGTATTTGTCTTCAGCCCCCTGAGTCAATACTTTGCAGGACCACCTTTCACTGCAATAACAGCTGCAAGACTTTTTCAAGTTTTCTCAATTGGATTTAGGTCCAGACTTTGACTAGGTATGAATAATTTTATCAAAGCACTGTGTGTTTATATATACACAGTGGGGAGTTGCTTGATAGATGGGAGATACTTTCCTCCCAGCATGTGCTGCTGGACTGATTCGAGAATCTGTTGAGGTCAAGCACCGGGCCGGATCTCACATGCTGGTCCAGGCTTTGCCGACGCCTGACTGTCTTGAAAGACAGCTAGACGGTAGTAGGGTGTGGTGTATGAGGCTTGTGGCTGGATGCAGGCTTGTGACCTATCTGGGAGGACAGGTCGATGAAATACAGGATTTGACCTGCTTACGCGGTACCAGCAGCATGGTGTGAACTGAACACCAGGACTTGACATTCTTATGCTGTACCCGCGGCACAGTATGAATTGGACTTAAACTAAGGTGACTTTGTTTGCTATTTGTTAACCTGCCATGTGTTAATAAACTCTGAACTTTTGGTAAAGAACAATTTTTTGCCACTGCTGTACTGAAACCGCTCCAACTGCCTACCAGAGCGAATCACGACAATATATATATATATATATATATATATATATATATATATATATATATATTCACTCTTTAATATGATTATCTATCTATCTATCTATCTATCTATCTATCTATCAATCAATCTTTTTATTATCTATCTGTCTATCAAGTAACTCTCTTTTTCAGTCAACCTATTTCTACCTAAAAATACACTTATGTGTAGACAACTATTGAAAATGTAAGCATTAAAGATGAGTGAATCAATGGCATCTGCCATTTTACAGATCAGAAGATAGTATAGCAGGGCAGGTAAGATGAGAAATGAGAATCACATGACCCAGTGCAGTTCCCTGACTGGCAAGTCAGACAAGGACAGTTTTAGGGAAGATATTGCTATTTAAGTAAATTCAATTGAGAGCATTTTTAGCTAGGGACAAGACAGGGTCAGTCTAGCATAGTGTACTAGTATGTGTCATGGGGTGTAGCCAGTCAGTGAGACCCTGTTCAAACAGTAATCATCACAAAAAGAGATGATTACTGGCTTTCAGGCCAAGGGCAACAGGATTTCTGAAACTACGCAGTTTGCGAACTACTCACATGCTGCTGTGGCGAAAGTGTATCGTGAGTGGACTAACGGAACAATTGGGAATAGGAAAAATGGAAACTGCAAAACACCACGTGCTATTGATATGCAAGAGGGCGGACTGACATGTTACAGTGAAGCAGCTCACCACCAAAATCAACCAGGATGCTACCAGATGTGTTTCTAAAACAATAGTTCAGCAATTGGGCTCCAAAGTAGAAAGATGGTCATTGTAGTTCTGGCATCAGCAGAAAAGGCTTCAATTTTTGTGGCAGTATTGTAATTTGAATTCAGCAGATTGGCAAAGGGTTGCCTTTTCCAATGAGTCACTTTTTCTGCTTCATTGAACGGATGGATGTTGGGGTGTCAGGTGAGAAACATCAGAGAATAAACACCTTGCACCATTGCTGGAACAACACATGCTGGTGGTGGCAGCGTTATGGTCTGGGGAATGCTTTCATGACATTGTCTGGGCCCGTTCATCCATGAGGAAGGCACTCTTAAGTGATATGGGTATAAATTCATCCTTGCAGATCACATACACCTATACATGTTGATTGTCTTCTTTGGGGTGGATGGCATCTTCCAACCAGGCAATGTCACATATCACATGGCTGAAAATGTCGAAAATCAGTTGGAAGAGATGACCAATTCCAATCTGGCCCCCTAATTCTCCAGACTTTAACCCAATTGAGCATTTGTTGGACCACTTTAATCACCCATCATATTCGATATCCAACTGCAATATACCACATACTTTTGTTTATCCCCCTCCTTTAACTCTCGCACAACTAAAACTTTGAATTGATTACCGGATGTTGAACACACAAACAACGCTACTACCCTTTGCAACGAGTACTACCCAACTGGTAGGGAAAGCTATGCTGAAGCTCCATATTCAAGAAATACCTCAAGTGACAATGGCCTCAGGCTACAATTAGAGATGAGCAAAGTTTTGAAAAATTTGATTTAGCAGCTCCGCCAAATTTTTTCACGAAATTTGATTGGTTACGAATGACTTTTCTACAAATCGCTTTTCATTGTAGGGAGCAGGTGCTATGATGGGGAACGGTGATCATCCTGACCCTTTTATTTAACCCCTCAGATGCCATGTTCAACGTTCATCATGGCATCTGAGACTCACATTCAGGTGCTCATGGGGTTAATCAGGGGATAAAAAAATAATTATACTCACCTCATCCACTTGATTCCAGAGAGGCTGTCTGGCCCATCTTGATTGAAGAAAACCCGCCAAAAGACCAATGGTAAGTGTGAAGACGTCATAACGTGATCACGCAGACTATGTAGTGACTTCATTGGTGATGACATCACTGTGCTAAGCCACCATGATCACGTGGTGATGTCCTCATGCTCTCCGTAGGTCTTTTAACTGGTTTTATTCAATCAAGCCAAGAGCGGATGGTCTCTCTGTGATCATGTGGATGACAAGAGTATCATTTTCTTTTCTTTTTTAACCACCCTTTTTGGAAAAATTGATTTGTTACTATGATGTGCAAGGAAATCCAGATTCGTGGCAAATCAAATGTTTCCCAAACTTGGGATTGAATTCCACGTCAGATGTTTCGATTCACTCAATGCTAGTTACAATATTTTAAACATACAATGTTATTTCCTGGGTCATTCTTGGAACATTATTCAACATGCAATGCTACAGACACTGTCAGTCTGTGGCAAGTGTGATTGACTGGAATCTCCAACCAATCACTATGATCTTGTTAGAACACTCCTGCATTACTGAAGTTCATGTACCTATTGACTCTCTAGTAGTACCCTTCTACTGTGCAATCTAGTAATACTGTTCTCAGCTTGTCACGAACCAGCGTGTGTGAACCCACTGTGCCACGTGTCCTACCTCCTATAAGGGTGTTTTCTAAGTGAACCCCTTGTTCTTAACAGAACCCCTGATGGTGGGGATAGACTTTCCCAAGGGGAACACCAGGTTTCTACCTATTGAGGAGAATTGGCACACGAGGCAGCTGGTCCACGCAGACCAGGAGGTACCTGAAAAAGGTACCAGAGGTACAGACATAGTCAGCAGGCCGAGTCATAACCAGAAGTAACAGGATTGAGAATGAGGCAGAGGCCAAGTCAAACAAGCAATTGGTCAGGGCAGGTGGCACAGGTACAGGTCAGACAATCTGAGTCAGCAACAGGAGAGTCAAGACAAGCAGGCAGGGATCAAACAGGTAGCAGAGTCCAGAAACAGAAGCATGGGTCACGTACACAGGAACACAAGCAGAGATAACAGCAACCTAGCAGGACTCAAGGTCCTTGTCACTCAGGCATTTGGGAGGGGGGCTGAGCCACTTATATACGTGAAGGAGGGCTAGGATTGGTCAACAAGGTCACATGATCTAACCTATTAAGCACAGGAAGTGACACACACCATCGCTTAAGGAAGTGCTGCAGTGAATAAGCAGCAAGCATGCTGTGGCCAGGGCTGAAAGGAAACTTTGGAACAGATCCCAGAACAAATAGTACTTACAAAGACAGAGCCCAGGATTGCAGGGATGAATGGGGAAACACTGGCAGCAGATCACCGCTGAACACGGCGCTCGGGACTGCTGAGGCGGTAAGCAGGGGTACAGCGTTACACAGCTCTTCTCTGTTGTGACAGAACACCAGGTGAGGGCAGCTGCATTTTATTTTTCTAGTACAAAACTCTGAGGACGTTCCTGTTCTCTACATAGAAATTGATTTGCAATTTCCAGTAGATCTTTTTGATTTTTACATGTAAGAACAAGTAGAGCCTGACAATAGTTTTAGCTTAAAATGATTGTCTTAACTTGAGGGACCACTGTAATGTATCTATGTGCAGTTCTAAAATTATTCCTGCTATACAAATGATTTTCAGACCACTTTCATATTCATTATTCTGTCCATAAAAAGGTAAAGAGATAAGCAGGCACACTTATATATGGGAAAAATCTAATCTAGTTTATTAATAAAAATTAATATGGATATAGATGATATATACTGATTGAGAATGGTTGTGAAAATATAGATGTCACATTGACTTTGATCATTATGAACTATTGACCACATCTATATTTTCACAACCATTCTCAATCATAATAATAATAATTTTTACTTTCTTAGTGCAGTGACAAACTGTATCCTGTCCAACCATTTCAAAAGAACCTTTTGGTTTTGGACATTGATCTATAAAAATATTCAATCTGTACAGTGAGATGGAAACTACAGAGATTGCTGGTTAGTATTCTTTACTTTATAACACTCCATTTTGTTGCCGCAATGATGTTTCTTGTGCAGTGATAATTCAGTATTTGCACTATGTGCTGCAATTGTTTTGCAAACAAATTGAATGAATGTTTTGCTAACAGTTAGATGACACTTTATAAATTAAGCATCCTAGTAATTAATTTTGCTGTAGAGGAACAATAGAATTTAACAATATATAGATATGTATCAACAAACCTGTCCTGAAACTTTGGTATCTACTCCAGTCCATTGAAAAGAATGAGACAAGCTTCATTTGGCCCCAACCTATTACTGTTGGAGTTTGGAATCTGTCTACAGTTCATCTTCTCCAACAATGCCACAATCTCAGCAACAATGTAGGAGAGAATTCACTAACTCTTCTTTTATGAGATGGTAATGTAGTGATGTAAGAATAGGGTATCAATCTTGAATGTTGGCTAAGTGGCCTCCATCTCCTGTGTATGCCCTGTTTGTCATCATGTTTGGAGATCTGCCCACACATATCTATAACCTTTCACAGTACATAGGAAATAGCCAACAATACAAGGTTGGGAATACAAAAAATATGTAGTACTATAAAAATGACATATATGTCATAGTTTGGAAATAAACATGTTTTTGCAGCAATCAGCGGTAGACAAGGCCAAAGAACATGAATTTTGGTGATGTGGCTTTGAAAAGAAATCATAAATTCCTTCAATAATGACTTGAATTGTCTATCGTCATTGAGGCTATCTATAAACTATATTGTAGTTCATTTTGTACTTTGAAAGCATGTGTGCCAAAAAGTAGACATTTTCAAAAAGCACAATCTGGTTAGGAAAGTATTGTTAACGTTTGACAACATGACAGGAAAAGAGTTATGCAACACATAATCAAACGATGTGTAAGAGTCCTTGGAGAATGATATAATACAAACTGAAGGCCAAGTATAAATCGACACTGTATGATTCCTTTTTGCGTTGACCATTGTGTTAACAGGAACTTGCATATATATTTAGTAAATCAGGATCCAAGTTTACAAAAACAGGTGACAAATCATATGATAAATGGCAATTTGCAATGTATCAACTCTCAGTAATAAACGCATAATAAAGTAAGAAATAATACAGTAAATATCTACAGCAGTAGCCTCTACCCTACTGGGTCATGTACATAAATTATGGTTGTGAAAAACTATAGTTGGAACTTCTGTAAGAGAAAATACATGTAAAAATTTCAGTGTTCATAAGTTTAAAACCAGTCACCTACATTGATATTTGCTGAACTTTATTAAAGTAGTTGTCCAGTATAAAAAAATTCATTTTTATATACGTTAACTTATGGAATTCTGAGTTATAGGGGGTTGTCCCATCATAACAACTTATAGCTTAGACCCCCCCCCACCCCATCGATCACGAGAACCAGGTTCCCAGAATCCCCTGAGTAAATAGAGCTATGGCCAGTTCCAAAGAGATTAATAAAAAAACAGAAGTTGGCAGCCACCAATGAGATACTTATCACCTATCTTGTGGATGTCTAATAAAGTATTATGGTGGGGCAACCATCCTAATAAAGGGGGGATCTTCTATTCAGGATCCTTATGTATTGTATACAGTTAAGACTGGCTACAAACTTTTCTTGGGTCTAGTTGTCCTATGTTACACAGACAACCAATTGCTTTGAATGGCCACTGTGAAATCGTTAGGCCCCTTTCACACTGGTGAGTTGGACGCATTGCACCCGCACTAAATCCGGACCCATTCATTTCTATGGGGCTGTGCACATGAGCAGTGATTTTCACGCATCACTTTTGTGTTGCCTGAAAATCGCAGCATGCTCTATAGTCTGCGTTTTTCACGCAACACAGGCCCCAGAGAAGTGAATGGGGCTGCAGGAAAATCGCAAGCATCCGCAAGTAAGTGCGGATGCGGTGCGATTTTCCCGCATGGTTGCTAGGATACGGGGACCTAATCTTTATTATTTTCCCTTATAACATGGTTATAAGGGGTAATAATAGCATTCTTAATAAAGAATGCTGTGTAAAATGAGGATTAAGGGGTTAAAAATAAAAAAACTTAACTTACCTTAGCCACTTGATCGCATAGTTGGCGATCTGTCTTCTCTCTTCAAGCTTCAGCTACCAGCTAAAGGGCCTGTGATGACGTCACATCACATGGTCCAATCACATGGTCCATAACCATGTTATAAGGGAAAATAATAAATTCTCCAGAATACTCTACCCGAAACCGGACTTCAGTGATGAAGTCCGGCTTCGGGTCTGGGTACCAAACATGGCGATTTTTCACACACGCGTGCAAAACGCATTACAAAAGTTTGTACACGCGCGGAAAAATCGCGCATATTCCCGCAACGCACCCGCATCCTATCCAGGCGTCAAACGTGACGCCCATGTGAAAGAGGCCTTAATGTCCCAGCAGTGGGACATTTTGTTATGAGCTTACTGTTAAAGGACCAAGAAGAGGTATTCAAAATCATTTAAATAAAGAGGAGTCTGAAAGCATGTTTTTCAAAATATAAAGTCATGCTAATTAGATTTTATCCAGAATTCTTATGAACATTCCTTTAACATGCTATTTGGACATGCCACATGTTGTGGTCTGACAGAAGCACTTCCTAACAATGTCCAGAATGAATAAGTCCTAGTCTACTGGAAATTTTAGTCTCAGTATAGGTAGTGGTGCCTAAAAAGAAGTATTCTTCAGGATTAGAGGACACAATCTTCACAAGAAAGGCATGGCTATGTTTCTTGGGAACCTACCTTACATTTCCATATACCTACTTTGAAACTGACTTTAGAGTTGACAGATTCACTTTAGAGCATCTTTCAAACGTCTGTGATGATATCTATAATAATATGGTAAGTGCTTCATCCGTGAAGATGTCTGTGAATGATCCGTGTTTGGGCTTTGTGTTCATTTTATTCTCTCTGTGTGTTATCTGAATTCCACTGACACTGCTAGATTAAAAATTAATTTCCAGAGCATCACCTACCAATGGTCTGTAAAAACCATGAACCAAACAAAGATTGCATCCATGTTCTTTCTGTTTTCACAGACCCATAGACTATAATGTGATTTATGAATCCACAATCCGCAATGATGGAAAAAAACAGGGCATGCTTCCGTGGATTCACCAAGAACCCAAGTCAATGGATATGTGAGCAGTCTGTGGAGACCAAGGACAGCACTTTATCCACAATTCACTGACGTATGAAATAGGCTGACATTTCTGTTCAAAACTACTAACATACAAAATTTGTCTTCTGATATTGCAAATGCACCAGTTCCATGCTGATCCAGGATTCCCAGCTGGTTACAGTAGCATACATTATTCACCAGAAGACACTCCCAAAATGGCAGTAGGACATAGAAAATGCTGTATTTCTCGCATCCCAGGAGGTTGTTAGAATGCAGACTGGGATTTTATCACTAAAAAGTTAATATCTAAGCTTCCTCAAGAAGGCATTTAATTTTCACTTTAATCTATTCAAGATTTATGAGACCGAGTTCTCATCACCACTAAGCGCAAAAAAATGGAATTTTCAATTCACATTTTGGCAGACACATTTTACAGTTTTATTGTGAAGGGGCTCTGGAAATATCCATATTTTTGGACAGGGAACTAGTTTACTGCAACTTTATTGTTTGTAATAAATAATGCATTTACTATCCCGTCTGCCAACAGTTAGGAACTGCTGTGAGTGCCAGGCAGGGCCTTGATCTCTCCTCTGATAATAAGAGCTTCGTATATTGGAGACACATTTTTAAACATTGTGATCCTTGCTCAACAATTGCACGTCCCACCCATACTTAAAATTAATAGATTTTGGAGCTTAACAGCTGGCAGTACAGAATTTTCTTCTTGGAAGTGTCCTTCTGGCACAATCAGCATGTACATAACCAATTCTCTGGATGCCTTTGCAAAGGAAAGGCCAGAAAGAAACTACTTATATTCCTTAGATACCTTTTTGGAAAAAAATAGCATGAGAAAAATAGCCATGCTGGCAATTTCGACTGTGCACTTTTCTGAAATGAATTTAGATACCTGATATATAAAAAGTGCTGCAGTACTAAGTAGACAATCATTTAAATAATAAAACATACAGCAACAGTGCTAATTACTCAGCCCTTGTTTTTCCATTGGTGCACCGGAATTGCAACTAACTGTTCGCTCTTGATATATAGATGAAAATAGCAAGAATATGTTTTCCGAAGAAAAGTATTATGTCATTATAATTGCATTAACGACAAGATAGCTCTATATCAGACACTGGAATGATGAGTTCACATCATCATTAACATTGTGAGAGTGTCTGTATTGAATTTACATATGGACGATCATTAATGACGCCTAGATGGTGTGTCATCTTTTCAATTTCTAGTGCATCAGCATACAGTATCTTGGCTGCATTTGTATATTATGACTAGCAGAAGGACACGGCTTCGCACAGGTATATTTCATCTATTTCATTTAATGTTTATGTGTGTCTTAAAAGATATTGACGGTATCACTATGACAGTGATATCTACTGTACCCAGCCCCTTTAACAGTGACCTCCACAGCGTCCTGCCACCTTAACAGTAACATCCACAGTGCCCTCCCCTTTAACAGTGACCTCCACGGCGGCCCGCCCCTTTATTAGTGACCTCCACAGTACCCTGTCTTGTTAACAGTGATTTCCACAATAACCTG
The DNA here is from genome assembly GCA_033119425.1 of Bufotes viridis. Lineage (NCBI taxonomy): Eukaryota > Metazoa > Chordata > Amphibia > Anura > Bufonidae > Bufotes > Bufotes viridis. Next base: position 293,840,735 of record CM065591.1, on the reverse strand, counting down.
CCCCCTTAATAGTGACCTCCACAGAGCTCTGTTCCCTTAAAATGTGAGCTCCACAACACCTGCCCCCTTAACAGTGGCCTCTATAGCACCCTGCCCCTGACCTCCAGAGCACACCGTCCCCTTAACTGTGACCTCCGCCATTCTCTGTGCTGTCTGAGCGTGAGCTGCAGGGAGAAAGTCACCCTCCCTCCCACCCCTGCAGCTGACAGAAGTTGATTTTTACCTTCATTTTTTCAATCCCCGTTAGCTGACGAGTCGGAGGGGGCGTGGCCTAACCAGGGCAGGGGCATGGCTTAGCGGGACCTGGGGTAGGGTTTTTAAGTCCGTCTTTTGAGGGTGACCTGAATGGCCACCCTACCTGCCCCCTTAACTGTGACCTCCACAGCACTCCGCTCCCTTAACAGTGTCATCCACAGCGCCCTTCCCCTTTAAAGCTGACCTACAGCAGGGAAGAAAAATGGCTGGTTTGTTATGAAAACCTGGTGTAAAACTATGTGTATGTGGAGACTAAGGGCCTACGAACTTCTATTGGCTGATAAGGGTCATGTGACCAGGCTTCTATTAGCTAATGCATTTTTTGGGAATGTCTCAGGAACAGTACGTGCTAGAGATTTTAAATGCGATGGTGCGGATTTATTTAGCGGAAATACATACACACATACGCTCAGCTATATTTGATGTGGGCATATGCACTTTGCAATCATGTGCTTTTCAAGCTAGCAATGTTCCAGATGATGCTGACAATCATAAAGATCAAAAGGAGAGCAAAAATTGTAGATTACAGGGCATTCAAAAAATCATAAGACCCCACCAAACTAAGTAATCGTTAGAAGGGACTTGGTAAGAGAGATGACCAAGAATCCAATGGTCACTCTAGCTGAGCTCCAAAGATACTGTGTGCAGATGGGATACATTTCCAGAAGGTCAATAATCACTGCAGCATTCAATAATCTGGTCAGAAAGAATCCTTTCCTCAGTCAAAGACACAGGAAAGTTTGCAAAAAGCACTTAAAGGACTCAGACTGTGAGAAACAAGATATCCTGGTCTTATGAAACCTAGATTGAATTTTTTAGCCTCAATTTTAAGCATCATATTTGGATAGCATTTCTCATTACCTGCCCAATACCATTCCTATAGTGACGCATGGTGGTGGCAGCCTCCTGCTGTGGAGTTGTTTTTGAGTGGCTGGGACAGAGACTGGTCAGAGTTGAGGGAAAGCTGAATGGAGCAAAGTGCAAAGATATTCTTAATGAAAACCTTATCTGGACCTTAGACTGGGCAAAAAATGTACCTTCCAATAAGATAATGGCCCTAAGCACACCATCCAGAAAACACACGAGTGGGCTTTGGGACAATCTTGTGAATGTTCTTAATTGGCCCAGCCAGAGCCCTGAATTGTTTCCAATCGAACATCTCTGGAGAGACCTGAAAATGGCTGTCCACCAACAGTCCCCATACAACCTGACAGAGCTTGAGAGGATTTACAGAAAATCTCCAAATCCAGGTATGCAAACCTTGTGGCTTCATACCTAAGAAGACTAGAGGCTGTAATCACAGCCAAAGGTGCTAAAATTGAGTACTGAGTAAAGGGTCTAAATACTTATGTTAATGCAATATTTCATTTTTTATATAAATTAGCAAAGAGTTTAAACATTCTGTTTTAACTTTATCATTATTGGGTACTGAATGCAGAATAATAGGGAAAAATTATAATTTTATTTTTTTTTGTCATTTTAGCACAAGGCTCAATCTAACAAATGTGAAAAAGTAAAAGGACCTGAAGACTTTCCGACTGCACGGTAAATACTGCGCTACAAATAAATGAAGAGTCCCCCAATATGCCATGGTAAATGGCAAATATTAGCTTAGAATACTTTATATATCACTCTCTATTTTGATTTTGCTTTGATGTTTAGTTAGAGTCATATCATTTTAAGGCCTATCCTCAGGGATATGGCTGTGATACTCAGCACCCTCACCAATCAGCTGTTTCAGGCTACGGAGGAAATAAACTGTGTACAGGACAGAAGCAGAAGTCACCATACACTCTGTAGTCTTCATCACTAACATACTGAAACTCAACTCCCATTTACTTGAATGGTAGTTAAGTTGCAGTACCCAAGCACAGCCACTACATGGTTGCGGCATTATCTGCCTCCAGCTCCATACAATGTATAGCCCCTTGGTGCAGTAGCAGCCTAAAAAGCTGATCGGTGGGCATGTAAGGTGTCAGACCCCCACTGATTTTATATTGATAACCTATCCTGAGCATATGTCATAAATGTCTGTAGCCCGGAGAACCCATTTAAAGATTTTTTCTCGGACACATAATGCTAGCTTACCAACAATATTCTAGCAGCTGACCATTGGGGTTCCAGAAGTTGAATCCCCACCAATGTGTTATTCATAACCTATACAAAGAGTAGGTCATTAATTGTCACTATATATGTAATGAGCAATAACTACTTATTCAAATAGCATCCTACATACATTTCACATAGGAATCTTGTCATTACTCCCCCTATAGTCACAAAGAGTGAAGCTTTTATATTTAGCAGCAACAGCAGATAATTTATACTGGGGGCAGCTGAATCTGTGGAACAATGGTTGGAATTCTTCAGTTTAGCTTTACAACGAGGAAAGAAACCTTGTTAGTTTCAGATCAATTACATATAATGGATGTGCAGCCAACAAAAATAACAGCAACATACAGCATTCAGTGTTCACCCTGGTACGCAAGAATGCTATAGCTATGTTGGCCAGATATAGTATGAGTAATATTCATAGTACCCATGTTACACATTTCTCCAAAGTTCAACATAAAATAAATATGTACATCATTTGCATTCCCAAAAAAGTCATCTTGTTTTTCTTCTAGAGTGGTCTTTTATGGGCACAATAAATTTGTTACTTCTCACTTACAAAATGAGCAATAATGTAGCATAAAAACTATGGCCAACAACCATATCTGCCAGTGCTTAATATGCTTGTCTCTGTTACTTGTGTGCATGCTGTTTAGGCTGGTACAGCTGCAAGTCTTTAAATATGCATTGGATTGTTGGAGGTGTGGGCATTTCTTTATGTCTCAGTTCCAGGGCAGCTGCACATTATTAACTTTTTTTGCTTTGTTATCTGCTGACTTTACTTGAAATAGTAAGATATGTTTCTCCATAGTTGAACTTTGGTGATATATTCCAAAGTGTACGTTTACATTTACACATTAGTTAAAAGCCAGATTTGTCTGGTACCAATGGATCCCTTCTCCCCTTTGAAAATATAACGTATGCACTCTCTGCCTAGTGAGCCTCAGTCTATTACCTAAAGACAACGTTTTAGACACTGGTCTTAATAAAGCCCTGCACTGGCGGTGTATCCACCACAGTTATATAGAGGCACTGGCCTCTTCATAACTTCAGAGGATCCTCTGCTTCCTTGCTGTCTTACATTTAGTAACATAGTAACATAGTATTTAGACGTTTTCCTGTGCCTGAAATAGAGATGTGCCGAACTATTCTCCGGCGAACAGTTCCCGGCGAACATCGCATGTTCGCGTTCGCCGCTGCGGGCGAACGTATGCGATGTTCGATTCGCCCCCTATACTTTATCATTGAACAAACTTTGACCCTGTACCTCACAGTCAGCAGACACATTCCAGTCAATTAGCATACCCTCCCTCCCAGACCCTCCCACCTCCTATCAAAAAGCAAGGACAGCATCCATCTTAGATTCATTTTGAAGCTGCAGTCTTAGTTAGAGCAGGGAGAGTGCTGCTGCTGCTGCTGCTGAATTAATACGGAAAGCGTTAGCTAGGCCAGTGTTCTGTGTCCACTCTGGTCCTCAAAGACTCATCGGCCTCTTTCACACGAGCGTGTCCGGATTAGGCCCCATTCACACGTCTGTAGTATGTTGCGGATCCACAACACACCATGCCGGCACTCCCCATAGAGATGCCTATTCTTGTCCGCAGGCTGCAGACAAGAATAGGACATGCTCTATCTTTTGTGTGCTCTCCGCATCACGTTCGGTCCCATTCTCAATGAATGGGTCCACATCCATTCCGCAGAATCGCGGAATGGATGTGGAAAAAAATTGCGGATTTGTGAATGGGCCTTAGGTCCGGATGCGTTGCGGATGCATTCAGCGAAAAGTGTGCGATTTCACAGGCAAAGCCATTCAGATTTGCCTGCGATTGCGTTCAGTTGTTCAGTTTTTTCCGCGCGGGTGCAATGCGTTTTGATGCGTTTTTCACGCACATGATAAAAAACTGATGGTTTACAAACATCATCTTCTAGCAACCATCAGTGAAAAACGCAACGCACCCGCACTTGTTTTTCACACAGCCCTAGCCATAGAAGTGAATGGGGCTGCGTGAAAAACGCAGAATATAGAACATGCTGAGATTTTCACGCAACTCACAAGTGATGCGTGAAAAAAAACGCTCATGTACACAGATCTATTGAAATGAATGGGTCAGGATTCAGTGCGTCACGCATTGCACCCGCGCGAAAAACTCGCTCATGTGAAAGGGGCCATCTGCTGTAAGGACAGCATCCTGACAGCACACCAAAAAGCCCTTTTAGGCCTAATTCACACGTCCGCAAAATGGATACGCATCCCATCCGCAATTTTGCGGAAGGGTTGCAAACCCATTCATTTCAAAGGGGCAGAAATGGATGTGGACAGCACACTATGTGATGTCCGCATTTCCGCATCCATGTTTTTCCGCATCCGCATCCGTGTTTCCGCATCCGCGTTTCCGCAAAAAAATAGAACATGTACTATTCTTGTCCGCAATTGAGGACAAGAAAAGGCATTCTCTATATAGTGCCAGCAATGTGCGGTCCGCAAAATGCAGAATGCACATTGCAGCCGTCCGTGTTTTGCGGATCTGTGTTTTCGTGTTTCCGAAAAAAACACACTACGGACATGTGAATTAGGCCTTAAGGGCTGGTACATCAGTCTGCTTTTATTTATTTTTTCTATATATATATTGCAGTTGCCTGCCCGTGTGTGAGAGGCCGCAGGCCCACAGCCTGTATTGTGTGCACACCACTCATATAGGGTGGCACAGTACCTTGCAGATAAAAAAGTCATTTAATTTTTACCCTTTAATATAATTGCAGTTGCCTGCTAGTGTGTGTCAGGCACACTGACTGTACTGTGCCCACTGCCAGTTCCCACCACTCATATAGGGTGGCACAGTACCGTGCAGATAAAAAAGTCATTTAATTTTTACCCATTAATAAAATTGCAGTTGCCTGCCAGTGTGTGTCAGGCCCACAGACCGTAATGTGCCCACTGCTCACCACTCATATAGGGTGTCACAGTACATTGCAAGGCACACACGCAGTGACCTAAAATTCGAACGAAGAGGACCGAGCATGGGTCTTTTTCCATCTCCCGGTTCCAAAAATCTATTCACTACACCGGCCCTGATAAGGGACAAAACAGAGATTAAACTGATAGGAATAGTACTTAGTTAACACTAGTTGCATTGGTGGCAAATTCCATTGCAAGTGCCCAAAATTAGAAGGAAGCGGACAGAGCCAGCTTTTTTCTCTATCTCCCCATGCAAGGATTCAATTCAATACACGTCCCCTGATAGGAGACTTAAAAAGATTAAAATGGTAAGAATAGTAGTTCACACTATTTGTATTGGTGGCACAGTACATTGCGCGGTGCAAGCGCAGTGCACCAAATTCGAAGTAAGAGGACCGACCAATCATCTTTTTCTATCTCCCGGTTCCTATAATCTATTCGATACATGTCCCCTTATAGGGGACATAACAGGGATTAAACTGATAGGAATAGTACTACTTAACACACCACTCATATAGGGTGGCACAAAACTTTGCACGGCGCACGCGCAGTGTCCTAAATTGGAAGGAAGAGGACCGACCAACCATCTTTTTCCATCTCCCGGTTCCTAAAATCTATTTCATACACCGGCCCCTGATAGGGGACAAAACAGAGATTAAACTGGTAAGAACAGATTTTTTTAATTTAAAAAAAAGAGGACAGCCTCTGCGGAGCTGGCTATTTTTTGGCCGCGTTACTGAACGGTCATGCACAATGGCTGTAGGCTCATGCGTCCTTTTGCGGAGGTGACAAACCTGGTCAGACAAACCAAAGGCAACATCATCGACCTCATCCCATATGTGTTTTTTCTGGAGCGAGCCCTGCGAAGAGTGCTGGATCAGGCCGTAGATGAGCATGAAGAGGAAGAGTTGTGATCACCATCACCACCAGAAGCAGCCTTGTCGTTGTCGATTGCTGGACCTGTGGCAACGCAGAGAGAGGAGTCTGAAGAAGAGGAGTTAGAGGAGGAAGTTGGCTTTGAGGAGGTGAAAGACCATCCACAGCAGGCGTCACAGGGGGCTTGTTGTCACCTTTCGGGGACCCTTGGTGTTGTTCGTGGCTGGGTGAAGGAAGCTTCAATTTCATCAGTGAGGACAAGGAACGGGACATGGCTAGCTTGGTATCCAACCTTGTACAAATGGGGAGTTTGCGGTTGTGCAAATGGACTGTTTGCAATTGTTTGCGGTGCGTTAAACGGGGAGTTTGGTCTGTCAGAGTATGGTCTGTCACTGTGAAGCGGGCGTAACCCTTACACTACCTGATCGATACAACATCATATCTGATTGTATACACACACTGGATGTTTTAAAGCACGTTATTCCAAACAATTTAGGAATGTTAGGTGATTTATGGCCGTTATGGATTAAAACCCGACTCTGCGTCAACTACGTAATTTTCCATGGAAGTTTTGCCATGGATCCCCATCAGGCATGCCACAGTCCAGGTGTTAGTCCCCTTGAAACAACTTTTCTTTCACTATTGTGGCCAGAAAGAGTCCCTGTGAGTTTTCAAATTCGCCTGCCTATTGTAGTCTATGGCGGTTCGCCCGGTTTGCCCGTTCGCGAACATTTGCGGAAGTTCGCGTTTGCCATTTCCGAACGGAAAATTTCATGTTCACGACATCTCTAGCCTGAAACAGGTGCAGAAATGGTAAATGAAATTGCCCTTCTGGCCCATCCCCCACTCCGCCCACACCACACCCAATTACTTAGACTTGTTGTGGGTCGGGGAAAAGTCGCAGATTGCGGTGCAACTGACCTTAATTAGGCATATTTCAGCTTGATAAATGATGCCCTTAGTTCGTGAAATGTATTAACTCCTAGATATTCAACAATCAACTGTGAATGCTATAAAGTAGAAACTTTTAGGAACCACAGCAACATTACCACATAACGATTTAAAGTTAAAGAGGGATCGAAACCTCTTCTGGCATTAACATCAGTGAAAAAATAATGCACTGGGAGCTTCATGGCATGGGTTTCCATGGCCGAGCAGCTGCATGCAAGCCTTACATCACCAAGCACAATGCAAAACTTCAGATGGATTGGTGTGAAGCACAGACCATTGAACTCTGGAGCAGTAGAAATGTGTCCTGTAGTGTGATTAATCATGCTTCTATATTTGGCAGTGTGATAGATAAGTATGAGTTTGGCAAATGCCAAATGAACATTACCTGCCTGACTGCATTGTGCCAACTGAAGTTTGGTGTAGTAGGAAAATGCTATGGGATTGTTTTTAAGGGGTTGATCTAGACCTCTTCCAGTGAAAGATAATCTTATAGGGGTTGTGTAAGAACAAGGGGTTTTTCAAACTCCCTCACTTGGCCTGATCCATAAAGGAAAGCTAACTTATCTGCTTTCCAGCGCTCCATTTTCTCTCAGCCAGCAGTGCTCTGCTGTTCTCCCTTGCTGTAAACATCTAGTTTAACCTTGCCTGTAGCCATATGTCCTGCTGGATATTTTCAGTGAGGGAGCCCAGTGGAGCAGCCCAGACCTGGAAGAGAAGAAGTGGGGAGCCAGCACTAGGAGTCAGGTAAGTTTACCTTTAGAGATCCATCCAAGTGTGTGTGGGGGGGGGGGGGGACAACAACTTGATGAAGGCCCTTTTCTGATCTAGTATTATACTGCCTCAGTGCACAAATCAAGGTCCATAAAGACATGTTTAGTGTGAAAGAACTACACTGAGCCCTGACTTAAACCTCATCAAACATCTTTGGGATGAACTAGAATGCAAACTCCATGCCAGGTCCTCTCATCTAATATAGGTGTCTGACCTCAAAAATTGTATTCTGGTTGAATGGACATAATTTGCCACAGATACACTTCAAAATCTTGTTGAAAGTTTTCCCGACTACAAGTATGAACTGACCCTAGAGGTAGGTGAGTTCATACACAGGAACCTAAAGTCCTAACTCACCCTGTAGGACCATGGTACTAATGTCAAGACAAGAGAAAACCTATTCCTCCAAATGGTATGATGAACAGTAGTCTCCCTCAGGCCTAAACACAAATGACAGGGAAAAGAGCAACCCAAACGATAAACAAAAGGGGAAGAAGACACATAACTACAAATGGCTATGGAAGCACAGGAACTCTGCCGAGATCCAAACACAAGCAATCCACAACAAGACTGAAGCTGTAAACCACATAGCATGGTGCGAGAAGCCACAATAAATAGTGAAGGTTAAATGACCACAAAAGCAACACCTGAGGCAAGAGGTGTGGCCATTACCAGAAACAACACAGACACAAATTGATCCACAAGGAGCCTGACAGATCAAGCCACGTGTTGCCAGTCTCACTGATCTTCTGGCACCTGTCACGGGAACGTCCTTGACACATGGGAGCTGCAACTGGCCATAGATTTGTAGCATGGTAGCTTTCAAATGTAGAATTTCTTACAGGACATTCAACTGAATAGCAGCTCATGTAATATATGTCAATAGTGAATATTAAAAGGGCTTTTGTTCATGCAATAGGGCCTTTAAACTAACATTTTATCAAAGATAAATCTACACTTAAATTTCCACATATGCAGATTTTAGCAATTTATTTACAAAACAAGTAGAGTCCTAGATTTCTTCAATCTGCATACACATAGGGGGCATTTGCATGACCATATGTATGTTGTGGATCTGCAGAATATACAGATGATGTCTATGTGACGCTTGTGTTGCACCCGGTTTTTTTTGCAGATCCTATCCAATACCTATCCAATGGACAAGAATGGGAAATCTTTTTTGCGGGGCTACGGATTGGTCATTTGGATGTGTACAGCATATGGTGTGCTGTCCGTATTTTTTGCCGACCCATTGAAATGAATGGATGCAGACCAAATTTTTTCATGTGAATGGGGCCTTCTAATACACACGAAAGCTAGCTATATACATTCAACTGACAGCTATGAATCCCAAATCCTCCATACACATGCATGTACACTTATCCCAACATATATGTATCCTGAATGTGGAGGGTAAAGGTATTTCTGTTCCTGGGCTCCGCAAAGTAAAAATAGAACATATCCTATTCATGTTCATTTTTGCGGACAAGAATAGGCATTTCTATCATAAGGCTATCAAAGGTCTGGCCATTACGTTCCACACAGTGCAGAACACAAACCGCTGGGATCTGTGTTTACCGATAGAGTCGTCTGAATGAGTCAACAGTCAAGGAAGCTTACATGGTTAATTGCGAAACAAACCTTATGTAGATGGATTTAGAGAGGAACACTGTGGTCACCAATGAAGAGAGTGACAAAAAGGGTGTAGTGGAATATTGCCTCTAAGTCAAGGAACTAACCAAGCTTTTAATATTGATTACCTATTCTCAGGATACGTCATCCATATCAGATCAACGGGGGTCTGACACCTGACACCCTCGTCGATCAGATGTATGAAGGGAAAGTGCGCACACTGCGCGTCTGCCGTCTCCCTTCTCTCTTCCTGCTCGCCATAAACATAGCAGCGGCAAGGAGGTAGAGAGAAAGGAGACATCACGCGTGCACTGTGTATGCGCCGTCCCTTCATACAGTTGATCACACCCCCACCAATCTGATATTGATGACCTATCCTGAGGATACGTCATCAATATTTAAAGCCCAAAAAACCTGTTAACATTCTAGGTCATGGTGGAGCTAAGCACTTACAAAACATAGCACAGGCATAACCTTTAGGCTCAGGTTACATAACATATGCTGAGAAAAAAAAGATAATTTATGTCTAATATATTTAATACTCAAAATGAACAGACAATATGAAAATATACATTGATGTCAAAATAATAGTGTACCTATGGCTTGTCATTTCAGAAGCACTCACCCAATGGGAAGCTGACTCTGCTGAATATAGAGAAGCTCAATGTATGTATGGGTAATTCATTTATTGGGGTTAGAAGAGACTGATAATATTCAATGAGCTTAACTCCAATTTATAAAATAGGAGAAATCCTGCTGTGACAATAAGGAAAATTATCACAGACCGTTAGTTTGTTTGGGGAGATCAAAGCTTTTGTGTCTGTAAATTGGCTGAAGCAATTTTTTGAGGTTTTTACAACAGTAGATGATGTCACAGCAGCTGCCAGGTAGACATTAAATGTAGATGCTGAGCCTGAAGCCAGAATGTGGATAATATATGTCAATGGACCGAAGCTTGGTTTTGTCCCTTTAAGTATAAGAATGAATAAAAAATGGAAAAATAAAATAAATAAAAATCAGCATCCTCCGTTTTTCCCTCCTGCCACTCGTGTGCTTGTCTTTAATGAGCAGCTCCAAATGACAGCTTTAATCACTGCCTCTGGCCACTGAGAGAGACCGTTAATGATAGAAAAGAACAGAGAGCCATTTGCATCAATCAGCTCTAAATCACTTTTTATGATAATGCATCGGAGCGGAGAACAAAGTCTCTGATGTCTCCTGCATGATGATGTACCACAGTGCTGTCTCCTTGGCTCAAGCCAGAACATAAATCTCTTAAAGATGAACAAACCATAACCTGTGCTACTGAGACTGCTGGCCCTTATTTCCCAAACTGCTAATGATCTTTTAGCAGAGAAGAGTCAAAAGAGGCCAAGTTATCAGATGATTCAACTGCTTTGAATATCACATAGCACATTGTAATGAGAAGCAGTAATTTAGCGTATGATGATTTTGACAGCGACATGGCTCTCGCTAATATCTTGCAAGACCGGCCCCTCCATGTTACAGAAGGAACATATTATTTCACGTGTTACATTAAACTGTCTGTGTCACTACAGAAATGTGTATCTTGGGAAGCAGGTCATGACATGGATTTATGAGGAAGTCAATCACACAATATGATGGCCATTTATGCGATTTCTTCCATAGTATGCTGATTTTAAAGGGGCCCTTAAGGTGATTTTAAATGTTGATGAATTTCTAGTACAGATTTTGCTCTAAGAATACATGATGATATGTAAAATGGGGGATTTTAAAAGGGTTTTCTAGGAATTTCATATAGATTGACCTATCCTTAGCATAGGTCACCAATATCAGATCAGCGGGGGTCCAACTCCCGGTAACTTCACTGATCAGCTGTTCGAAGAAGCCCCAGTGCTCCGTGAGTACTTAGGCCTCTTTGCCATTGAAATTCAGTTGTAAAAAATAAGCTCGTGTACCCTTACAAAATAGTTATGGAAAGCACAATTTTGTCTACAAATCACTCATGTTACACTAAATCTTCCTTGGAAAAAAGCAATAGAGCCTTCAAAAATCCAGCCACTTCCTCATGATATTAAATGCAAATTTTCAAATAAAATCCTCTTTTTATGATATACTAGGCAATTGCTAGTGGACAGTTGTAAAAACTCAAGGTTTATGAATACAAGCTCTGAATATTGCTTGCACGCACTGCATGTCTATTGCAAGTCATCACAGCCAAAGGAATCCAGTTTCTATTTGGTTATATATAAAACACATTATTAAGGAGAAATCTGATTATGGTTTACACTTGGAAAATGTTTTTTTCTGCCAAAGCTATGCAGAGATATACTAATCTGCATCGTACAAGAGACATAGCAGGCATTTACAGGGGTAGACTGTGAACTTAAAATGGCCTTGGAAAAAATGCTAAAAGTGGCCCCATTTTGTAGTCGGGTCCAAACTGATGGGAGGCAGGGCCAGAATTACCATATTATGGTACATGTATACCACCCCAACAGAGCCAAATACCACAGTTCATCAGAAAATACTGCCAGCAGCACAAAATACATCCCCCAAAACTTCCACTGGTGGGCCTTGAGGAGGGCCTAGGCGGCATCCTGGGCATCAGCCCACTGGGAAACTTCCCTGTAAGGTCTATGGCCAATCCACCCCTGGGCATTTGATTATTGGCCTTCATCAAAATGGATGGAAAAGGGTCCAAATGTCATCTATGAAACACTTGTTAAGAAGGTCTTTATTTCTGGGTTTCTAGGAAATATTATGATTTCGGGGTTCTATTACAATAAGTTGGTATATTCAAAAGTTTAAAGGGGCATTCTGGTAGGATAATAGAAATGTATAGCTTGTTCTTTGGATGGGCTATAAACAGAAATGTAATATATAGTAGCGGGCCGCGCTCACAGTGAAGGAACCGCTCCAAGAGAAAACACAGCGCTGGACACTCCAGGCAGTCTCCAACTGCAGCTTCAGATGATGCTCCCAGACACACCCAACAGCGGTCACTTCTATATCTCTTCCCAAGATACAATGCTTGTCATCAATCCATTAAATATAACGCGCAACAATATTGCTGCACACCCGATATTGTCACGGGTGTGCAGCGATATTGTCACGTGTTATATTTGATGGATTGGTGACAAGCAATTTGTGTTGACTCCAACAACCAATTTATTCATTTAACTATAAATGTCTGGTAGGTGTTGAGTTTGGCAACAAGTGAACAAGAAGTGTTGATTATAGTCTATGGGGAGTGACCAATGCAATTAATCACTGCAAAGAATAGTGCAGCACACAAACATGGTTTACCTTTTCCAGAATCTCACAGCAAAGTATAGGACTTCTTTTTTAGATGTGAATATTAGCACTGGATCTTAAGATAGACAGTCCCATATAATTTGAATAGAGCTACACTGCACATGCTCCACCACTGCTTTATTCAAATGGGGAACACTGTATTCCGTTCTCATGATTGGTGGACAGTTGAGAAGCAAAAATTAGAATGCAGAAAAAGAGGTATGAAATGTTTCCTTTATATTTTTGTTTAAAATTTCCTGGTTTCATCTTTTCAAAATCAGATAAAAATAATGACCAAATATGAAAGTGTGAATGGAGCTAAATGGCGCTTGCATTCTGCTAATGATGTGCGCAAACTATGGCAAGTAATTAGATTTGCCTACAGATACACAGACGTATTATTAGAAGAATCACTCCCACCTGCCTGATAATAACATTTTGTTAGGATATTAATAATAATGCAATTCAGTCATTTCATTTTTCACTGAAAGAATATTTTATGACTATAAAGCGGCTCCTGATATGGACTGTTTGTGGATTCATGAGAGGCAGTAGAAAAAAATAACTTCTCTTTTAATTTATAAGAACTCATTGGACCATTTCACAATATACATTTAGAGAAGAGAACACAGCAGGTAACAATATCACACTTTGAGTGAGATCACCTTCAGAAATTGGTCTCAGCAGTTGTTCATCCTGCAATTATTGAGCATTTATGATGGAGTCTTGTTTTCCCTTCTTTGATGACCAGTTAGAACCCACATGACCCAAACTATCAATCTGATGGGCAACGTTTTGAAGGTCATTCTGTAATGTAGTTGCTTGTATATACAAGCTGGTAACATACTATTTTCAAGTAACTGAGATCATAAAGTTTTTGAACAAGTAAAGATAAATGTGAGCTTGAAAGGTTATTTCTTTCATACTCTGTATATATATATATATATATATATATATATATTATCCTAGGGGTAAAGGGATAAAATATACCACAACTAGTCTTTTTATATTCTACAAATGTTCACAAGTATATTGGTGTTCACATGTCTGACTGATGCCCTTTCAGATGTGTGCATAAAAATCCACAAAAAACATGTCAGCTATTGTTATGTTTTCTCAATGTGTGACTGGGGTGGGGGGTCTGTTTTCAGGGATATCTTTTAAAATGAAGGAGTAATCTATCCAGTGACGCATATTCACATGAATGGGTCTTTGAATGGGACTTTGTAAAGAAAAAAATAATAATATCAATTTCCGCTAACTTGTGCTATGAACTCGCCATGCCCCTCACGGAATACCTTGGGGTGTCTTCTTTCTTACAAAGTAGTAGTACCAGGCACCGTCGAGTTACGGATTCACCACTGTACCTGTGGGGGGTACTTCGTCATGCCCATATAAATTTTTAAATCTAAAGGAAAAATTTTAATCTCTTTATATTGTGTTCTATATTTCAGTATTAGTATTAAATTCAAGTCTTCAGAATTCAGATAATCTGGCATCACAGCAGTCCTGAGTGTCATCAAAGCTTGGTATACATATACAAATATTGTAGGATATAATTAGTGTTGAGCGAATCGAGCTTCGGATCATAGCTCCGAAGTAAATTTATTCATATACTTTGTTTTAATGCTGTACGGAGACCTGTCTCCGTACAGCATTAAAATGTATTACCTCCATGGAGGCAAAATTCATTTCAGCTGAATTCAGGTGAGACTTCGGTGAATGATTTCGGCAATTACTTCTGCATCTTTAAAAACATTTTAAAACACAAAATCTGAAGTCGGATTTTGTTACTGAGGTACCAACGATACCAAATCCAACTTTGGATTCTGAATTTTCAATGTTTTTAAAGTTGTAGAAATTAATACTGAATTCATTCTCTGAAGTCTCGCGCGACTTCCCTGAATCGAAGTTTGGCACCACGGAGGCAATACATTTTAATGCTGTATGGAAACAGGTCTCCATACAGCATTAAAACAAAGTGATTCACTCAAGCCTAAATATAATGAAAGACAAAATGAAGGAATAAGAAGCTTCATAGGATATCAACTGTATATAACAATGTCTGTAGACAATCTATAGGCAAATAAGTTCAACAGAAAGCATTGCTCTCATTGGGCACAACAACTAAATAAATTAGCGCATAGTGGGTATGACTCCTTGGACTGAGTTCTTAGATGTCTTTGATGATTTGATGACTTTGAAGTGAAGAGTGAGACAATGTCAAATTTTTCTCTCTTTATCAAAAGAGTAATAGTGCTGACATTC
The DNA here is from genome assembly GCA_033119425.1 of Bufotes viridis. Lineage (NCBI taxonomy): Eukaryota > Metazoa > Chordata > Amphibia > Anura > Bufonidae > Bufotes > Bufotes viridis. The sequence goes on along the minus strand of CM065591.1, from coordinate 293,825,638 downwards.
TGTTATTCAAATTCTACAATCTACTATAATACAAATAGGTAACTTCCCTTCAGAGCAGCAGTAAATTAATAATGGACCACCGATCTATATATGAGATATACTCATCTTAAAAAAAAATAAAAAAAATAACTGGAAAACATTTTAAAACAGTAGCTGTCTATAAATATTAAGTTAAAAAATACCACTTTCTTGGAGAAGTGCCCTTTAAGTTTTTGCCTAAGGCAGAACACGTATTTGACTTTTTTTTTACCAACCTTTCAGTAGGATACATAGAAGCATACAGGGGCAGACTGGCCATAGAACCTACAGGAAAATGTAATGGTTAGCCGATACACAAGGAGCCACCCAAGCCCTCCAGCTGGTTACATCATTTTGTGATGCTCTCAGCCTTCAATAATGCTAGGAGCATCAGGTATGTATGCACCTGGCTAGTGGCCGCAGGTTCCCCTTGAATTCAACTGTATCACCACCATCAAGACATTAGTACAGTTAAATTCTATGGTGAGGGTGGCAGTATTTTATGCTGCACTATATAGTATTGCTTACTTGTGCTGGCCTTGCCTACTTGTGTTGTCCCTGCCTACTTGTGTTATCCTATATTCTGCACACATACTTTATCCAGCTCACCTCCCTGGTCTTTTATTGCTCCCGACTCCTGAAGCGAGTTTAAGGCAGCGCAGAAGATATGTAGAAAAACAGCTCCAGATTCAATAAATGTCCTCTAAAGCTTCTCCTTTATTTTGGTATAAAATAGTCCAGCAGACACATCCACCTTGTATACAGTGATTATTGATGCATTTCAGACACTACGTCCTTAGTCGTAGAAGTTTTAGAGGACGTTTATTGAATCTGGAGCTGTTTTTCTACATATCTTCTGCGTTATACTCTATTCGAGGGCTGGCCAACCGGCGTCTCTCCAGCTGTTGTAAAACTACAACTCCCACCATGCCCTGCTGTAGGATGATAGCTGTAAGCAGACTGGGCATGCAGGGAGTAGTAGTTTTGCAACATCTGGAGAGCCACAGGTTGGCCATACCTGCTATATTCTGTCAATTTGGACCTGCCTGCAAAAGGGGGCCACTTTTATTTTATTTTTCCAAGGCCACTGTAGGTTTCCACTCCACCCCTGGATACACAGATTGTTGCATCACACGAGATCATTTGAATTTATACAGTGATCCTTGGTATACCATGTAAAATGGAGCCAATGATATTTCCCACACACCTCCGCACACTCTTATAGTGAATATTAATTAGGTTTACCTGCATAACTACTGGAATTTTGTTCTCTGGCAATACATTTTGCTTAAAGAACTAATCAGAAACATAGTTACACTCAGTTTTATTTATATCAAAGGCAGCCCTCAATAGTGACAATAACAAGTCAATGTAACACACAGTACCAGCCACCTGCAGTTGCCTATTGTATCTCTAATATTTTTCCCCAGCTTTCTAATTTCTCGTACCTTTCCCTACAGAATTCCCTTTGCCAGATAATTCTTTAACCAGAAAAAAAGATTAGTAAACTATTTAAGCTGAACCTCACTTTCCACTACCAGCTATAAAAATTCAGCAGGAGCAGCTCTAAGGCCTGTTCCCCTCTGAGTTGACCCACTGAGCAGCACACTTGATTTAACTGACAGATTGCAGATTCAAGGTTGGGATTTTTAGCCTAGACAAGAGTTTGATTTCCATCCAAGTTTTTACTGATTGGCCCAGCAGGCTAGCCCTTCATTTAATAGGCTAGACCATGTTGAGAACACTGCTGCTCCACGTCAAACTGTGTTCTTTCCAAGCTCATCAGATGAGAACGAGACTTAGGGATTATTTGAAGGTAGCTGTAAAATACATACAACAACAATTTTAAAATACAGTTCCCATTAAATAGGAAGGGGGAAAAAAGCATAAATTAATTGAAGCTGACTTATCCATGAGATATATTTCTTTGTACAAAGCTTGGTTCTCTTATACAATGCATAATGCATAGCACATAATAATACATTAATAAACAATAATACATATTTGAAAGTGCAAGCCTTGCAGCCTTAATTCCAATGTAATAGGCAAGGGACTATATGGTTTTGTATATATTAAAGGAATCTGTCACTACCCAGTTGTAACTGTTTGTTCGGCACTCTAGCTCTGCTAGCTATATGTAAATATACCTTTATGTCCAAATCAATCTTCTCTATCCCTAAAAAAACTGGTTTTTAAAAAATATGCCAATCAGGTGAAAAGAACCCAAAGGGGCTGTACTTATCCTTGCTTGAGCCCTGCCACGCCCATCAGAACGGAACCCTGTTCCTCACCTCCTCTGCTCTCCACCTCCCAGCTCTGGTGATGTCATTATGTTGCCCTTTCTAAACGTGCATATGTGCATGTATCTTTTCTGTGCGCATCTGTGCCATATGTTATCTTCTGCTGGAAACGGTTTCATTACCTAAACTACGCAGTTTAGATAATGCAGCCGTTGACACCAGAAGATAGCAGACAGCTGGGGACACATAGAAAGGGGATGCGCACTTCAGCGAGATATGGAGCAGCAGCAAGATGACATTGCCACAGCTAGGAGATAGAAAGAAGCATAAAGTCTATTGCTGCACACCTCCAATTCTCATACTTGCCAACAGTGGTGATCTTGATGGTCCAATTCTATTACCCAGACCACAAAAGAGAGGGTTTATGAAACCCCCATTTAGAAGTGGCTGTTGGGGGTGAGAGACAATTTTGGTGTTTTGGAGATATTCCTGGGCAATCGTGGGGAGAGTTTTAAATGTCCTGATTTTATGATTTTAAATATTGGTAGCTATCAATTTTGAAAACTGGGTTGGGGGGTGGGGGCTTTGGGGGCATTTTAGCACTTCAGAGTAAAATAATAATTTCACCAACAAATCATGTAAATAAAAAATCATGCCCACCGAAAAGTACACACAACGGCTTCCATGGCCCTAGTGGTCAGTTCCTAGGAAACAAATCAGTACCCTGTGCATAATAGTAGTTATGGGCAACATGTAGGCTCTATTGTTCAAGTCCTGATTTTTCAGATTCTATAAGCTTCATATTCTATACTCCTACTAACACTAATATGGTTGAATTGGCGATTACTATGTTCTGAGTTCTACCATTAATAAAGGATATTTTATTAGACTGCTAGCAGTATAAGCTAACATTATCTTAACAATACTGAAAATAATCAAAAGATGCAGTTTTAAATGATAGGAATAAATATGTCTAAACTCAGTCATCAGGAGAGCATACACATACCGCTAAACCTTGGCTCCCTTAATGGAATGCCCCAACAAGCATTGCATGCAGCCACAATGGGACTGGACACATCACATTTTAAACTGCAGGATGAGTTTAGAGAGTATATTAAATAATCAATGGGAACCACTCAGTGTAAGCTTGAAATTGATGGCTGTGGTAAACGGAGCTCACATTATGACAGGCTAAATCCAATAATAATCATATGAACAGATAGTTTTTTCTTCCAGCGGTTAAACTTTGAACTTCTAAGAGGGTCTTTTTGTGTAATCAGACTTATCTATCCTGCTATGGGAGATGACAGTGTAAGTATGGGTGTGTGCTATGTTTTAGGGAAGGTAATGAGTAGTTCTGTGTTTGTTCTGTATTTTCTGTCTGTTACATATATTTTGATGACTTTCTGAAAGCATAAATTTCCCATTTCACATGATTCTGTCTTTAACATCATCTGTCATGGTCTGTTATATATTTTTTTTGTAAAATATGGTTCTGCTATCCTGAAACAAGGCATATTTTGTAGTCATACACAAGGAACATCCCCTCTTGCACATACAAATCTTCAGTATATAGAGGGATTGAAAAGGTGACCATACACCTATTATATAAATGGGATCGGTTGACAATCTGGTATTTATGGGGCAGCTTAATAGCGCCCCAAAGCAGCCACTTCCCCTAAAGCTTTGCTCTGACAGACTGACCACATCAAATTTAAGACATTTGATGTGGTCAGTCTGTCAGAGCTGTGAGATGAGAGAGTTGCTCCTGGAGTTGCTACTTAAATGCACTTCCAGGAATGCTTGGGGCATCAAACAAGTGGACACCAGGTACTCTTTGGACACATAACCATTGCACACTAGGGACTGACAGGAATACTACTAAGTAAGGTAGACATTGGTACTTTTCCATGAGGTTGGCTTCATCAGACATTTCTTTTTCTAAGTTAAAGCTTGACTAGTAATTAACCAATCACTGTCAACTGTTATAATGGATGCAGCCACAGATAGCCATATACTTCCCTTACAATATTCATTGAATGGCCAATCATGTCATACATGGGTGGGTCGGTTTTACCAGAGAGAGCAGCTCGTTGTTGGCACCACTCTACTCTGGGTAGTGGAGGGGTTCCCTTACGGGAACAACCTCTTTGATTTTTATTTGCCATATTGTGATATGATGCAGTCCCCCTAAGTTTTTTTTGTGGCTATATGGAGGAAACATTATATTTTATGGTGTGTTGTAAAATGTGATATGTAAATGCGATAGTTGTAAAATCAGTAATTAGAAAGTGTCCTGAATCAGCCTAAGCAAGAACAAATACTTCATCAGTGTACTGTACATCTGAATGCTTGTACATGACAGAATACTCAAAATGCAGTTTGTTGGCACCACCAAATAACATGTTAAAGTTACACTTTTGCATTTGTTTCATATTTTTATATTTTAGAACCTTCCTCTAACCTTTTTGTGCCATGTGATAATTATAGTAATGATAAGAAATATAGATGATATGAATTATAAAATGTTGTCATAATACTACCAGGTACAGTACAAATGTATTGTACATAGAGCATACTACTACAGTTGTTAATGTAAGCCAACTTATTGTAAATAAGAGCATTAATTACATTAGATGCATTGAATATATACACAATTTTATTGGAAGGCTTGGAAATAACCATAGTATCACCTTGAATGCTTTTGGCTCAATTACTTTGGGTTGTCCCCTGAGGCATTAAACACATCATGCCTGCTACGCTTTGCTAGCATCCTAATATGCCTTTTGCCTTGGTGCGTCTTTTTTTCATTGAAATGAATGAGAACAGAATGTCATTCATTTTAAATTGCTTCCAGCATTATCTGCGTTCCAAGGTATTGAACTGATGAAATATCCATACTCATAACCGTCAAACCAGTGCTAGAGAGTAACATTTGGTGTTCATCACTCTCTAAAGTGTCCACTGGGAAAATAGATAAAGGTGAGTCTGCCCTTAGAAGAAGGTTATATCTTTCAAGATGTCGTTAAATTCTATCTATCTATCTATCTATCTATCTATCTATCTATCTATCTATCAATCATCTGCCAGTTTAATATCTTTCTAGCTATTTATCTATCTCATAGATATTTCTCTATATATCTAATTATCTATCTACCTCTTTATCGATCATCCATTCATTTTATTCATATCTATCTATCTATCTATCTATCTATAATCTATTCAGTAACAAACCTGTCTATTAAAAAATCTTCTGTTCTCAACACATTTTGAGTAGGCCACTTTGGTTAGTAGAGTCTAAACTCTTAGCCAGATTTATCATTAGCTAAAGTCACTTTAATGGAGTGAAAAAGTCACAAAAAAATGCGCAATCGGTAAAATTGCGCATTTTTTTGTGACTTTTTCAAGCTCTGCACTAAGCTCTCCAGTTTTGTGAAAGTGGGCGTGTTGTCTTATGTAAATGAATCTCTAGACAGATTTACTATTGCAACCATTTAAAAAGTCGCAAAAAAGTCGCAAAAAAATGCGCAATTTCACTCCAGGGGGGACCATGCTTATCTTATGCGACTTTTTAATAGAACATGCGACTTTTTTGTAAAGACGTGCGACTTTTGTAAAGCCGCTTACTGAAGGATAAACTGCTACCATCAAACCACATTTATCACAGTATTAAAGGACCATTAATAAATCTGACTAACTAAAAGTGACTTTGGGCAGATGTAAAAGTGGAGTAAGATGTAAGTGTAATGATAAATCTGGCCCTATGTGTTCACATTATTCTAATGATAAAATCATGCTTGTTAAGGTATGTTTTCCTGCCCCTACCCACTGCACAAAGCTGCTGACAGATCTCCTTTAAGATTTGCAAACCTCAAACCTATTTTTGGTCTTTTTTCACTTCATATACACATGTGTGATACCAGGGCCGGCTGTAGGTTCATTTGGGCCCTTGGGCGATAAATCTCAGTGGGCCCCCTTCAGGCATTTTTTTACATTTTCATGTCCCCCTGTGGCTCCCACATGGTATAATGACCCCCAGTGGCCCCACACACAGTCTAATGACCACTAGTGGCCTTTCTTACAGTATAATGACCCCCCACACAGTATAATGACCCCCAGTGGCCCTCCACACAGTATAATGACCCCACAGTGGCCCTCCATTCAGAATAATAACCTCCAGTTGCCCCCCATTCAGAATAATGACCTCCAGTGGTCCCCACATTGGGGGGTTATACTGTATAGAGGGGGCACTGGGGGTCATTATATTGTATAGTGGTCACTGGGGTCATTATATTGAATGGGGGCTCTGGGGGTCATTATACTGTGTGAGGTAAGGGGCCTTACAGTATAATGTCCCCAGTGCACCCCCACACAGTATAATGACCCAACAGTGGCACTCCATTCAGAATAATTGACCTCCAGTGCCCCCCACACAGTATAATGACACCACCATACTGTGACCGGATAAAAACGTATAAGAGGGCACAGTACAGGGAATGACTAGGGGCACTGTACAGGGTGTGGTAAGAGGGCACAATGTAGGGTTTAATGGACCACAATATGGGGTGAGGGGCGCAGTACGGGTGACCCTGTGACATTAGAAGGTCCTTATGGTGAATGTGGTTTAGACACCACCATAATGAGAGGCAGAGGAGTGACACAGGGTCCCGGGGGTAGGTGGAAGGGGCTGAAGGGGATTCATTAAAGAAATAGTGGCAGGAGGTCTGTGCAGGGCAGCAATAGGAGCCAGGAGCTCTGGATACATGAGGGAGGAAAGGAGACAGCAGGATATGAGGGGGGAAGGTGTCATGGAGGCAAGCTGCTTCATGAAGCAGTAAAACAAATAACACAAAGCTGCTTGTCTACTACAACATCCAGCAGCACCTGGAAGAGTTCCCTGTCCCAGAGGCAGTCACAGTGCAGACCCACTACTCACAGCCCTGCGATCTTGATCTTCTCTCTTCACTGTCCTCAGGCAGCACGTGTAGAGGGGGCGTGTCTGAGTCTCTGCAGCAGCTTCATTTGACTATCAGAGGGCCCTCCACAAGGGGTACTGCATAAGTGAAATGACAGCAGCTCCAGCAATGAATTCTTCCATTTGTATTGATGAAAGTGCTCATAGCAGCTCAGTGGGCCCCCCCTAGAAGCAGTGGGCCCCGGCACTTGCCCTTGTATGCCGGGTTCTAGCGCCTGGCATGTGTGATACCACCATAACTATTAGACAGCATGTACTACACAAAAACACAAGGGGGGGTCAGTCAGCACATCCCTGTATACAGGTGCACGTAGCCATGGCAAAATATACATACAAACACAGAAATGCAACAGCACTCTGCAACTAGCACTCTGCCCTGCCTCTATGCTAGAAGCTATTAGAGGTCGTTAGTGTACATTTTGATCAAAAAGTAATAAGCCGCTCGCGGCGCCAAGGCCGCCTCTATGAATGGCCCTAACACTAAATTCTACCTGTTATGGGCCATGACAGCCACATGAAATCCATGGAGTGCGGGCCCAGCATGCATGCTAGGATCTACCGTGCTTATTAACCCTTTTTGGTGCCATAACAGCCTCCATTAGATTCAGGGACGCAGGTACCAACATGCATGCTGAGTCCACTGTGTACTCTTCCTGGAGCCAGATGGATATTAGTAGGTACTATGAATGCAAGTTCAGTTTTATACTCAGCATGCATGTTGGTACCTGCGTCCCTGGATCTAATGGAGGCTGTTATGGCACCAGAAAGGGTTAATAAGCACAATGGATCCTAGCATGCATGCTGAGCCCGCACTCCCTGGATTTTATGTGGCTGTCATGGCCCAAAACAGGTAGGATTTAGCGTTAGAACCACTAATAGAGGCGGCCTTGGCGCGGCGAGTGGCTTATTACTTTTTGATCAAAATGTACACTAACGCCTCTGATAACTTCTAGCATAGAGGCAGGGCAGAGTGCTGGTTGCATAGTGCTGTTGCATTTCTGTGTTTGTATTAGACAGCATGCCCACTGTCTTGGAGTTATGTTTCCCTTAGGCCTTACATTGGATCACTTGCACATTCATGCAACCTGCATCTCAAAAACATCTCCACTGCCTGCTATTTTTATATAGCGGAAACACTCAAAACCTGTATTGTTGTTTTGATCCAGTAAGTCTCATCTTAATTACTTATTACTAGTCACTGTTCCTCTTTTTTCCCATTTATCTTGGATCTAGCAGTCTGGATATTTTTTTCTGAGTAACCGCTACACCGATGGCCCCACCCTGTGACAGTACACTGCTCCATCCACTATAAAAAAATTTTTTTTTAACTCACTCTCACCTACAAAGCACTCCTCCCATATTTCTGTCTGCCACCTTACCCATGTCCTACATTCATCCAATGACCTAGGACTAATTTCTTCCTAATCTGAGGCTCCCACTCCTGTCAAAAGCAATTTTTTTTCAAACTGCACCATTTCTCTGACACCCCTGACAAACAGATTAATTCCCAACATCCACAGTTTTAAGTGTGTCCTTAAAATATACAGTATCTATCAGGCAGACCTCCTTTAATAGATTGGCTCCTGTCTATCTCCAATATTTCTCAGGGCCTGATCCCATAGTCCACTAATATCTGAACTATTGTACAAATCAAGCACTTTCACCTCTTGTGCAATCATTATACACATATATTGCATGGTCTTGTGAAAAGGACCGTGATTACAGAGGTGTAACTACCATAGCGGCAGACCACGCGACTGCTATGGGGCCCAGGGCAAGAGGGGGCCCAGTTGGGATCATCCCCTCTTCTACTGGGGGTGAAAACTTTGTCAGGACTTTACCCTCAGAGGACATATGGCTGGGAGCCTCTGTGTTAAATCCATATACAGTACGGTTGCTGCACGAGGATGCTTGGGATGGACCAGCCAATCAGAATTCTTCATGATGGCACCCGATCAAGATGACCGTTGCCTACACTTTTCCTGTATTCAGAGTATATGTGAATATTAAGCGCTCCCAAAGCCAGGATCTACAAAACCCAAACCTCCAGCTACAGCGCATCATAGCCAATATTGAGGTAGCGCACGGAGGAGACTAAATCACATGACCGGAACTAGGTCACGTGAGACGCCGAACGAAGAGAGACGGTGAGAACAACTTACCCAGCACACCAGAATATTTGCCAAGCGGGAAAAATTTAAACAGCGCACGGAGCCAGAACACGCGAGACGCCGAGACGGTAAAAGTAATCCATTCAGGTCAGTGTGGGTTGCGGGACGCCGCATGAAAGAAACCACCGTGACCGTAAGTACCACCATCTCATCCTAAAGCATGTTATAATTAATAAGTGAGGTTGTTCCATGAATATTTGGGATTTGAACCAAACTACCTAAACCTAACCTAATTAAATACCGCTGATTACAAATGTGCATGAACAATTCAAGATTCGGACACAAACATTCAATGTGAATCACTCCACAGAGTATTGATCCTTATTAATTTCCTCTAAAGCTGGACACTTTTAGCAACTGGAATTTGATTTTTAAAGGTTGAATTATAGTGGACAAATTTAACACTATTTTTATGTATATTTATTTTTAGAGTTTATGTGAATATTAATGTTGTTGTACTGCTTTTAAGTACTAATAAAATTGCTGCATGTCACCATATTTCTGTGTGCCTACCCAAATTCCCAATCTTTATAACCCTTTCAAATAATTAACAACAATAATAATAATAATAATAATAATAATAATAATAATAAAATCTATCATTAGAACTATTAGTTTATTATGTATTCTCTGTATGCAAAACCCCAAAATGATATGTTAACAATATATTAATAATGATTTTTCATATAAATACCTTCCAATCATTCTGTTTTTTATGGGGTTATCCAAAGGTGTGGTGATCATACAAATTTGGCCAAAAGTGAACATTTTTAGGAGGTTTGGTTTTCATGGTTGGACCAGCGGTGGACTTCAAACACGTCCTGAAAATGGCATTCAAATGTCGGAAGCCAAGTTTTTAAAGCTATAATAAAGAATATGACAAAATGTCTGACTGACTTACATGGTGTATTACACAATGAACTTTCTGAATGTCAACTGGGAGAGTTATAATGAAATGCAATAGGGTCACATAAGAGAAGGTTCATAACAGCAGTGGCAAAGCTTGTTCTGTAGAAGTTTTGTTGGTCTTGTAGTTGCATTATCCTATGTCACAGATGTACACTTCATAATCTGTGTAGTAGATAAGATTTGTGGGCTTCTTTCCCACTCAGCGTAGACTTTGGGATACACAGAAGTAAAAGACATTGACCTTTAACTCCAAACTGGCAAGAATCAGAGGAGGCGGTTTAATTGTTACTGTTTGCTACGGGTAGTTGTTACTCCTTTTGGTTCAAAATTAAAGTGGCCTACTTACCCAATAGATCTTAATAAAGCAGGTAACTAATTATAAATTATGTAGGTTAAAAGATGGCCGCACAATACATCTCAAACTAACAGAAAAACAAAAAAAGGAGCTCATTCCAGAAATAGGAATGAAGGAAGTTCTTTGCGCACATTTTTGATCAAAAGTATGTCGGGCCCAAATGCCACTTCACGGCGACTTCCGCACATGGGTCCCTAACACTACAGATACTGCCTCTCATGGACTTACCAGTCTCCTTATTTTCAGGGCACTGTAGGAACCAGCTAAATTGCTTTTGTGCTGAGAAGTCCCAGGAACTTGGGCGGGTCTCAGTCCAAAAGAGGCGCCACCCTCAATATACTATAAGACAAAGTTCAGACTAAGCACCTATATTTCTACACAAAGAAATTTAGGTGCTTAGTCTGAACTTTGTCTTATAATTATAAATTATGTATAAGAAGGTGTAAAATAGGTTTGGGTAGATTATAACAGTAAACAAATTCACAGTACCCAGGACAACTGTTCTTTGTCTACTTTCTTAATTACTTACACATATTCATAATATGGAGCAAAAAGCACCAATCACCGAATAATGGATACTCAAAGTGACAATGCAAGTAACAATAATTCTTCTAGGATCAGAATAGAGGACACTCACCCTTAAAACAGCGGACCTCTTGAAATTTGGCGTAATTCTCAAGTTAACACTAATTCGGACAATAAAGAATAAATATGCACATATAAGTCATGGGGACAACTTGTTGACACCAGTATTTCCAATTTCCAGCATTATCGTGATGATCCCAGTGCTCCCAAGTACACCTACTTCTGGAAAGGAAGTCAACATCTTGATTTACTATGACGTATTTGTAAGAAGTTGCTAATTATTATTAATTATTTTGAGAATGATTCTGCTTAAGTCAAGAAATCTAAAAGATAAATACAAAATGTAACTTCAGAATCTTCCGATACGCATTTTTTTATGACGTTATATGACTAATTTTGTTCCATGCTGGATAAACAGAAGCTCCAAACCACAAAGGTTAAAATGATTGAGATTTTACTGTATTCAAATAAGAAATACACTATATGGAGAAACGTATCAGGACTAACATCTTAATTCTTGAATTTAGGTGTTTTGTTTATTCCCATTGCCACAGGTGTATAAAATCCAGCCCCTAGCTATGTAGTCTGCCTTTACAAACATTTTGGAAAGAATAGCTCATTCTAGCCTTACACTGTAATAGGATGCCACCGTCACTAACAAGTCAGTTCATGGAATTTTTTCCCATTTTAGATATTCTGCAATCAACTGTGAGTGGTATTATTGCAAAGTGGAAGCATTTAGTACCCAAAGCAACTCACCATAAAGTGGCAGACAGTAAAAAGTTACAGAATCGCATGCTGAGACGAATAGGGCATAAAAGTCGCCAATGCCCCGCTGACTCAATAAACTGCAAAGTTCTGACCCTCCTCTGACATTAAGATCAGTGCAAATCAGCACTGGGAGATTCCTAGCATGGGTTTCCATGGCCAAGCAGCTGCATTCAATCCTTACATCACCATGCACAATACCAAGCTTCAGATGGAGTAGAGTAAAGCACATCACAACAGGACTCTGGACTAGTGGAAACATGTTCTCTGGAGTGGTAAATGGTGTTTCTCTATTTGGCATGTGATGAATGAGTCTGGGTTTGGTGAATGCCATGAGAACACTACCTGCCTGACTGCATTGTGCCAACTGTAAAGTTTGGTAGTGGAGTGATTGCTATTTTTTCAGGGGTCAGCATAGGAACCTTAATTTTAGTGAATTGAGATCTTTATGCATCTGCTTACCGCAATATTTTGAAAAACTTTATGCTTTCAACTTTGTGAGAACAGTTTGGAGGAGGCCCTTTTCTGTTCCAGCATGACTATACCCCAGTGCACACAACAATGTCCATAAAGGGCTAGTTGGGTAAGTTCTTGGTTGTAGAAGAATTTGACTAGCCGGCACACAGCCCTGACCTTATCTACTCAGATACTCCTGCCTTATACCAAGCTGCCTTCAGATTACACTGGATTTAGTGGTGATGGGTTCCCTTTAAGAACGTCTTTCATGCTGCAATGTATTTAGTGAAAATAAAGAAATGTTCCCTTTGTGGTTTACTGGACAATGTAGATTGTAATGTTCAACGGCAGTTAACTATGATCTAATGAGCTTCTGGATGGAGGAAACAATAAATAATAACCTCCTCCTGCAGGCAGAAGAAAATAAATGTAAAAAATAATGTAAACCATTATGATGGCAAGAGTCTCAATTAAATTACAAGATTCTGTCTGACATGCACAATGCTAGATTCAAAAGCATTGAATTATTATAATATGAATTGATTTTCAGTTTATAATAGTGAGACAAGCTGTTTTGCCTCAGATAGGTTAGTTCATTAAGAAACTGGAGAGATGCCACATCCTAAGCTTGGTCTCTTTCCCTGGAACCAAATGGAAATAAATGTAGAGAGTCCTGATGTCAATTCACCTAATTCTGTTTTATGCATTTGAAGGGTTACTGTTGACTGCTAAGGCTGAATTCACACACCACTGGCAAATAAGCAGGGAAAAATTTCACAACATACCGTATATGGCAAAGTGTTCATTAACTTTAAAGAGCATGACAGCGTATGGTGGTATCTCACAGCTCCAACTGCATTAAAAAGTGCTATGCCCTGCACACAACCACATGGCTCTATAAAAAAAAAAAAAGTATAGCACATTTTTTTGATAGCTATAGCAGGCTTGTATGTGCAAGTATTTTCCAAAAGGTCCTTCTCCCTTTACTATACTGTTGGTGGAGTGCAGTATATTAAACCAAATGTACTGTATTATGTAGCATACACCATTTAAATGATTTTGACAGAAAGTTTTTCATCTGTAAATTTTCCCATATATGATGCTTCTTCTTGCCCCAATGTTTGTTCAAAAAATAATGCTTGCAATTGCTGTCTGCAGTAAGGGTACAGAGAGATGGTAACAGGTTGGGTGTGTGTATCTGCACAATTTTATAATGGCAGCACTGATTGGATAGAGTTAGTCTGTGCAGGTACACCCCCCAACTAGTTACCACCCCTCTGTACCCTTACTGAAGACTGCTAGCAATTAATTCATAACTTCTAGTAGAAATAATAAAGGAATAGCACAACATAGAGCCATAAGAATAGATGTTCCAGAATTGTTATTGCATGGGGAATGTTTGAAGCTATTAAAGCAGGCATGTCAGGATTGGTGAAAGGTTCTCTTTAACATATAAATGTAAATGTATTCATACATTTGTAGGCAGAATAATAGAGGAACAGCATAATACAAAGTTCTAAGAAAGATGCCCCACAAATGTTATATTGTGAGAATACAATAATTTACTAAAACAGACATGGCAGGAGAAGTCAGAGAGCCTTTATAAATTTCATATTAACTCTGCCTGTGCCCAGTCAGTGTAGACAGTGTCAGAGTAGGGTAGTGTATGGCTCACCAGGTCATGTCACAAAAGGCATGGTAGGAGTTGTAGTTTTACAACAGCTGGAGAGCCGCTGGTTGGCCATCCCTGGTATAATGTGATGAACATATTTGTAGGTGACATGTTGTCTTTTCTATATCTATGCTTAATGTTTCAAAGGGTTAATGACTGGAGATGAACCCCAGCTGTTTTATGGGCTTACATTCCCCTCTGAGGCAAGAAAGTAGAGGATTCTGGGATTGTAAGGCTCTATCTTGCCTTTGTTTGAAGACGGTAAAGATGAGCCTCAAACCTATTCAGCTCCAGTCCCCAAACGGATTGGCTGTAGAGCAGGGCCCATCAGATAACAGTCCTTGTTAACCCATATGATGGAGCAAAGGGAACCTTAGGTGTTTTTTTCCCAGACAAAGTTTTAAAAAAATACACCTGGTCAAGTGGGGGGGGGGGGAGACTTTGGGGGGAGACTTTGTGTGTGGAGACATGCGATAACATCAGGACATAGCTCCATGGATAAGGGATCATTCAAACATTTGGATTTTTGGTCGCATTCATTGTTTAATCAATAGGGCCGTAAAAGATGTCAGCATCCGTAGTTCCGTGGCCCCACAGAAAAGAAAGATCATGTCCTATTCTTGTCCATAATTGCAGACAAGAATAGGGATTTTCTATTATAGTTGCGGCCAAGTGCGGTCCGCAAATTGCAAAATGCACACGGACGGTTTTCGTGTTTTGCGGATACGCAAGTTACGATCGTGTGAATGCACCCTAAAGGACAAAGAACTGAATGCTGAGGTCTACTTGCTGTAACACTCAAACCACATTTCTAGGGATATGAGTTTCGTTTTAAAAAATAATTTTTTTTTACCTTTATTTGTATTGTCTGTCTGTAACTGTAACTTGTACGCACTAATGGTAAATCATATTAAAATGTTAAAGGGGTTATCCCCTGAGTGAGACATCATATAGTACATGACAATCTCTTTCTAACAAAGCTAGAACCAGCCCTGTATCTCACATGGATCCAGAGATCTCCCCAGTAGTGTTGAGCGAACAGTTCGAGCATCGTTCGAGTTCGTACCGAATTTTGGTGTGTCCGGGACCCGGACCCGAACCCGGACATTTTCAAAAAAGTTTGGGTTCGGGTCCGTTGTTCATCGATTTCTTCCCGCTTTCTGAAGAGCTGCACAGCAGCCAATCAGCTAGTGTTTTACTTCTTGTCCTAAGAGCCCATCACAGCCATGCCTACTAATGGCATGGCTGTGATTGGCCAAGTGCAGCATGTGACCCAGCCTCAATTTAAGCTGGAGTCACGTAGCGCCGCACGTCACACTGCTCTTACTAGTGTAGGGAGAGGACGCAGCTTCTGTCAGGGCGAGATTAGGCAGGTTAAAGTCAGCAAGAGCACCTAAGGAACGGATCGATCTACAGCTGTGAATGATTGAACTTCTGCTAGTTACTTGCTCGCTGGTTTTTAGGCTGCACAGAGCGTTTTTCTGTCACTTATTTTCTGGGTTGATGGGCGGCCATTTTGTGACTTGTGGTGCACCAGAAGAAGCTGCCACCAAGTCCATCAATCCATCAATACTAGTTTTTTTTTTTTTGCTATATCCTACATCAGGGGCTTGGCTGTGCTAATTGTCACCCCTAGAAACTCAGGATAGCAATTTCTATATTTTATTAAAGGGTTAAATACAATTGCCCAAATACCAATCCCCTAAATCTGGTGTTCCAGCTTTGGCTAGACAAGTATAATACTGTCTGCTGTCTGGCAAAGGATGGATTATTTTCTGGGGTGAAATTCAATTGCCAAAATAGCAATACCATAAATCAGTGGATTCAGCTGTGGCTGGCAAAATAGAATAGTGTCCGCCAAAACATATATTTTGTTCTGGGGTGAAATTAATCTGGAAAAATAGTAATACCCTGATTCTGGTGTCCCAGCAGTTGCAGGCCAGATTTCATAGTGTCCGTCAAAACATATATTTTGTTCTGGGGTGAAATTAATCTGGCAAAATAGCAATACCCTGATTCTGGTGTCACAGCAGTTGCAGGCCAGATTTCATAGTGTCTGCCAAAACACATATTTTGTTCTGGGGTGACATTCAATTGCCAAAATAGCAATACTCTGATTCTGGTGTCCCAGCAGTTGCAGGCCAGATTTCATAGTGTCTGCCAAAACACATATTTTGTTCTGGGGTGAAATTAATCTGGCAAAATAGCAATACCCTGATTCTGGTGTCCCAGCAGTTGCAGGCCAGATTTCATAGTGTCCGTCAAAACATATATTTTGTTCTGGGGTGACATTCAATTGCCAAAATAGCAATACCCTGATTCTGGTGTCCCAGCAGTTGCAGGCCAGATTTCATAGTGTCTGCCAAAACACATATTTTGTTCTGGGGTGAAATTAATCTGGCAAAATTGCAATACCCTGAATCTGGTGTCCCAGCTGTTGCAGGCCAAGTTCAAATCTGTCCATAAAAGGATACCTTTCATCCAGGGCCTAAATACTAGACCTAAAAGAGATATTCCCCTAAATCAGTGGTTACTGCTGTGCCTGGATTAGTGTAATACGCTACATAAACAAATAGGCAGATAGTGTTAGTTGCCTGTAAAAAAAAGGCCTAAATTTGAAATCAATACATTGGGCCAAATATTTTTTTCCTTATTGTGGTGCTTGGTGAACGGTAACAATGAGGAAAACATCTAGTAAGGGACGCGGACGCGGTCGTGGTGGTGTTAGTGTACCCTCTGGTGCTGGGAGAGGACGTGGCCATTCTGTCACAGCCACACGTCCTAGTGAACCAACTACCTCAGGTTCCAGTACCCGCCAGAATTTACAGCGATATTTGGTGGGGCCCAATGCCGTTCTAAGGATGGTAAGGCCTGAGCAGGTACAGGCGCTAGTCAATTGGGTGGCCGACAGTGGATCCAGCATAACCTAAATAGAAAATACCAGACCGCGTATCATTGCAAAAACATCTTTATTTCCATATTAAAAAAGTGCATATAGCACATACAATTAAAATACATACGGGGGGTGCATAGATGGGCGGCATCCAAGAGGAGAGACAGAGGGGAAGGAGGTTTGGTAAACAAGTCGGTTGGACAAAGTGCAAGTGCATACAATCAAAAGAATAATAACATACCCATACTGTGTCTCTCCTCCGGGATGGCGCCAACCCCTGGATCCAGCATGTTCACAACATTATCTCCCACCCAGTCTTCTGCAGAAAGCGCACAGGTGGCACCTGAAAACCAAGCCCATCAGTCTGTCACATCACCCCCATGCATATCAGGGAAACTGTCAGAGCCTCAAGTTATGCAGCAGTCTCTTATGCTGTTTGAAGACTCTGCTGCCAGGGTTTCCCAATGAAATCCACCTTGCCCTTCCCCAGTGGTGGAAGACATAGAATGCACTGATGCACAACCACTGATGTTTCCTGATGATGAGGACATGGGAATACCACCTCATCGGAGTCCGCACGTCTCTGATGATGACGAAACACAGGTGCCAACTGCTGCGTCTTTCTGCAGTGTGCAGACCGAACAGGAGGTCAGGGAGGAAGACTGTGTGGAAGACGATGCAGGGGACGATGAGGTCCTAGACCCCACATGGAATGAAGGTCGTGCCACTGACTTTTATTGTTCAGAGGAAGAGGCAGTGGTGAGACCGAGTGTAGCAAAAGAGGGAGCAGGGGGCAAAAGCAGACCAGCCGCCGCCAAGAGAGTTCGCCTGCTACTGGCCACCGCCACCAGGGACCGAGCACCCCAAAGGCAGCTTCAAGGAGTTCCCTGGCATGGCACTTCTTTAAACAATGTGCTGACGACAAGACCCGAGTGGTTTGCACGCTGTGCCATCAGATCCTGAAGCGAGGCATTAACGTTCTGAACCTTAGCATAACCTGCATGACAAGGCATCTACATGCAAAGCATGAACTGCAGTGGAGTAAACACCTTAAAAGCAAGGAACTCACTCTGGCTCCCCCTGCTCCCTCTTCTGCTGCTGCCTCGGCCTCTTCCTCTGTCTCGGGAGGAATGTTGGCACCTGCCGCCCACCAAACAGAGGATGTGCCACCAACAACACCACCTGCGTCACCAAGCATCTCCACCATGTCACACGGCAGCGTTCAGCTCTCCATCTCACAAACCTTGGAGAGAAAGCGTAAATTCCCACCTAGCCACCCTCAAGCCCTGGGCCTGAATGCCAGCATTTCTAAACTACTGGCATTTGAAATGCTGTCATTCAGGCTGGTGGACACAGACAGCTTCAAACAGCTGATGTCCATGGATGTCCCACAGTATGTTTTTCCCAGACGCCACTACTTCTCCAAGACAGCCGTGCCTTCCCTGCACAACCAAGTATCCGATAAAATCAAGTGTGCACTGCGCAACGCCATCTGTGGCAAGGTCCACCTAACCACAGATACATGGACCAGTAAGCACGGCCAGGGATACTATATCTCACTAACTGCACACTGGGTAAATGTAGTGGCGGCTGGGCCGCAGGCGGAGAGTTCCTTGGCGCACGTCCTTCCGCCGCCAAGGATTGCAGGGCATCATTCTTTGCCTCCTGTAGCCTCCTCCTCCTACTCGGCTTCCTCCTCCTCTGCTTCCACCAGCTCATCCAGTCAGCCACACACCTTCACCACCAAATTCAGCACATCCCGGGGTAAACATCAGCAGGCCATTCTGAAACTCATATGTTTGGGGGACAGGCCCCACACCGCACAGGAGTTGTGGCGGGGTATCATATGACGCATGATTCCTTGCAGTGGGACCTGTCTCCAATTGATATTGGTTAAATTTTATTTATTTTATTTTATTTTAATTAATTTCCCTATCCACATTTGTTTGCATGGGATTTACCTACATTTTGCTTCCTTTGGCAGCCCTCTAGCCCGTTCCTGGACTATTTTACAGCATTTTTAGTGCCTAAAAGTTCGGGTCCCCATTGACTTCAATGGGGTTCGGGTTCGGGACAAAGTTCGGGTCAAGTTCGGATCCCGAACCCGAACATTTTCAGGAAGTTCAGCCGAACTTCTCGAACCCGAACATCCAGGTGTTCGCTCATCTCTACTCCCCAGTCATTGTTTTGCTAGATTGATATCAAGCTAGAAACTCAAGGGGAGTGTCTTTTCTGCTGCAGCTCAGGGGGTGTGTCCATTCTGCTCAGTTCTCTTCCTATCACAACCCAGGAGGTAGTTGAAGGATAAATCTGAGCATGTGCGGCCATCTGAGTGTGCCAGACAAAGAAATCAGAGAAAGAACAAACAGCAGGTGGCGCTATACAGATACATTTTATTGCATAACTCAGTGGCTAGACAAACTTTTTTAATGACATGCAATTAGAAAAGTATTCAGATACAGGTGCTGGTTTGAAAACTGTAGAATATTTTTTCATGGGGAAACCCCTTTAAGTTTAATAGCTGCTGTGTTGTCCTGTTAATGGAACCTGTATGTACTTAGTATTGCGATCTACTGTGTGTACAACAGTGTACTTATTTGTCTGTTGTTGCTGTACAGTGGGTTGGAATAGTCCTAACATAGGTGGGAGTCCCATAGGATAGAGTACTGTATTCTGGGGACAGTCTTCTATATCAACCCACATAGAAGCAAAGATAGAGTGGTGAAAAGTGGTGTCTGGTGTGGTGGGCTGTGACATATAGTGTCAAAGTGTTCTGGTTCATTCCCTGATAGGAACTCAGTGGCGGTGACCAAATACCCCCCCCGCCCAGCCCACCCCACCATGACAGTTCATGGTCTTATGAGCATGTCGGGCGCCAAAACTAACAGCATTAATTTGTTAGAAAAAGACACTGGCAGAATCTATGGAGCATCAGGTACGCCCAGATAAAGAGAGCTGGAGTAGTTGGAGCATGTGACGGATCCTCCTTAAGATACTTTCAAATCTGCTCCACTTTTTAACACTGCCAAACCTTGTCATTCAGTAGCTCTTTATTTCCAACATGCAGCAATTAAGGAGAATACATTCTTTCTAAACCACTTTTTTTTTCATCCACTTTAGGTTAACTGTGTGGAGAGGAAGTGTTTTCTCCTTTTGCCTCGGGCACTGAGATCAGGAAATCCATTGCTAATCACTTTGGTTGTGATTTCTGATTTCAACTGGCAGCAGAGAGAATTGAACTCTAGTCCCCTGGGTGAAGCTGGTTTCACAAGGAAGGCCTCAAGCTTGTTAAGTTAGAGGCCTGCCACGTGCTTATCAATTTTAAATTAATCTCCAGCTTCCATAGCAGTTGCTAAAAATACAGTGTTATTTTCTGATAGCTCATTTAAGCGAAACACAGCTCAACAGAAATCCTTAGATAAAAGAACTACTATTGTATTGGCTTAACCTTTCACCTACATAAATTAACTACATTTGCAGCAACATTGGAAAATATTTGCCCTTCCAGTATTTTTGTATATCTTTGTCACTTAGAATGGCTTCTAATACTTAAAGGGACACGTCTTTCAAAACATTACTGACAGCATTTATGTGAATATTCTTTGTAATTTTCCACAAAAAACGAGTGAAGGATTTTCTGATTATAATTTTATAATATAATGATAATAACTTTGGCTAAAGATGGAAGGGGTATGAGTGACTCAATTAGAACATCAAGTATTACACTAATAAGTGTAGGTATCTTTACCTATACCTAACAAGAGAACAATAGATCTGTGATACTGTCATCCCAATTCTACATCTACTATTAATAATGAGGATTACTTTGCAGACATCATTTTTCCCTCACAGCAGCAATAAACTAACAGTGGATTACTTAACTATATCAGAGGTCTTATTATTTTGTCTGCTACAGAAGGACAGTATTTTATATTAAGTTTTCAGTGGCGTAGTACTGATGAAAAAAAAAAAACGCAAACAGCCAAAAATTCTATCCCTTTGTGACTCAGTAATTTAATTATTACTACATGCATATAAATGGTAAAGTTTTCTAACACCAATGGCATCAAAATAACTGTCCCTAAGGTTTAATTTAAATGAAAAACACTAAAAAGTATAAGGGGAACATTTGCATTTCTGCATCTGTTACTTCCCTTAGCTGGATGTAGGTGTACAAGGCCTTGTTGCTTAGTAAAATTAAAAGTATAGATTGTAGTCCACCCAGAATGGCATTTTATTCATACTTTCTAGCTCTCCCAGAACACCTAGGAGACTCCAGGAAAAAGGAAAGACCTTCTAAACTCTCAAAAAAGTTGTCAAATCTATCAGACACTGCATGGAGGAATGCTTTCTCCCACACAGCAGCGCTCCATGTATTTTAAAGGGTATATCCGGGAATGATATAAAATGGCTGCAAGCAACCTATCCTATAATGTTAGCAGGGATGGTTGCCACCACTTTCAAAGCTTCCTAGAGAGGTGAGGGGTGAGGCCTCACTACACACTATGCTCTGGCCAGCGGCATAGCTAAAGGCTCATGGCCCCTTTCCCTCAATACTTTGTGGCCAGGGAAGCACAAAGTCTTCATGCTGCCTGAGGCAAAAATTTAAGTGTCACCCCCCTCCCTCAATGCCAAATTCTTGAGCTAACCCCTTCCCTCTAGACAGGGGTGTAACTTGACCAGCATGCACTTTCTATAATACTTGTATATTCTCGTTTGGCACAAGGGTCTTTGGGCCCCCTCAGGCTCCTGGGCCAGGTAGCGACTGCTACTTCTGCACTGCCTGTAGCTACGCCTCTGGCTCTGGCACTTGCATATATT
This sequence comes from Bufotes viridis, assembly GCA_033119425.1. Lineage (NCBI taxonomy): Eukaryota > Metazoa > Chordata > Amphibia > Anura > Bufonidae > Bufotes > Bufotes viridis. The sequence goes on along the minus strand of CM065591.1, from coordinate 293,803,775 downwards.
GCATAGTGGTGAGAATTCCTATCAGGTTGCTCAGCCATGATGGCACATTGTAGTCAGGATACCATCATTAGCATCTATTTTAGAGCAGTATAGAGTATAGTAAACACCTCACAGCCCCTGTCAGCTCTGCAAGTAAAAGGAGTGGAGTGTCGTAAAAATTAGACAAGGCTTGAAAAAATGTATTGCTCATTGATCATCTTTAATATGTTAACTATTTTTTTTAAAATAAATAATATATTTTTTGACATAAATAGTCATTAAGCAATGACATGTTGCTCAAGTACTGAGGCAGTAAAGCACCTCTATGCCTACATACTAGCATGTTTGAAGTTCTTATTGTGCGAAGCTGAATATAGGCTTTGCAAGACATAAAGACACCAGCATTAGTATAAGAGTCCCCTTTTTAAAAATCCCTTTTACATGAGCCAAGGATTAAGAAAAATATCAGGAATGAGTGGTCCTAGGAACATTGAATCCATGTAAAGATGTCACAAATAATTTGACAATTATTCGGAAAATAGAATAAAAAAAAAAAAAAACTACAATCAGAAAATAAAAAAGGAAAAAGGATGATCTGGTTTAACTAGCAAAATCACCTTCAGGACATAGAGAGGGACCAGGATATATAGACTAGTGGTAAACCTGGATGCAGCAGAACAGGAGAAGTAGAGGAATGGTGAGTATCACATTTTTCTTTTTAGGACACTTTGGGCCTTTTTTTAACTAGCCGGACAATCCCTTTATGTCTTTATATAATCATGTAAGTACTGATATATAGACTTTGTATTAGTGGTTCTTAAGCATGATAGGTGTTCTTTGAAAACTTGCCTTGCTCATTGCACATATTTAAAATATTCAAATCATTAACCTCACAGTGTGAGAGAGACCTGACCTGCACCAACTCTATTGTGGCCCATAAAAATGGCTCCCCATAAAGACTTGAAAGCTTTACTTTTAATGGACAGCGATAATTTAAAGACTGAATTTAAGCACATCAGGCAGACTTGCTCTGGTAAACAGCTGCACAAAATAAGTGTTTGTAGTTCTCTTTAAAGCATGCAAGAGGGGTTCTCATTTTGTAGATATGTTGAATACAATTTATTGAATATAAGTTATTTAAGGTAGTCTTATTTTCAGTTGCAACAAACCTTGGTTAGGACACATTACTTTCTTGTTAACGTACATGTACAACTCGCAAATTCTTCAGAGATTTGTCTGTGCTGATATTTTAATGTGTTTTGACAGTAAGTCAAGGGGCTTAGCTGTGAATTGTAATACAAATTCTCAGCTTGCTGTATCTTCAAGAAATAAAAAAGAAAGCAAAGAAAATGAATAAAAAAAAAGAGGAACAAAAAGGGTCTAGACAGACTTTCCTTCAACTCACCAGGGAGAGATTTTTAAAACCAGTTTATGAGAAAATAATTCAGGTTTGCACAATGCACTTTCCCCCCCCCCTCTCTTATATTACCGCAGCGCGGCTGACAAATTAAGAACCTGGAGAATTTTATCCAGAAGAATGCAGCTCTGTTTAAAATATACATTTCCCTCGCAGTAGGCTTACTTTACATAGTTGGTTCCCTTTTATAAAGCTGTTAGGAATGGCCATATAAGAAGTATAGAAAAAGGCCATAAAACTATTCATCCTCACAGTTGTTAAACTGTTTTGTTGAAATTCCTCCAACGCTCTCCCACCCTGCTTCTCAAAGTGGAAAATAAATAGTAATAATAAAATAGCAATTCAACTATAAACTCATTTGCTTTTACAAATGATTAAATTACAAGATATGTTTCAGAGCAGACATTTAGGTAAATCTTTATGGTGCCAAATGCTAGACTTTGGTTAGTCATGTCCATAAGCAATTGTTTTGCGTGCTGTGTGGCAGTTGTCCAATTCCTTAAGGAGTAATTAAATCTTGTTTTAACAGACCAGCATAGTAATGCTTTTTACTTGTGCAGTACACATTCGTATAGAATATCTAGGGTCAGTGGCGTAACTAGAAATGACTGGGCCCCACAGCAAATTTATGAACAGGTTCCCCAAAAACTTCGTCGGTGAAACCACCACTTCTGTGGCTAGTCAAGATCACTCTCTCAGACCAGGCCTGGCATCCATTTCCTACAGTGTCACTGTATATAATGTCATAGTATAATTCTGTTGAGGGGGCCCTGACAATAAAATCTTTTAATCCTCCTCCTGGGTGGGCCCCTTCTGAGTTTGAGCCCCAAGGCAGCAGCTTTCCCTGCTTCCCTTATAGCTATACCCCTATGTGGGGGTCGATTTACCATTTCAGAAAGAAGCATATGGTATATACATACGTATTTAAAAATTTATTTTGTAAAAAAAAGTCTTTGTTCACCATTCTTTTTTAGCTTTAGTGGTTCATATGGGAAAAATATATTTGTACATATGCACCAAAAGTGTAGCCTATTGTATGCCATACAGTTTCATACATTGACCATAAACTCCTATTTTAAAAGGAATAGGTTGCGCTGTTTTTAATAAAAGTTTTCTAATATAAAAGAAGTTGGAGTAAAGATCAGAATGTTTTTACTCCGAAAGAATAGATAAGGCTTGGAAAAAAATTACCAGATGAGGTGGTTGGGAAATCAACAGTATGTGAATTTAAACATGCCTGGGATAAACACCTGTCTGACCTAAGATAAATAATAATATAAGGGCAGACAAGATTGACCATTTGGGTGATTTTCTGTTGTCAATCTTCTATGTTTCTATAAGTATACACTGTGTGTGTGGCATATAGCTTTTTTGTATGGTGTCTCTGCCTCCACAGAGCCCTAATCTCAACATCATTGAGTCAATCTCTGATTACATGAAGAGACAAAAAGGATATGAGCAAACCTACATCCTCAAATGATCTATGATTATTTCTTCAAGATATTTGGAACAACCTCTCTGCCAAGTTCCTTCAAAAACTGTGTGTAAGTGTACCTAAAAGAATTGAGGCTACTTTGAATGCAAAACATGGTCACACCAAATATTAATTTGATTTAGACTTCTCTTTTCTTCATTCACTTTGCATTTTGTTAATTGATAAAAACAAACTACTAACACTTCTATTTTATATATTAGAGCCAAGAAAGCAAAGGACAGTATGGTCTATTTTGACTTGCCACTATACCACCTATATAACCACAAGTGCTGTCCCAAAGGGATATTCCCTCTGAGTGATACCCTACAGGGCTCTTAGCTTCTATGTTTATTGAAGGCCTTATTCAGACAACAGTGAAATATGGCCATGCAATCGCCGTTTTTTTTTTTAAATGTCTGCCACACAGTGTTTTTCGAACAATCACAGGCTATGGGTGTATTCATATTTCCATTTTTATAATGAATCGTGAATATTGGCTATTAAAAAATAGGAAAGCAGCCATACAAGTCAAGGGGGCCATTTTAATGGCCATTTTTCAGAAAGGCATCCATGGAAAAACAGCCATGAAAAACTGACAGCTTAACCGTTTTTAACAACATTTTTACTTCACTGTCATGTGAATGTAGCCTAGGAGTGAAAACACATCCTCCTTTCCAGTGATGCATCTTCTAAACTACACAGAAATACTCTCAGTGAAGAGAACTAAGAGAGGCAAAAATTAGTCACAACTCTTCTATAAGGTGAATGAGTATCCTGCCCTCTATAAAACCAATTCAGTTTCCAAAAGTGCTTAAATGGTCTTCTGCTCTAGAGTGTTGATTGGAATTTAGATAAGCTTTAGCCAGCCTATTCTCCAGCTAATGCACTGCTGCCTATCTTTCTTAAACCTTTGGCTCCTACATTTGACATACTAGACCGGTGCTGCTATTCAGAAGTTAACTGATTGGCATCCAGTGGTTTCCTCTTAACCTCCAGTTAACAAAACCACCACTCTGATAGAAATCCAATAATTTAACAGACTTTTTAGCCTTTTTAGGGCTGAATTGCATACTTTGACTACCAACAATGTATTTTTTCAAATGAGAGCCAAAAAAGAGAACTAGAAGCTTGGACAGCATAAATTCCAAACAGGCTCCCTGGTTATAAACAGCTATGATTGATTCTAAAAATGATGTGGCCTTTAATAGCAAACATAATTTAAAAACATACCAGTAATAAGGAGAAGAGTTATGGGGTGTAACAAGCAGTGAATGTAGTCCCACTGTACCAACTAGTTGTTTTGATTTTGGGCTTGTACTAAGGTTGTTATCCTGGCGATTCCCTGTTTTTCACCCTTTAACACCTAACACCTATCACATTAATCACCTATACAGAAATCTTACCTTTGCTGCAGGGGACCCACCAGGCCACTCCCTCTTAGAATAACCCCAGCGTAGTTGGAAGCTGACACACGAGGGGTCAGAGATATCAGTGGGAAGCACTAAAGGGTCAGGCAATACTTGTAGTTGGTAAACAGGCAAAAGTCAGGATAGGCAGAGTTAGTAAAACAATCCAAGGTCAGGCCAGGCAGCTAAGGGTGTAGAAAGGTACAGTAGAAAGCTAAGGTATGGACAGGCGGTAGAGAATCAAAGTTGGTTTAACAGGCAGCAGTTTGGTACTCAGGCAGATAATCAGAACAGCACACTTTAACTGGGAAACCAAGAACAGAGCATAGAGAGGAGGACAGTGATGGTGAAGGCAAAAAATGGGAACAGTCGTAGTACAATAAATAATTGAGGGTAATTTATCAAGACAGTAATATCTCAAGTCAGTTTTGCTTGAGTCCATGTTGGTGTACATTGTACATTGTGCTAAATTTATTAAATATTGCATGCTGTTTGTCAAATATGGCATATCTTGAAATCTCCCCCCCGGATCACTGAAGTGACTTTCCAATTTTTTTTATACCTTCTAAAAAAAGTTGGCGTGATAAATGTAGTGAATAGGATGTGGCCTTCTTGCAGCTTACCAAGCAAAGCACCACTTGAATGGGATTGAGCTGTGTTTAGGCTACGGGACCAATGAACATAATGTCCCTGGCCAAGGAAGAGGTTGAGTTGCTCTCCATAGTTTTGCAGCCCCTTCAAACCACTGATTAACAGGAGTGCAGGGTATTGGACCCCCAACTGATCAGATATTAATGAACTATCCTGAGGTTAGGCCATCAATATCAAAATTAAAAAAAAAACTTTTAACATAGCTAACTAAATATACTTTACCACCCACTTTTCAAAACTGGAGTGAGTGATTTAAAAATACAAAAAGGCAGAAATTGTTGTGTGAATAAGCCCAAAAAATCACAAAAGGGGCAATATTTTAGAATAAATCATAAGTATTGGTAACAAGGGAGCCTGTCAGGATTTCATGCTTCCATGGTTTTCCCTTAAATATGATTTGAATCCAGTTCCACGATTGGTTGGAGAAAAAAAAAAAACTTCCTTGTTTAATTATGGCCAAAATATTACAGGGTCAGTTTAGAAGGATATTCAAAATCAGACAGATATTTAATTATCTCAAAACTATAGGTGCTCAAAAGTTGGTACAGTTCTTGTTACAGTTTTTGAAATAGGTCATACATTCTAAAACATATTTTGACCCGCTATATCGTTTACTCAGCTGGCAAGAGCTAGAGCACCAGTCTGCCATGCTGTCATACTTCAACTGCTCCTTCAGTAGAAATCATTACTATAACAAACTTCTTAAAATTCATTTCAGGTCAGATTCTAATAACTGGTCAGCAGATTTGTTGACCCTATCACAACTAAGATTGCCCTGAAAGCTTGTGTATAACACTCAGAGTTCTCCTAGGACTGGATCCAACCTCTTTTAAGCTCTTTAAAAATAAAACAGAATGCTCTCACCTACTCTGTTTATTCTCTGCCTGGAAACTTTCCTTCAAACATTCAGACAAGACCCGGTAATAAAAGGGATATGTATAGGTTCCCAAACACACACTGTTGCCGCTGTTGCGGATGATATGTTGTTATTTTTGTCCGACCCGACTGAATCGTTCCCAGCCCTTCTAAGGCAATTGGATAAATTTGGGGCCCTGTCCAATTTTAAAATAAATCTCGCCATAAGGTTATCGTAACGCTTAAGCGGGAATACCCTTTCCAGTGGAGCGATTCATATAAACATTACCTAGGCATTCAGATGGCAAAAGATCCCACACAACTATTCTCCCTGAGTTACCTTATGTTACTGACTAGCATCAGACATCAACTTAAAGAACTAAAGATTCCCTACTTAACTTGGTTAGGGAGGAAAAATGTTTTAAAAATGTATATTCTCCCCAAGTTATTATATAGGATGCAGATGCTCCCCATATTCCTGCCCCAATAATACCTTATGCAGATACGTAGGGTTTTTTCTACCTTTGTATGGAACCATACTAGACCCAGACTTGCCTACAAAGGATTAGTTTTGCCAAGTCACCAGGGAGGTTTTGGACTTCCAGACGTCGCCAGCTACTACAGAGCAAATCAGATTAGATTGCATTCCGAACTTATCAATCCTGGAGTGGGAAAACTTGGTTGCCAAATAGTGAGGAGGGTTTTGGGGCCACGAAATTGAGCTATGTTATGGGAGTACCAAACTGGACACCAGCATAGAGCAGACGTTCCAGCTTTGCTAAGAGGGGTCTTTGATACATGGTATAAACTATTCCTCTCGCTGCCCTTCGCCTTTTACACCTATTTGTTACTTACCTTATTTGCTCACGGCAGATTTTAAAGATGACTTGGGTTTCTGGTCGGCTTTAGGCACCATGGCAGTAGGAGATTTTTGGAAAAACGCTCTATACCTTCATTACATACCCTTAAAGCGCGATTTAAGCACATTCCGTGGTCCTTGGCCACTACTCCCAGTTGACTAAGATTTGTACTCAGTATTTGACCGATACTCCAAGCCATTACACCCCAACATGGTATGATGTGTTGAGGACTCAGCCAATAGGTAAAAAGGGAATTATCTCATTACTGTATAATAAAATTCTGGATATGGACTCTCCCTGTAGACCATCATTCATCGCCCAATGGGAGTAAGAGTTAAACTCCTCCTTCGATGATGAAATGGTGAGCAGGATACTCAGCCATTCTCATGGTTATTTGCGGTGTTTAAGAATCCAGGAAAATTCCTACAAGCTAGTCACCAGATGGTACAAAACTTCTGATAGACTCCATGCTATTAATTCCTCATAAACGGCAAATTGTTGGCAGTGTGGCAATGCAACGGGTACCTTATTACATGTTTGTTGGCCGTGCCCTCTGATTACTCTTTATTGGGAGATGATTTCCAAAGATATCCATGAAATCTGTTCAATAGCTTCACCTATCACCCCATTAGTGGCTCTGCTTAACCTGCCAGATTGCCATTACAAACTGACAAAACACTCTTTACCTGCCGTCCTCATTGCAGCGGATAAACTACTTATACCAAAGTATTGGCTATTGCAGGCATCCTCAAACTGCGGCCCTCCAGCTGTTGTAAAACTACAACTCCCACAATGCCCTGCTGTAGGCTGATACCTGTAGGCTGTTTGGGCATGCTGGGAGTTGTAGTTTTGCAACAGCTGGAGGGCCGCAGTTTGAGGATGCCTGGGCTATCGGATAAGATTCCGCATATTCAGTAGTGGGTGTACAAAGTACAATACATTTTCCAACTAGAGGAATTAACTAGCTTGGAGTCGTTATCCCACGACAGATACTTGACAATATGGAAACCTTGGCATGATTGGTACAAAAAATTCTCTACCTTGTGACTCTACTAGTTATTGTCATGTTATGATAAGATACACCATAGTATATGCGGAATGTGGGATTATACTAGTACTCTTGCTATTCTTGTTATGTATATCCACACTAATGACCTTTACCATATAAGCACTGGATCTAAACGATAACTCATGCTATCTATTGCATGTTGTCATATGTACTTCCTCCTCTTATGGAAACTGATAATTGTTCAACTATGAACTTTGACCGAAGCTTGTTGTTTGTTATTGGTATTGTTATAAACCAGGCATCCTCAAACTGTGGCCCTCCAGCTGTTGCAAAACTACAACTCCCAGCATGCCTGAACAACCTACAGCTATCAGCCTACAGCAGGGCATTGTGGGAGTTGTAGTTCTACAACAGCTAGAGGGCCGCAGTTTGAGGATGCCTGCTATAAACTGTGTTATTGGTTTTTCTGACATTGTCAAAACTGCAAATAAAGATTTGACCAAAAAATAAAAAAATAAATAAAAAAGAATTAGTAATGTCAGAGTTTGACACTGACATTTATGGCTATGGGTAAACAGATGGTAACCGGTGGTAACAACCGGTGTTTAAAAACATGCCACACTTTCAAATTTCATTTTTACATTAAAATATAGTCTGCAAATCCTCCCTTTTTGGTGTCAAATGCCTTCTTCTTTGTCTTCTGACCTATAAAATGGTGGTCAGTACTTTGAGTGATTTGTCAGAATCAAATAGTAAAATATTTGGATTAGTCTGGAATCAAAATTTTTGGGAATTGGAGATTAATTCAACAAATTTTAAATTGATTTGATCATCTTTAATTTAAATATTTTTTATATTAAGCTTGACCTCAGCACAAAAGATGCCATATAAAGCCCATGTAGGAGGAAGAAATACGTCTAATTAAAGGTGAGAAGCAGGAAGATGACACATTAGAGTACTGTGAGTAGGGATGAGCGAATCAACTTTAGATGAAACATCCGAAGTCGATTTGCATAAAACTTAGTTCTAATACTGTACAGATCAGGAGCTCCATACAGTATTAGAATGTATTGGCTGCGATGAGCCGAAGTTATTGCTTTGTGAAGTCTCGCGAGAATTCGCGTAATAACTTCATAAATTAATTTGTACTGTAAAAAACCATTTCCCAAACTCAGGTTCGGTTCCAAGGTACTATTCAGGAAATGTTTTTTTACAGTACAAATTAATTTGTGAAGTAATTACACGAATTCTCGCGAGACTTCACGAAGCAATAACTTCGGCTCATCGGAGCTAATACATTCTAATACTGTATGGAGCTCCTGCTCCATACAGTATTAAAATTAAGTTTTATGCGAATCGACTTCGGATGTTTCATCCGGTCAATTCGCTCATCCCTAACTTTGAGTAATGAAATTAATAAATGTTAGGAAAAAATGAGACATAAAAACACCCGTGATTAAGCAAAGTGAAACCAGGTAGAAAGTTGAAAGTCAAAGACGTAGTTGTCATAGATACAGATGATTTACATAATCTATTATAAATATGGATAATATAGCATGGATGTGCCATAGATTAAAATGTAAGGTGTAGCAACTTAATACCTAGATTATTATAAAACTGCTACCCATTGAACAGATATATATGTAGGTGAAACTCGAAAAATTTGAATGTTGTGCAAAAGTCATTTATTTCAGTAATGCAAATTAAAAGGAATTGCATTTATGCAATTTAAAATTAGAATTTTGTGAAAAGGTTTAGTATTCTAGGCTCAAAGTGTCACACTAATTAATCCATACCCCCTGAGCAAAGGGTTCCCCTTACAATTGTGACTTTGGGGTTTCATAGGCTGTAAGCCATAATCATGAAAATTATAACAAATAAAGGCTTGAAATATCTCGCTTTGCATGTAATGAGTCTATCCCATATATTAATTTCACCTTTTAAGTTGCATTACTGAAATAAATGAACTTTACACGATATTCTAATTTTTTGAGTTTCACCTGTATATATAGTTGTATTGTGAAATCCTTTCTAACCATAATTTGATTAAGAATAACTATTCTGTGCCTGCCAGATGATTCTTTTAAACACTACAATTTGTCACTCTTATCTAAACTTAGTTTTGTCACTAGACTATAGTGTCATGTATTGAATCTTCCCAGATCACCTGACATACATTATTAGAAATTGCCTTGGTAGGTGGATTGATAGTCTGCAGTCCATCAGACAATCCTAGAACAGTGACTCAGTGACTGGTTGATGGCCACCTCTACATTTGATGCCATCAGAAGGCTGCTCTATTGTCTTTATATGTATGATTCTAGTCTGCAGACATAACTTCTTATCAAATACTACTGTATTTATGGAAAGGCATTATTACCAAATGTGATGTTTTACATATGTATATATTGTAGATATGTATTTTATTTTGTCAGGGCATTAAATGGGTTGGCCCATTTCACACTATGGTGGCATATTGCTAGTAGGACTTATCACTAGAAAAAGACCCCCAAAGAAGTGATCTGGTGAGCACATATCTCTAGAATAAGGACGAAAGGCATGCTCAGCTACTTCTGGAAATCCCATAGAGGAGAATGGAGAGGTGGCCACACTTACGCAGTGCGTCCTTGTTCACTGGCGCTCAGCTATTTTTGGCACTCTCATAGAAGTGAATGAATGGAGGGTGGGCATGCTTGTTTGGTGCTCCATTGTTCACTTTGGTGGCCCTGCTGGTCTACAAAAGTTTGAGATGGGCGAAACCCTTTATGCTTAAATTCTGCATCGTAGGAGCTGTCATTTTTGTACAGGAAAAATAAATCTGCATGCATGTTTATAATGAAAACTATGACTGAGGTCAGCAGAGCCTAATATATGTAGTCTGAATAAAATGACCACAATTTAGATTGGTTGAGCTAGAAATACAGAGTAGGTACCATAATCAAGCTCTTTCATTAACAACAGAATCATAAAACTGAGATAAAATAGTGAGTTGAGTTGTTAGTTGCTACTAGATCTAGTCTTGTATCTTCGAATTAATGGTGGTTAATAACAGTTACAGCGTTTTTGAGTTCCTTTTAAAGTCACACGCCTATTACTGCTGAATTATTACAGAAAATAAAGGCACCTCTACAGTATAGTACAAATTATCCACCTACAAATTATCCACATACAGGACATTGGAGCTAGTAATAACCTTCAGTTGAGGGGGTAGGTACAATCTGAAAAATTACAGATATAAAAACTATGGTATCACAAGTTTTAAATAGTGCACCCTAAGTTACACCTTAAATGTTTAACACAGGGATGCCCAACCTACAGCCCTCCAGGTGGGAGCTGTAGTTTTGCAACAGCTGGAATGCTGCAGGTTGAGCATCCCTGGTTTAACAAATAAGTGGAAATGGACATTTAAGACAATTTTTCATGATGGAGAAACATTCTTCAATATAGAAGTTTACTTTCAAATTACTCCTTTATGGTGTACAGAATTAGTAAGAAAATGTCTCCTTACAGATGTGAAATGCATTTTGTAGATGGTGCCAAAAGGTCCAGTGGTGGCACCTTGTGCTACTGCATCATTGGAGTTATTTTGGATAAATCCAAGGGATAGGTGATAATTTTAGTCTTCTCCATTAAAGGTGTTTTCCGAGAGTTTGATACTGATGACCTATCCTCACCTAGGACCCCTGCCGGTCAGCTGTTTGATAAGGCAGCGTTTGCTCCTGTGAGCACCTTGGCCATCTCCTTCCTCACCAAGCACAGCACCATACATTGTATAGTGGCTGTGCTTGGTGAGCAGGTAGAAGGCTGTGGCATTCACAAGAACACCAGTGCCATCTCAAACAGCTGATCAGCGTGGGTCCTGGGTGCCAACCCCATGCTGATCAGATCCTGATGACTTATCCTGAGGAAAGGCCAACAGCATTAAAATCTTGGTAAACCCCTTTAATAATTTAAAATGGTTTATACTTCAAAAGGAGTTTTTTGTAAACTAAGATCCATGTCCGAGTGCTATGTCCAATTTGACACAAAATCAACCTCTATTGCCAATGCTAGTCCAAGCAGGAGCTCTACAAATGACATGTAAAGACAACATAACAGCATATTAAATCACTTCAGTGTATTTTGCCAGAGAGAGGCAAGGAATTTGTCACTCTGGTGAAAAGGCTTTTGAGGTTTTGAAGAGTGTAATCAACCTGTTTTTGCTTTATGCTCGAGAGTCCTGCTGGTTTAAGGACATGAAATGCTGATTTAACACCTCCTCTAACAGAGTTGTAGAATCTATTTCAGTGACATGACTCAGAAGTATAGTGCATACCACCATACAAATCATGGTAATCTGATAACCTGTGAACACTCGGGTTTACAGAGTCTGTTTAAGAAGCACATTATGACTAAAAATAAAAATGGATGCTTAAAATTTAATCTCAGCTGTTGATTCATTCCTGTCTTTTGTAAAAGGCCAAACTTGAAGAACATCAAAAAAGGCAAAGCTAGCTAAATAATGTATGAAAATTGCTTAGAACGTAGAATTACAACATTTATTGCATCATACTCTACCTAAAGGGCATTTCCCATCTTAAATAAAACATGCATGTAGATATTCACCCCAACGTATCCTGTCAAGTTGTTAAACATTTTGTGCAGCCAGTTGTAGCAAAATTTACTGACAACCAATACTTTATCATGAGATTTTGGATTGTCAAGCAACTTACTTAGACTTACATATGGCATATCAGTATAGTTATATTATAATGGAAAGCACGGTGATATTTTCTTTGGCCTTTGCTGAAATTAGACACAGATCTTACAGACCAACAGATTTATTAAGGCCCCCATACACAATAGTGTATTTTCAACCGATTACTGTTTACCTAACATAGTTCATAGTTCATAAGGCCGAAAAAAGAAATCTGTCCATCTAGTTCGGCCTGTCATCCTGCTAGTTGATCCAGAGGAAGGCAAAAAAAAAAACCTGTGAGGTAGAAGCCAATTTTCCCCACTTAAGGGGAATAAAAAATACCTTTCTGACTCCAATCAGGCAATCAGAATAACTCCCGGGATCAACGACCCATCTTTAGTAGCTGTAGCCTGTAATATTAATACATCCAGGCCCCTCTTGTTTGTGTGCAAGCCTTCTTTCCTCCAGACGCAGAGGATGTCCCCTCGACACAGTCACAGTCCTGGAGATAAATAGATGATGGGAGAGATCTCTGCACTGACCCTTGATATATTCATACATTGTAATTAGATCTCCCCTCAGTCGTCTTTTTTTCTAAAGTGAATAATTTAGTTATTAATTTAGTTGCCCTCCTCTGAACCCTCTCCAGCTCTGCTATGTCTGCCTTGTTCACAGGATCCCAGAACTGTACACAATACTTCATGTGTGGTCTGACTAGCGATTTGTAAAGTGGAAGGACTATGTTCTCATCACGGGTATCTATGCCCCTATTGATGCAACCCATTATCTTATTGGCCTTGGTGGCAGCTGCCTGACACTGGTTTTTGCAGCTTAATTTGATGTTTATTAAAATTCCTAGATCCTTTTCCATGTCAGTGTTACCGAGTGTTTACCATTTAGTATGTACGGGTGACTTCCATTATTCCTTCCCATGTGCATAACTTTACATTTGTTAGTGTTAAACCTCATCTGCCACTTATCTGCCCAAGCCTCCAATCTATCCAGATCCTTCTGTAGCAGTATATTGTCCTCTTCAGTGTTAATTACTTTACACAGTTTAGTGTCATCTGCAAAAATTTATATTTTACTATGCAAACCTTCTACAAGATCATTAATAAATATATTGAAAAGAATAGGGCCCAATACTGACCACTGAGGTACCCAACTAGTGACAGTGACCCAATCTGAGTGTGTACCGTTAATAACCATCCTCTGTTTTCTATCTCTCAGCCAGTTACTTACCCACTTACAGACATTTTCTCCTAGTCCGAGCATCCTCATATTATATACTAACCTTTTATGTGGTATAGTGTCAATTGATTTGGAGAAGTCTATATATACGACATCCATTGATTCACCGCTGTCAAGTCTAGAACTTACCTCCTCATAGAAACTGATTAAATTCGTTTGGCTTGATCGATCCCTCATGAAGCCATGCTGACATGGCATTATTTGCTTATTTCCATTAAGATCCTCTAAGTTAGCATCTCTCAGAAAAAAGTCAGTTTACCCTCAACAGATATTAAACTTACCAGACTATAGTTTCCGGGCTCTGTTTTTGGACCCTTTTTGAATATTGGCACCACATTTGATATGCGCCAACCCTGTGGAACATTCCCTGTCAGTAAATATCAGAAATAAGGGTCTGGCTATGACATTACTTAATTCCCTTAGGATACAGGGTGTATGCCATCCGGACCTGGCAATTTGTCTATTTTAATCTTTTTAGGTCGCTGTTGTACTTCATCCTGGGTCAGTCAGGACACTTTTAGTGGGGGATTTATTTTTACATTCAGCATTTCATCTGACAGTTTATTTTTCTCAGTGAATACATTGGAAGAAAAAATATTTAACAGCTTTGCTTTCTCCTTGTCGCTCTCTGCAACTCCCCCCTCATTACTCTTTAAAGGGTCGACACCTTTAGATTTATACTTTTTAACATTTATAGAATTGAAGAACATTTCAGGGTTAGTTTTACTCTCTTTGGCAATTAATCTCTCGGTCTGTAGTTTGGCCGCTTTTATTAGTTTTTTACATGTTCTATTTTTTTTCCTTATAGTTTTTCAGTGCTTCCTCGCTACCCTCCTGTTTTAGTGATTTATATGCTTTCTTTTTGTCATTTATTGCTTTCTTTACAGTTCTATTTATCCACATTGGTTTCTTTTTGTTCCTTAACCTTTTATTCTCATACTGTATGTACCTCTCACAATGAGATTTTAGGATGCTTTTAAAGATATCCCATTTTGTGGCTGTATTTTTATCTTTGAGGACTTTGTCCCAGTTAGGCCTATGGCCTCGCTTAGTTGGCTAAATTTGGCTTTTCTAAAGTTTGGTATTTTTGTTCCTCCCTGTAGAAATGCTCTTTTGAATAATAATTGGAAGGTTATTACTTTATGGTCACTATTTCCCAGGTGTCCCCCAACCTGCATATCTGTTGTTCTTTCAGATCTATTGGTTAATACTAAGTCCAGTATGGCGGCCCCTCTAGTCGGGTCCTGAACCAGTTTAGAAAGGTAATTGTCTTTGGTTATTGCCAAGAACCTGTTTCCTTTATGTGATGTACAGCTTTCAGTTTCCCAGTCTATATCTGGTTAGTTGAAGTCCCCCATAATAACCACCTCATTATGGTTTGCGACCTCGTCTGTCTCGTTTAGTATTAGATTTTCTGTGGACTACCTGGAAAAGATAAGTCAATATTTTTGTCCTGCTCCTGAACCTTTTGTTCTTCCAGGAGATGATATGCTTCCAGAGGTGTCTGACAGAAGCTATCTCCTCTCTCCCAACTGAGTATATATACACACTTAGCTGAACTGAAAGTGTATTTGTATGGGGAAGTCTAAAAAGATTGATGTCAGTTGAACAGCTATTAAATGTGCATGGCTAACTTAAGAAGTCTAGCCCTGGGGATCTTCATTTGTAGTTCCCACAGATTGGTTGTGTAAATGTGACTGTAGACCAAACACAGCCTAACCCGCCAAACCATGCTTGTGTACGTCTGTGAGAGGGTTATCGTCACCAGAAGCTGCACTGCATATACAGCCTTCACTAGAGAGTACCAGTCACTTCGCAGATAACTGCAATGTGGCTCCTTAGGTTCTCATAGCTACAACACTAACTTTCATGGATATTGACCTTCCAACAGCCGCACACATGCAATATGCCTGTTGTATGATTCCTATGCTAGATCCAGGCAAAAGGGAGCTATAGCAACTCTAATCCAAGTTAACATAAACTATCATGCCATCTGTTTAACCTCTTTGCTACCAGCAAAGTACAAACATGGTGCCTGCCCGCGTGTGCAGCGAGTGTCATGGCCAGAGACCCATGGCTAATGACCGCGACCACCAATAATGCCGATCGCGGTCATTAAAGCCTTTAGATGCCGTGATTAAGTGAGATCATGGCATCTAAGTGGTGAAAAACCCAGAAGCTCGCACTTCTGGGCTTCTTACCGTCATCTTCTGCAGCCAATGAGGATGCTGGTAATTGATTGCAATGTGCTGGGTCTCGTTAAAGAGACTGCTTGCTAGTGGGAATACATCTAAAAATTAGGTTGTCTGTTGGACAGCAATATTTTGGCAGGAATAAATGTAACTAAGTGATTTCCTAATTTGGCAAACAACTCCAGAAGTTATATTTACCAGTGTTTTCTATTTTTTACACCCATGGCTGCTTATGTTAAAGAGGACCTGCAACCTCTCCTGATATGTCTGACATGTCTGTTTCAGTAATTATTTGCATCCTCCATGAAATTACAATTCTGGAGCATCTATTCTTTTGATTCTGTCCTGTGCCATTTCTTTATTATTTCTGTTAAAAGTTATAAATTCATTGTTAGCAGTTTGTAATAAAGGTCCAGATGGATTTTACCAGTTGGGAGTGTGTCCCTGCACAGGCTGATATTGGCATCACTGATTGGATGGTGTCAGACTGTACAGGGCACATCCCCCCAATTGGTAACACCCATCCAGACCTTCATTACAAACTGCTAGTAATTAATTCTTATCTTGTAACATGAATTATAAAGGAATGGCTCATTATAGAGTCTTAAGAACAGATGCTCGAGAATAGTCATTACATGGGGAATGCAAGTAGTTGCTAAAAGAGACATGTCAGGAGAGGTCACAGGTCCTCCTTATGCAAGTATTTTTATGTAGATTATTTAAATTTTTTAAATCAAACTGCATGAGGCTACATGCAGTGAAAAAATTCCACTTTGTCAAATGCAACGGGTCAATAAGACAATGTTCATTATCTGCCTCTTTATTCTGTTAGAAAGCTTTAGAAAACTGTTTAGAATTTTATGACATAGTCTTATTTTTCTGCCTGGATATCCTTTGAAGGCTTCGTAAAAGGCATGGCTAATGAATGCCGGGAAAGGAGCTATCAGCAAACCCATTAGGTGCTATGTTTAGATGAGATATCCACATTCTCCAAGTATATTCCTGCAGGTTATTTGTGAAGTTCTAGTAATATAGTCCTAATGGGAGTTAGGATGTACTGACATCGGAAGTGAGACTGACAGTCCCACAGTTTTAGCTGTCATTTCCATCATAACTCTTACAGGCTTGCCAGGCATTCTCTAAGCAGATGAAGAAAGGGAGACTTCTCCATGACAGTATTGTACAAGAATGCATGTGAATACCATTATGGTATTGAAAGTGTCAGGTGCCAGCAGAACAGCCCTGATCAGATAGACAAGCGTCGCAGTGAATGCTTTAAGGTTATTTGAATCCTGTCATTTCTATCAGCCAGCTATCCACAAGTGAATCTTTCATTAGTTTGTTTTGCTTAGATGCTAGGCACAAAAGAGACGCAGACCTGGCCCCTTAGCTGCTTCATCATTAATTGCTTATGACGGGTGGTGAGAGGCAAGGGAACGCGGCAGAACCCCACCCGAGTGTCTGCTCATTAACGCCTGGCAGTGAGGAACTGGAGTGAGTGGACACTGGCACAAGTTAAATATCTATCTTGAAGGGAAGGCCAAAAAGACTCTCAGTAGATTTAATTAAAACCATAGTGAACAGATGGGGATGATGGAAAGAGATCCAGCCTGAGACCATTCATCTGTCTAGACTTGAATGTTTTAATGAAGCCTTTTTCTTTCCGCTTGCCCCCACACTGTAGCGTCTACTTAGCTGCATGCAAAAAGCTTAACATTGCAACCCTGCTGTTAAAGGGATAGCTCTCTAGACTATTTCCCAAAAAAATATCCAGTGCGTTCCTCCTGAATCTCCTCATTCAAAATGCAGCTAAATAACCCGATATTCATTTCACCGTGCAA
Source organism: Bufotes viridis (assembly GCA_033119425.1). Taxonomy (NCBI): domain Eukaryota; kingdom Metazoa; phylum Chordata; class Amphibia; order Anura; family Bufonidae; genus Bufotes; species Bufotes viridis. Next base: position 293,786,162 of record CM065591.1, on the reverse strand, counting down.
GTGTTTAGCTACGGGGCAATTTCTTAATAGCTGTTGCAGCCCACCCAAAGGTACTACGGCAATCAACCGTAATGATTTGTTGTATGGTTCCTTGTATGGAAAAAAGCTGAAATCTCTTTTTTTTGTGTTTCCCATTTTTAAGAAATCAATAGAAAGCTCGATTTTTATACCTGGCATGAGGAGTTTAACCCTCAGGAAGTATTGGAAAAGTAATTTTAAAGGAACGTAAGGAATCCCCTAGGTTTATTTTCTGATATATTTTATATTCTTCAGTGGCCTAGCACTGCAATGTGGAAATGATATTCTCTACTGAACTTGATTGCTTTTCTAATGTGGTTCAATATTGCCTTAGCAAATTTGAGTAGATCTTTACAACTAAAAATGAAACTTACCAACCAAAAGGAAGGATTTTCTGCAGGTGATAAACAAGGTTGAGAAACAGACATAAAAGCTGCAACAGTGTAATAAATAAAAGAATAATATAACAAGGCGAGTGACAGGCAAGGGCTGCTGGCAGATGTTTGGTAGTAGTTCTTGTTTCCTATTTACTCTGTTCTGGCCTCACAATGAGCATTTATTTAGGTATATATTCTGTTTAGCACTCCCTAACACAATCACATGCAATGTTATCCAGCTTTCCCGGGACCCTGGAAGGCAAACATAGGAAACTATGGCCCACAAGTGAGTGAGAATGGGGTTTTATTTTGAATGATTTTGTATTTAGTAGTCCCTATTACAGCTGAACATAGTATGTTCCCCAGCTTTCCCAAGATCCAGAAAAACAAATATATCTAGCACTGGCACAATTTGTGATTTATTTAGGTACATTTAGTATCCAGCAGTCCCTATTACAGCTCCTGTTACATTACCAAGCTTTTCCCGAATCCTGGAAGGATGATATGGGATCCTATCACACAATCTGGGAGCAAGAATGAGGATTCATTTAGGTAAATTTACTATTCAGCAGTCCCTATTACAGCTGTTACCCAGCTTTCCCGGAAAAGAGAAAGAAAACTATGGCACATAACTTTGGAGTGAGAATGGGCTTTTATTGAGGTAGATTTTGCATTTAGTAGCCCCATTATACAATATTGAGGAATTGAGGAACTATTACATTGGTCACACTTGCTACATGCCAGGGAGTGCAGAATTATTAGGCAAGTTGTATTTTTTAGGATTAATTTTATTATTGAACAACAACCATGTTCTCAATGAACCCAAAAAACTCATTAATATCGAAGCTGAATATTTTTGGAAGTAGTTTTTAGTTTGTTTTTAGTTTTAGCTATTTTAGGGGGATATCTGTGTGTGCAGGTGACTATTACTGTGCATAATTATTAGGCAACTTAACAAAAAACAAATATATACCCATTTCAATTATTTATTTTTACCAGTGAAACCAATATAACATCTCAACATTCACAAATATACATTTCTGACATTCAAAAACAAAACAAAAACAAATCAGTGACCAATATAGCCACCTTTCTTTGCAAGGACACTCAAAAGCCTGCCGTCCATGGATTCTGTCAGTGTTTTGATCTGTTCACCATCAACATTGCGTGCAGCAGCAACCACAGCCTCCCAGACACTGTTCAGAGAGGTGTACTGTTTTCCCTCCTTGTAAATCTCACATTTGATGATGGACCACAGGTTCTCAATGGGGTTCAGATCAGGTGAACAAGGAGGCCATGTCATTAGATTTTCTTCTTTTATACCCTTTCTTGCCAGCCACGCTGTGGAGTACTTGGACGCGTGTGATGGAGCATTGTCCTGCATGAAAATCATGTTTTTCTTGAAGGATGCAGACTTCTTCCTGTACCACTGCTTGAAGAAGGTGTCTTCCAGAAACTGGCAGTAGGACTGGGAGTTGAGCTTGACTCCATCCTCAACCCGAAAAGGCCCCACAAGCTCATCTTTGATGATACCAGCCCAAACCAGTACTCCACCTCCACCTTGCTGGCGTCTGAGTCAGACTGGAGCTCTCTGCCCTTTACCAATCCAGCCATGGCCCCATCCATCTGGCCCATCAAGACTCACTCTCATTTCATCAGTCCATAAAACCTTAAAAAAATCAGTCTTGAGATATTTCTTGGCCCAGTCTTGACGTTTCAGCTTGTGTGTCTTGTTCAGTGGTGGTCGTCTTTCAGCCTTTCTTACCTTGGCCTTGTCTGAGTATTGGACACCTTGTGCTTTTGGGCACTCCAGTGATGTTGCAGCTCTGAAATATGGCCAAACTGGTGGCAAGTGGCATCTTGGCAGCTGCACGCTTGACTTTTCTCAGTTCATGGGCAGTTATTTTGCGCCTTGGTTTTTCCACACGCTTCTTGCGACCCTGTTGACTATTTTGAATGAAACGCTTGATTGTTCGATGATCACGCTTCAGAAGCTTTGCAATTTTAGGAGTGCTGGATCCCTATGCAAGATATCTCACTATTTTTGACTTTTCTGAGCCTGTCAAGTCCTTCTTTTGACCCATTTTGCCAAAGGAAAGGAAGTTGCCTAATAATTATGCACACCTGATATAGGGCGTTGATGTCATTAGACCACACCCCTTCTCATTACAGAGATGCACATCACCTAATATGCTTAATTGGCAGTAGGCTTTCGAGCCTATACAGCTTGGAGTAAGACAACATGCATAAAGAGGATGATGTGGTCAAAATACTCATTTGCCTAATAATTCTGCACTCCCTGTAGTATGTACACTTGATACAGTAGAATGTATACAATGCTCCCCTATTTAGTATATAGAGTATAATACATATATTATAAGATGATGGGTATGCCTTATACCCAGTTTGGACTCCAGCATACTTCCATATTTATTGTTAAGCAGCTTTCCAAAGATCCTGAAAAGTGTCTAATTAAGCAGCAATATAGGAAGCAGAAATTAGGCAGATTTATCTTGCAGGAGCTTTGTAAAGTTGTACTACGACTCCCTCTGTATTTATTTCAAACTATTAGTAACAAAATAATTTTTTACAACAAAATAGCTACACTTACTCTGTACGCAAAGTATGAAGCTTAAACCCAGCCCCCTTCTCCTAAAGTTCCTGGATCACATGCACTGCCATTAGAGGGAGAAGAGGGATGGGAGAAGACATGTCTTCCGCCTGATAGAATACACTAATTATATTTGTTCTTGGTCTGCAGTTGTGATATAGGACAGGAAAGGAGCAAGAAAAATAAGGAGAATTTTACATTTTGGTTTAGTGTCCCTTTAAGTAGTGCACCATCCATGAGGTGACAACTTTATCTCAGACAGTCAGCATTCTTTGATAACTAGGGTATGATTGCATATTTTGGTCTGAATAGAGTACACACTACATTGTCTCATTTCAATTTTGTTGGGACTGCCACTTTTGAGCCAGGCATAAAAATGTTTTTTTTTGGAATCTAATGGTACTAACAAATAAAGGGGATGGATTTCTCATGACATCATATGTATGAAATCTGTAACATGTTTGGCTGAACAGGGAAAGCCATGTTTGGCAGTTTACCCGCAGCAGTTTCTCAAAGTGAAATATATTATTACATGATCATCTAATACATGAGTGGGCCAGATCATGAGTAGGTTGAGCTTAAAGGCTTTATTCCCTGATTCATGTAAAAAATGAAAATTCGACATCATATAGTACATGGCAATCTCTATCTAACAAAGCTACAATTATCCTTGTAATTTACAAGGATTTAGAGCTTGCCCCATTCATTTCTCCAATTGCTCTGCTAGACATGTTCAGGGGCATGTCCTTTTTCAGTAAACATGTCCTTGCTGCTGAAGATCTCCCCCTCTAATCATATAGCTTCTAACAGTAGTTAGGGCTCATGACAGGTGGAAAATGGAACAGAGCATGTGTGACCACCTCACTATGGTGAACAGAGAAAAAAAAAAAAGAACAAACAGCAGATGGTGCTATACAGATACATTTTATCAGGGGCTATACTAAATTTACATGCAATTACAAAATTATTTAGATTTAGGTGCTGGTTTGCCAACAGTAAAATATATTTACTGACACAACTTAGCCAAAGATCAGCTTGAAAACCACTAATTCCCAATATTTGACCCATATAAAAAGTCTGAAAATTGGATTATCAGATCTTTTATGCCAGCATAAATATTAGCTTTTGCTGCCAGCAAATGTGACAATATTGAAACTGTATGTAGGATGAGTGATCATAGTAACGACTGTCCTCCATTCATTTTGCATCAAGCCATGTGAACACAAGCGCTGATTGACGTAATTATTGTTGATCAACGCTTGTTCATGGCTGGAATGTAAAAGGACCATGTAAAAGAACCCTAAAACAAGGGCTGCCTATTAATTTTGGATGTGGATCCAACTGACTACATGGTCTCATGAATAAAGCAAGCTTCCTTAAAGCATCTACGTACTGTACTGGATTGACATGTCAAATGTGCTTAGAATACACAGAATTGGAAATGTATATACATGCAAGCGATATATCTGCATTTTCTGCTTCAGCACAATCTAGCTGGCGCTGATATTCTTAAGTCTTGCCAGTATTTGGCAGCGACAAGCTTGGTTCCAGTTAACAGTCAACCTCTTTAATGACTGACCTGTCCAGAAAAGCAAAAATATGACTGATACCGCTTTAATTACTGACACTGTCTTATGGCTCTTGACTGCCAATTAGGGCAGCCTTGATCTAGGGACACGTTGCCTTGAGTGACAGAAAATCAACTGTGCCTTGCGCTGATGTGGGTATTGCTATGATTTAGGGGACTCAAGAATAATTTTTTTTATCCCCATGAGTTATATTCCTGCTAGCACATTGACTCATATAAAGGTACCCTGACTCTTCAAACACAAGTAAGTCAGTTTTCGAACAGCTGTGATATATTTGTATTATTTAAGGTCAACTCTACTCAATACCTGTAGACTTGGATAAGGCTGAAGCTCAAGAGCATCTATCATCAGATTCATCATATTTTCCTACCCTATTACACTGTGACTGTAAGTAATAGGTGGTGAGTGTGGAGACAGGAGAGGGACCATGAGTTTGCTGCATTGTGTTTTAATGTCCATTTTAGGTTTTCAGTGCCGTAAAGCATTAAATATATTTTCTGGTTAGCAGGGTTGCACTTGCATAGAATTTTAGGTGAATTTCCTCATAGTGCTTCTGTCCACGAATGGTACCAGTAAGTCATATCTGCACAGTGCCAGGTCAGGACTGGTGCTGTGCAGGGAAACTTCTGAAGGGGATATAACACTGTGGGACCTTCATTTTAGAGATGGTTTGGTTTCCAACAATTGGAACCCCTTCATTCAGACATTAAAATTATACTGAAGTGACTTCCATCACACTGGAGGCAGCACCTTTTTAAGACAAACAAAAAATATGTCTGTATTACATAATTCCATAGTTGATACAGTTGAAAAAAGAAAAAAGTCTATCAAGTTCAACCAAAGGATAGGTGGGGACCCGAATCCCAGAAGGAAGTGAGACTCAGATTTCTACACATTTTCATAAGCGTTAATGTTGTTCACTTTTAAGAATTTATCTAAACCCTTTTAAAAACTATCCACTTCCTGATGTGAACACGCATGAGGAAGTCTATTCAACAGATTCATAGTTCTTGCAGTAAAGAAGCTTTGACGCTTTTTTAGACTGAACTTTTTCTTTTTCTTTTGTGGGGATTTTACATGGAACAGTTTTTCACCGTATTTTTTGTATGGCCCATTTATATATTTGTATAGGTTAATCATGTCCTCCCTTAGACGTCTCTTCTCAAGACTAAATAAATAGCTAAGACCCTCCATGCCCCTTATCAGTTTAGTCGCTCTCCTCTGTACTTTTTCCAGCCTTCTAATTGGCCCACAAGCAAGAAGCAGGGAGGGATCATGGGTTCAGATGAAAAAAAAATCTAGAATATTCAAAAATTAGGAATATATTTCACTATATTCTAAATACTCGCAAATTCTCGAAGTGGCGATATTCGAGATTAAAATTTGCTATTCGAATATTCGCATCCATCACTGATTATCACTAACAAAATTCATAACTTTACATTTGTCCACATTGAACCTCATTTGCCAAGTTGATGCCCAATCACTCAGATTGTCCAAGTCAGCTTACAGTTTATGGACATCTTCCATAGACTATACAGTAGTACATAGCTTAGTGTCAATTGCAAAAATAGAAATGGTACTATTAATCCCGTCCTCAATATTATTAATAAATAAATGAAATAATAGAGGACCCAGCACTGAACCTTGGGGTACACCACTTATAACCCAGGACCATTCTGAATTGGAATCATTGACCTCAACTCTCTGGACACGGTCCTTCTGCCAGTTTTCAATCCAATTCCAAACTATACTTTTCAAGCCTATAAACCTTACTTTACCTATTAAAAGTCTATGAGCGACAGTACCAAAAGCCTTTGCAAAATCCAGAAACACTACACCCACAGCCGCCCCTCTGTCCAGATTAATATTCACCGCCTCATAAAAACCAATCAGGTTAGTCTGACAACCTCTGTCCTTGGTAAATCCATGTTGGTTATCACTTATACATAAGGCCTGTCTTTTATATTAGGACATTGATGTTATGTGTCAAGAATAAGGCATTGTCTTCAAATTTCAGTTACCATCTACTTTTTTTATCACTTTCATGGAGATTAATAATCATGTCACAAGTGATTTTGTTTAGAATCTATAAACAATCCTTCCCTAGTTATAGGTCTTCACAAACTAGTTACGTGAATATGTAAAAAACAGTTCTTTGCTCTGCTAAATTCCCTACTATATTAATCTCATTATCCTTTGAACCGTTTAACTGGCAGTGCCAAATGCAATTTGTATTCTGCGGCAAAGCAAATGCTCTAAACTGATTATCCCAATATGAACCATGGCAATCCTCGATATTGTTGGGCCTGAAAGGCCGTCTATGCACTGAATAGAGTTCCCATATGCCTTCTGAGCTTCATGACAAAATGTTGCGTCTGCTTTGCAAGGGATAAATTAAGCGTGTGAAAGTCTTAGCAAAGCCCTCATTTTCCAGTTAATCAAATCTCTCCTAATCAAATTAGCACACATAATTCCTCTGGATGCACGGCACAAAAAGTGCATTATCCCCTTCTTTGGAGTTGAAAGGGAGAGAACAGCATGATGCCTTTTCTCCTCTGCTTGAGTGGGCCCAAATAGAGGAGTTCTTCAGAAAGGCAGTTTGAGGTAAACTTTGGCAGCATTAGTGTTCTCAGCTCATTAAATCCACTGCCTCTGTGGCCACCTCCAGGGACCACTGAAGCATTCTGTAATGAGATACTTGTTTAATTTTTCTTCAAAGGCTGGACATCTGTGACAAACCTCCCCATTTCAGCCCCACACGCAGGCATGTTTATCAATAGGCCTTAGGCCTCTATCTGGTTTGATGGAGTGTTTTCCATTGAATAAACCAGATAATAAATTTCGAAGAGAACAGAACAATTGCCATTAACTCTGCTCTCTCCGAAAAGTCGAAGCCCATCATGAAAATTCAATAGCCGGCAGAGCTAAATGGATAAATGTTCACAGTCAACCTTTTTAATTGATTTTCCTTCATGAAATGATCTAGTCTCTGAAGCTAGCCGTCCCCAAGCCCCTCTTTAACCTTTCTTTTCATTCCACATACATTTAGAAACACTGAACAAAAACGAATAGCTAAAATATTAATCTCCCTGGAGAGCAAAGGCCTGCAACAGACCATATTCTTAGATCAATTCCCAACAGTGTCAGTGGTCTACAAAAGAATGAAACACACTTTTAGTTCTATTCAGAAAGGCTCTGCTCATGACCTTTATTGAAAACCAACCACCACATCCCGACACTGGCTGCAGCTAAAAAGCCTTCACTAGATAATAGAAATTCACTGCAGATATTGTTATGTCTCTTTTACTCAGTCACTTCTGGTTATTTGATAATGAGGCCCGAGACATGCATAATGAAAGCTGTCTCAACAATATTTGCACTTTAATGCTTTATTATGTCTATGAATATGTTCTAAGTGGTAATGTTCTATATTTTTCAGTTTTCATGAGCTTTTCAAACGCATAGGAAATGATAACAAGCTATTATGATTTCAGAGTTCTTAAACGGCATGAAAAGCAACAGTTATGAGAGTCTTATGATTTTACTTTGTTTTGAAACCAAATTTAGAAATTTGCTATCCCTTTGCCCCTCTAATCATTATCCATTGTATGTAATTTCATGCTTCTTGACGTCATTCCCTTCTCACATGGTTCCTTTTTCATCTTGCACATACTTACTTCATTCAGACATATATTTAAAGCTTGGGAACATCTGTGTTTTGAAAGGGAGTCTGTGGCTTGGATATATTAACTCTTTTAAGTCATGCAGGATAATGAAAAGTACTCTTTCAGAGAGTTAAGACACAGAAATGCTCTAGCAGCATGATAATAAAAACAGTGTGATGAGTTATCATAAATCCAGTTGTCCTTGTCTGAGGCCTATAGCAGACACTATGGCTATCACTGATGAAACCTAATGCAGACAAGCGTAGAGGTGGCTGTAGCAACCAATGACATTCCAGCTCTCATTTCTCAAGAATAGCATCAAAAGTAAAATTACTCATATGATTCATATAGACAAGGCTGATACATTTTGTCTGCACTAGTTTGCATAAAAAAGCATATATGTCTACAAAATACCCATTTTACTATCTTACAAAATTCAATATTTGTTACGGATTTGTCCAGGATTAGAAGAACATGGCTGTTTTCGTAAAAAGAAAACAGTACCACATATGTCCACAGGTTGTGTGTACTAATGCAGCTCATCCCTGTTCACTTCAATGAAGGCACTGGGTTTGGAAGAAAGCAGCCATGTTTTTCTAATCCTGTACAACTGTTTAAGACAAAATTGTCAGTGTCCTTAAGGGGTTAAACAAGACACATGAATTTTATGGTTGATGCAGGACAATTTCCTAAGACTCTTTCTATTGTTCAAGAAGTTGTCCCATTAGTGAACCAACAATTCCTACAGATAGATAGATAGATAGATAGATAGATAGATAAGAAAATGTAATTTAGTTGGTTGCATTAATTGAAATTCCACAATTTTACCACATCTGGTCCATGATCTAAAATCCTCTACTTAAAGTACCTTCTACATTCTGAACCTCAACAATCATTCTCTTTAAATTGTAATTTTATGATTTTGGTAAAATTTGTCTACAATATCTGTCATTAGGCATGTATTCCAATGCCCAATTAAATTTGTTAAGTATATGATGTTCAGATGGACAATTTTCCCATCTGGGGGGTGTTCAAGTGTAGAATGAACAGCACCCAGATCAAACACTTTGCCATTAAAGTACAGGTCTGTGCTGAATCGTAGCATGCGCAATCCAGCTCCAATTTTCCTGCAAGGCTCATTCTCTCACATGGAGTGAATGGAAAGTGACCATTTAAAAACACGTCCATGTTTATTCATGTTTCCTCTGCACAAGTTTGAAAGCTCATCATAATACACATGTGAAAAAAAAATGTAACATGGGCAACATGGTAGTCGATGATTTGCACTGTTATCTTTCAGCATCTACAATAAATCTTGGTTTCTCCCCAAACTCCAAAAACTTATTATACAGTATTTTGAATCAGTATTTATAAGCTAAAGCCAGGAACATAAATATAAAAACGAAAAGAAAAGAGAAAATGTATGATGGAAGCACCCTTTCCATGTTTTTTAGTGAATGAAGCCTACTGATACCTCGCTTCCTAGGAAACTATCCCCTGTGTATGACATAGGGAAACTTTAATTGTAAGCCTCATTTAGGACTGGGAAATATGTGGATAGAGACAGGGAATGATGTAGGTGGAGACAATCTGTGTACACCACTGCAGAATATCTTGGCTCTATATAAGGAACAGAAAATAATTAATATTGGATTCTGATCAATGGGGAGCTGATACCTGGCACCCTCACCAATCAACTGTTTGAAGCAAATGGGGTTACGTTCATCAGTTACATGTCCTATTTGCAGCCTAGTCCTAGTCAAGTTAATGGGCCTAGGTTGCAATACCAAGCACAACCGCTATACAATGTATGCTGTACTTGGGTGTGATAAGTACATAGCACTCGTTTGAGCACTGTGTCCCTTTCAAACAGCTAATATTGGAGGTGTGAGGAGTCAAACCCCCACTGATCTGATATTAATGACCTATCCTGAGGATAGGTCATCCATATTGTACTCCGGAAAACTCCTTTAAATAAAATGATCTATATGTGTTATTCGTGTCTGCCAAATGGAGATCATAATGATATTTTTATGTAGATATATTATATTCCATACTTTTCACCCATAAAATGCATTTTTCCCCTCAAAGTGGGGAAAAAATGTCATTATGTCTTATAGGGCGAATGACTGCTATGAATGCTTCCATTATGGAAGTGCTCATTAGTACAATAGGATCGAAGAGTGATGAATGCAGTGCTCCCTGTGCGGGCTTTGTGCTCCCCATTTTCTGCTGGTACTTCATGCTGTGCTATGACCTGGGCAGAACTTGAAGACATAGGCACACCTCTGTGGCCTCACACTGTGCAACGTCAGGTCATATCGCGAAAGGAAGGGTGCTGGATTTCAGGAGTGGTGGCGGAGTCTAGAACTGGAGAGGTGACTTGATTTTCTTTTACTTTTTTTGTCTGATATGAGGTCTGATTGGGGCTTGATTAACATTGGGGGTCTGATCTGAGGATTGATAAACATTGGAGGTCCTATCTGAGATTTGATGAAAACAAAAAATTCTTATTTTCCTCCTCTAAAACCTAGGTACGTCTTATGGGCAGATGCATCTTATAGGGTGAAAAATATGGTACTTATGTACTTAGATACATGTTTTTAATATAAGGTATAAATGTAGACATAATAGCACATGCTAATAAGAATACTGAAATATAAATAAGTTATATACAGCAAAAAAAATAAAAATAATAAAATTGGGGTGATACAGACTTCCATAATTAGACCATGAAAATATTGAAAGCAAGTCAAGGTGGCCTTTTACAATTCAGCCTTTAAAGTGAGAATGCTTGTTGATCTTGGCAATCATACATTCATCTAAAGCCATGAGAGACCAAAAGATGATGAATGCCAGGCAAATTTAAAAGTAGTTTTGCATGCATTTAAGTTGAAACCTTTATTGAAGAAGCTGACCTTGCTAATATACTATGTAGATCTCTTGCCAGCTAACCATTGGACTGTAAAGCAAGGATTCAAGCTGTGAGCAATGATCTGTAAAAGAAATGAATGAGTGGGTTTTAGCAGCCAGAATCTGTAGCCTAGTATCTGTATCTGACAGCTGTCACCCTCTCTACTGAGGCCAAACCCAAGCCCTTCATTTAAAAGCAGTCTGGCTGATCAGATTACTGGGACAGTGTGTCAAAAGTGACTGCACAACTAAAAAGACTGAAAGTCGACCTATAAATAAATATACTGGCTGTCTTTTTGGACATCTTAAAGGGTCTGCTAGTGGATTTTCAATTGCAGGGTTACATTTTTGCAAGTGGTAAAATTAGTCAGTGTGGTCTAAATGTGGATACTGGCCGACATTAGTGTGTATTTCTGCAGTTGAATTTGATTCCCTAGTCCTCAACGATTCCACTGGGATTTGCAAGCAAAAAGGAAACCCTTGTTATTTGCATAACAAGATAATCCTTACGACATTGCTTCTGCGAAAATAGAGAGGGAGCTCAGGACAGAGCTTCGTTATTTCATATCTGTTGTATATGTCAAACGGAGCTTCATCCAGAACAGCTGTAAAAGCACTCAGACGGGGACGTCAAAAAGTTATCTATAGGATGTAATAAGAGCAATGCTTTACTTACTAGGCACCAATGTTTTATAAATGACCTGACAGACTCTTTAGGACATGTACCAGCTTTTCCAAGAAGCATTTTCTTCCCTTCAAAGGAGACCTGATGAAATTATTGGCAAATGACAACTTGTAAACAGCTTCAGATGACAACCATGTGGAAATGTGGACATGTGCACTAAATGATACACTTAATAGGCTTCTGTGGCCACCCTCATGCTGTGGTAAAAGTCAATGCCCTCACACACAGGATCTTGTAGAAATGCTATGCAATGTAAAAAGCACAACACTCAACACAGGAGTGAGTGGTATTGATTTGCTGTACAATTACTGGTAATATAGTGGTTACGTCCTGACAAAGGTAGCCAAGGGAACTTCTTCCTTGCTTATCAGAACCATGAATATCTCCAAGGGTCCATCATTTGGAAAAACAGTCCCACTTATGATCCAGATCACTCTTTGATCCCGAGTCACATGTTACACTGTGACTAATAAACTCAGCACATTTGCAATTCTTCATTTAGCACTTTGCTCTAGAAAGTATCTGGCTCATACATGCATTTCAGCACACATCATTCTTTATTTCTGTTTATTGGATATCTCATTTTACAGCAACGGACACTATTATCACTATATAACAGTGTATTTTTCACACAATGAACCATTAGTGCTAGTTGTGGTACAGAAGTGAGCATAACTAAATCTATAACTGCACCTGAGAGGGCCATTCTTCAGAAAGTCATACTTTTATGCTTCGTTCCACACTGTTTGCTTTAGTTCTGGTCCTTAACACCTAGTTCCCTCCCAGTTGTCTGACACCATTATAAACTGTAATTCTTTATTTTCAAAATATATAACCAAATATAAATGATTGTTGAAATTCAGGATATCCCTCTATCGATCAGACATTTTACTGTTAATGGTGCACCACCCTTTAGGCCTCATGCACACGACCGTATGTGTTTTGCAGTCCACAAATTGCGGATGCGCAAAAAAAATGGCTGACGTTTCGTATGGCATCCGTTTTTTTTTTTGGGGAACCGTTATTTTTGCGGATCCATTGTAATAATGCCTATCCTTGTCCGCAAACTAGAAAAAATAGGACATGCTCTATTTTCTTGCGGAACAGAAAAACAGACATACGGAAACAGAATGCACACAGAGTACCTTCAATTTTTTTTGCAGACCCATTGGAATGAATGGTTCCGCATATGGTCCGCAAAAAAAACGGAACGGACACGGAGAGAAAATACATTCGTGTGCATGAGGCCTTAGAGGGCTATGTCAATGTAAATGCAATGTTATCTTTTATGCTCTACAAGACAGATCAGAAGCATATCTTAAAACTCACTCAACATATTTTATCACAGCATACCTCATGTAAGGATTACATGTATGCGACTGTAGTTTAGCTAAACCATTTATTTCAGTTATATAATTCTTTGGCCAGCATGCAGTTGCGATTAGTTCAATAATGTCCTCAGGACAGCGATACAGATGGATGCTGTAGCGGGGCAGGGGAGAGGCGTTTCCCTAACCCATTCTTCGGGTAGGCTGCAGGCCTAGTGCCTAGCCATGAGCCGTATAGCGCGGGACACAGGCCGGAAGAGGCCTGCACCACTTCACTGAGTGTGTCATGGAGGGAAGTATGTGAGTTTATTTTTTTATTAACATTATGCTGTTTCCCTGAATGGGGAAGAGGGAGAGGGGCACTATGGGGGCATCTACTGGGGAGTATTATACTGGCACACATGTGGGGAGGGGAGCACTATGGGGGCATCTACTAGGGGACATTATACTGGCACACATGGGGAAAGGAGAACTATGGGGTCATCTACTAGGGGCCAATATACTGGCACACATGGAGGGAGAGGAGCACAATAGGGGCATCTACTGGGGGCATTATACTGGCACACATGGGGGAGAGGCACACTCTGGAGGCATCTACTAGGGGATATTATTTACTGGCAAAGATGGGGGGAGCAATATGGAGGCATCTACTAGGGGGCATTATTTACTAGCACACATGGGGAGAGAGGAGCACTATGGGTACATCTACTGGGAGCCCTATATATTAGAATTACACTGGCCCTATGTGGGGGAGAGGAGCCATATAAGGGCATCTACTGGGGGCCCTATATATTGGCATTATATACTGTCACACATGGGGGGGCACTGTGGAGAAGTGGGGGAGAGGAGAACTATGGGGGCATCTGCTGGGAGGCATTATGAAGGGGCATTTTATACTGGCACAAACTATATGTGCAATATGTGGGTGGGGATGAGTACTATAGTGGCAATTTATATTGGCATGCATTATGGGGGCACTATGGGAAAGGGGGAGGAGGAGCATTATCGGGACATCTACTTGGGGCACTCTATAGGGGCATTTTGTACTAGCACATTATGTCAGGCACTATGGGACGGGGGAGGAGCCATATTGGGGCATCTACTGTCATACTATATAGGAGTATTTTATACTGGTGCAAATTATGGGGCACTATGTGGACCTTAGCTCAACTGGGGGCACTAAGAGGGTTTTTTGGGCACACAGAAGGGGGCATTGGCAGACATTATGAGGGCACTATAGGGACATTGATTCTACTGGGGCACTACGAGGAGTTTTTTTTTTTTTACTGCCACACAAAAGGGCATTTTTGTATCATTATTTTGGGGGGACATTATGTTTACCCTATTAGTGTCGGGGACACTGTTTCCTGGGTGCAGTTATTTTTTAGGGCATTGTGTGCCAATAATAATCAAAGGGGCACTATCTGGTACAAGTATTTTCAGGGGGCTTATCTGTTTGTGCAGTATAGTATTGGGAAGCAGAGCGGACACAGTATTATAGGTGGCAGGATGGCATGTTCAGAAGCTTGGGGGATGTAGGAAAAGTAGGAAACTAAGAGGTCTGTCTGTCAAACACTGCAGGGAGAAGAGATGGCTGAAAGAAATAATCATGGTGGTCTGGTCTGAAAGGAAAGGATGAGTAAAGAGAAGGTCTACATCTAAGGAGACATCATTGGATGTACAAGGTATGTGGTGCTGTATTAGACTACTTTCACATCAGTGTTAGTGATTCTGGCAGGCTGTTCAAGCAGACAACAGTCTGCCAAAATTCACGGGATCTGTCACTGTTGGATGCAGACAGAATGCCCGCTGGCCCCATTAACTAAAATGGGATACAGCAGAGATCAGGCCATAATCTAGCAAAAAAGCAGAGAATCAGCGGGACACAAACCGCTGCATGCTGTGGTTTGTGTCCGGACTGATCGCAATGCCGCAGGTGAAAGTAGCCTTACCCTGAATGTTTTGTATTGCTATATGTAATGTTAGGAGGGAATAGGTTAGGTTGAGAATTTGGCATGGGGATAAAGGCACATTCTTTGCACAGGGCCAGGGCCCTCTGCTGTCTGTGTCGGCCCCTCCTCCCCATGTTTGTGTAGGTTTCCTCCGGGTACTCCAGTTTTCTCCCACACTCCAAAGACATACTGATAGGAAATTCAGATTGTGAGCCCCACTGGGCAGAGCAATTGATGAAAATGGGGCTTATTTATCAAACCTTATACCTGGCACCAGCCTTTACATAACTTATGCGGATCCTCTTAATACAGCTTTCATATTTAGACCATTTTCTACACCTGCTGGCCCATCCCCTTTCCTGCCTACGCCACACCGGCGCCGCAATCTGCATCTGAAATACGCCAAATTTAGGTGAATTTCTCTTTGATAAATGACCCCCAATGTCTGAAAGGCTTGATGCACACAACCATATGATACCGTCCGTGTGCAAACGCCACAATTACCTTATTGACATGGCTATTCTTGTTTACACAACAAACAAGAATAGGACATATTCTATGTTTTACAAAGTGCCCATATGGATGTGGAAATCACACAGATGGTAACCATAACTTTTGCAGACCACAATGAGTCTGTGTGCAATCCGCAATAACTGTGGATCGCACACAAAGCTCCCAAATCCTGGGGACAGCTGGAAGAATGCAGCATGTTCTGCTTTCTACTGTATCTGCATCTTGAGGATGCAACTACATTTGAATACAATGGTGAATCAGGGAGCTCCCTGCTTCACCATTCCCTGGCCTGTTCGTTCCCCAGAGGCAGATGGGATGGAGTGACATCATTACACCAGCTATGCTGAGTGGGAGAAAGCACAAGCCAAGGTCAATGTGCTGAGTGGTAATTGACCTGCTGTTCCTGATAGTAATGGACATGCTGTGTTAGACAACTGTTCACATGGTGCAGTACTGCATAGTGGCCTTGGTTTTGTGGCGCTGTGCTGGAGGGTTGGTGGGACCCAGTGTCATGGGTGGCATTGTCAGAAAGCAGGGTTGATGTTTGACTCCTGGGTCCTGCCACCCACAAGAGCAGAGCCTCTTTGTCACCGCATTGTGCTGCGCCTTTTTTTTTGTCAGAGTAGGTCCCACTTAAAGAGGCAACCTTGGCGCGGTGAGTAGGATTATGCTTTTTGATCAAAATGTACATTAATGCCTCTTGTACAGCATGCAGTATAGGGGGCTGTACAATTTAATATTACGCCGAGATAGCGAGTTTAATTAGATCAAAGCATAGAATTGTGGATGTGCGATCCAGTTCTGTTTCTCCCCTTGATATAGACATTGTTTTGCCACTTATGTTAGCAAAGAGAAAATTGAATGGACAATAAATATCGCTAAATTCTGCAGTCATTGGTGAGTGACCACCATTCCAGCATATTGGAGCTCTGGAGGTAGCTGAGCACCCTACTTGACATCCCATAGATAGTAAACCGTGCTGTAGCCATGCATTTGTAGTACTGCTCAATTCACCCAAGTGGATCCCTGTTCTCATGATTGGAAAGCATCCTAGCATAAATGATCACAGATTTGAATCATACAGATTTTGTTTGTGGGCCAACCCCTTTAGGTCACTTTCACAAGATCAGTATTCAGTATTTCCTCAGTGTTTTGCATCAGTATCTCTAATCCAAAACCAGGAGCGTAACTTACATAGAAAAATGAAGATTTGTGCCTCTTATGTGTTATAAATATTGATACAAAATACATCCCAGAATATTGCCGTTCATTTGAGTTGCAAAAATGTGTTACACCATGGTATAGCACATTCTGATAAAAACTGTAGAATGGTAACTGGAGCAAACCAATTGTGAATGCTGCTCTGGACTAAAACTGGGGATCAGTACTAGATAAATACTGTATATTTATAGTATATAAGTATGTGAACCATAACATGAAGTTCAGTGTGAATATAATAGGAATGTATAGGCTGTGGATGACCAAACAAATCAGACTTGCTGTCACTCTAATCACATATATTTGGTGATGAGATATAATGAATACACCACTTAAATTACAGTAGGGTGATCTCCAGCGTGTGACAGATAATAAAAAGATTTATCTCGGAATCCTAAATCATACCGTATGAATAGGAGGCAAGGTTGAGAACAATCTAGGCATTCATTCGGCTTTGTCAGCAGATGTTGTTTTCTTTAGGACTTTACTCGAAGATTGAAGACATAGCCATCCATAATTTTAGTCTTATCCTTGAACTATCACCAACTGTACATTCTTTGTGGCTTTTGTTGTCACAGTCTTAAAAGCAATCCATGCCTAATTTTTTAGAAGATTCACATAGCATTCTTTCAATCCTGTCACTTTATTTTTTTTTTACATTTTTTTTTTAACATTGTCTACAGCTTACTTTTTCTCCAGCTCTTAAGGTCTCTTATGATCTCATATTTCAATAAATACCAGAAAGGAATGATTCTAGTTTTCAGGGATATTAGTATGAAGTTGGCCAGTATGAAGTAAACAGATGATAGGTGATGGTAACAAACAACCTGTTTAATAACACACTGTACTGTCAGATTTAAAAAAATGGTACGAAAAGTATTCCTTTTTTGTGGGAGATGCCTTCTTCTCTGTGTTCTGATCTGTAATATGGTGGCCACAATTATGTGGATTGGTGAAGTTTTCAAGATTACATTCTTCATGGAAACCCACAATGAATTTGATTCATATACAGTAGAATCAATTATCTAATATCTACTTATATCTTATACTGAGAAACTCATGCATAAATGTATACCAATCACCACAGCACCATCCATAGCAGTCATCATCCAGATACAAGGAATACAGTTTTATTTTTGTGATAGTTGAGTCTTTCACAATCAAAATTCACTTTTACATAAACAATACCAAAACAATACCAAAGCTGAACTAGAACATTCAGCTTCCACGGGCTTAGAATAAGCAGGGCTGATGTGATATATTTGGTATAAAAAATACCTTTGCAAAAAAGGAATCAGTGTGTGTGCGTGACCAGATTTTTTAACTTCCTTGGGATTTTTGCTTCTGGCAACACATTCAGCCCTAAGTAAGCAGGTGTAAAAAGTACAACAGCCTTGAAACTGCAGCATAGCTTCTACATGGCACATATATCTTTGAGGATTTGGCTAAGTCTTCAAGGGATCTAATGCTTTTCCACCTATTGACATGTACAAAGCAGTTTAAATGATGCATGAGAGGCCTCAGGCACATGCAGTTCACAAAACATAACTCTGGTCAACAAGGGAATTTAAGCTGACCAACTCTACTTATTGTATTTGACAGTGAAAGACAGCTTTTGCTAAGGCAATGCCATAAATGCAGAGCAAAGACGACAGAGTTCCTGCTGCAGGATACTCAATGCAGATTTCTATGCTAACATGTTTCTGTGTTGTTTTAGCTTAAAACTGAAGCTTGATTATTCCTAGCATACATGCCAGGACCAGATATTTTACTCAGATTATTTTCTAATATATGAATTGACAGATTTATTAACTCCCTAAAGTCCCTTCACATTATAAGTATGCCATATATTTATCTCATTACAATACTCTACTCAAAAGGCAATCAAAGCCTTTCGGCTGGGGTTAAATTTCCTAACCCACCTATAAACTCTGAAATATCAGAATGTATTGTCTTTTCAATCACATAGGAAAACCCCTACCTGACAAGCTGAAATGTCATCTGTGCTCCATTTAATATATATGCTGAAATATGAATTTTTATATGCTGATCTTTACAGGGTTTGGAATCTACTTTCAAATAATCTATTGAGGCATTTTGAGTTATCAGAAATCACTTCTCTCGTGAAAATTCATTTTTATTGGCCAAAGTAGAGACTGATTAAAAAAAAAAAACTGTGTCACTCCTCAGGACCCAGCATGTCCATGATTTCAGTGGACATCATATAATGCTTTTTTTTTTTTTTTTTTATTGTGGTGGCATGACAGGGCAGTGTAACTGAAACGTGGAGGACCCAGTGGCAGGAAACACAGTCTATTGTCATGGGAACTTTCTAATAAAAAAAAGAATGATCCAAAATGGGTATCTCCTTTAATTGTAGAATATAAATTAAGCCTTATGAGATAGTTTAGAATCACTCAACAATGTTCTCTCTAAATTCTCCATAAACATGCATGCTGGGATTGGTGAAGTGCCCATGTTCATGTCAATAAAGAGAGATATATTGTTTCTATCCATTAGGTTAAGTAAAATCCAACATGCCCAAACCTTCCAACTGCCTTCATACATATAAGACTAAAAGCCTACTCATGTCATGGTGATAGTGGTATATCTTTGCATCTTATTTTTATACTATCCACAGTAGTACAGTATATGATAACACTATCCTGTTACATTTGGGGCCCTTTTACACAGGCCAAGGATCATAACTAATATCACGGATGACAGTTCATAAAAATACTAATTTACTAATTTAACTTCCCTGTGTAAAGGTGCCACAGATAACTTGAGGAATAAAGAAAAAACTTCATGGGGTGATCACATCACATCAGTGATTTCATACATCACCTAAAATGGTTGTTTGTTGGCAGCACATTGTATAGACAGAGATGTGTTGGTGACAAACAATAAATCTGTATGTGAATGAACAATCACAGTAGTGATCATTCATCCCAGCACATCTCTGTATGGGAATGCAGCAGAACGAGTGGGCAATGATCATATACCACTAGTTAATTTCTACTCATTGCTGTGAGTATCGATCCTTACCCTTAAGCCCCCTTTACACTACTCAATATTAGGGCAGATTATTGCTAATAAGCATTTGTGTGAAAGCTCATTAATTAGCGATATTCGGCCCATTTAAAGTTGCCACACTTACTCAATGAACAATCAAAATGCATTGTGCCATTTAAAGAGCTATTTGCTTCCCCCAAACAATGATTTTGTATGGGGACGAGCAATGGCATTAGCGATCACTCCTCCGATTACTGTGGAGGGGATCTATGAATGTAAATGCAGTGGTCACATCCACTGACGAGCAGTGAGCAGGTCAGATAGGCTTCCTTCTCGACAATTGTAACCTTCATGAGGCCATGTCAAAGGACCCTTGGTTACAGTGCAAACCACCCTGCTCATATAGTCATTTGAGCACCAAGTTCCACACAGAGACAGAGTGGGTGAGTGAGATTGATGACTGATTGACATGTTGGGTACATGATTATCAATTATCGGCGTAGTGTAGTATTGCATTTTACATTCACCTGCGTAGCTTTAGGGGTTGCAGAGGTAGCAGCCTGAGGGGGCCCAAAGACCCTTGTGCCGCATAGACCAGTATGATAGAAAGTGCATGCAAGTCAAGTTACATCGCTGGCTGAAGGGATGGGGTAAGGTCAAAAGTTTGTTATGGGGGGGGGGGGGTGAAGTTTCAAATGTTGACTCAGGCAGCACGAAGGCTATGTGTTTCCCTGCCCCTGGCCACAAAGCACTGAGAGAAGGAGGGCCCAAGCTGAACTCTTGCACCAGGGCCAATAAGGATTTAGCTACACCCCTGCTTACATTTCTGTATACCTAAACCAAATATTAGAAGGAACAATATTTATATATTTATATAGTAGTAGTAAAACAGTAATTAGAAGTTCCCACATTATTTAAAAATTTGGGAATTTGCATCCAATCAATTGATTTGATAATCAATTGACATATACAAAAGAGGTAAATGATTGTTTGGAGTGTGTGTGGCATCATTCCTACCACTCATGGCGTAGGAATCTCTAGACAGCTCTGCAGATTATACTGGCACTATATACAAATAAGTGTTAATATTAATAATCTTAATGACAGTAATGGGTTTTCATTAATCAATTTGCATTTTTTTCCCTTTGTGTATCCAGTTTATTTTTACCTAATGGCTGCTACGAGACATACATTCAGGGGTAATATGTAGAGCCAACGTCAGTTTTGACTGTTTTTGACAAGTCCTGTGATATAGCCACCTTAGGGACTGAAAGGCACATCTGTGAGTAGATGTTGTAGTTGCCATCTGCACAAACTGCATTATTTAACTGCACTGGCACTGATTAACATTTTCTGTAACCTATGGTAATGGGCTCTGGGGGCCTCACTTGTCTGCTGCACAGTGGCAGATGATGTCTTCTGTTCCATCCTTAAAACAGGATGCTTAAATATTTAATGGAGCACATGTTCAATTGGCTATACAAACAGGCTAATCTGCAAAGCATGTGCTCAGTAACAAGCAGCCAAGCTATGCCATCAGAATAACAACATGTTCTGCCACTCCGGAGGTGTAAATATTTCTAGTCAAATACTATAATTCTTATGTTATTGATAGGGGCATTGGGCAGTGGCACAGATATTCAGAAACTGCCAACGTAAACGAAAACGTATTCCTGTCTGAAGATTTCTGTGTGGCCATGAATTCAACACTGGAACAATATGTCAGTAAACACACTAGATTGCTAGAAATGTAGCACAGCATGTCTCGCCACATGAAGGATGATGTAAAAGAAAAAAAAAGAACATTTTATTCTTCTGCCAAGCACAATTTTGTGGGGTAAAAAATATGGGCTGTGGTATATATGTTTACGTATTATTCTAGTAAAATATCCCTTAAGCAATATCTCTTTTTGCTGGTTTTGCAAGATGTGGCCCTTTTCTGACTTTCCAGTTTAAATTCAGATTTTAAGTCAACATTAAAAGACATTTGCAACCATCTGTTTACTTGATAATATCTAGGATAATGACTCGAAGCAAAAGTTTGTTTATTAAAAATTCCCAAGCAATTTGGGTAAACTCCTAGACAGACCAGAACTTAAAGTGTCCCTGTAAAAAAAAAAATTGACCGGCCCCATGTTGTAGGCGGGCCCAAATTGAAAGAGGATGGGGTAACACAAGTATGCAGGAACAACAGAAGTAGGCAGTAGTACAGCACAAAATACTGCTCCAACAGAACCAAATATCACAGTGCAGCACAATATTCTGCCCCAGCAGAACCAAATACCACAGTGCAACACAAGAAACTGTCTAATCAGAACAACATACCACAGTGCAACACAAAATACAGCCCCAACAGAACCAAATATCACAGTCCAGTACAAATACTGCCCCAAAAGAACCACATATCACAGTGCAACACAATATACAACCCTAGCAGAACCAAATACCACAGTGCAACACAAAATACATCTCCAACAGAACCAAATTTCACAGTGCAAAACAGGGCATCAGGTCATAATTCACCTGGCTGGTGGCCATTAAGGGAGGGTTTGGGCAGCCCCCTGGGTATTAGCCCACCAGGATATTTCCCTGTAGCGTTTATGACCAGTCCGTCCCTGATATAAATAGTGTTGAGCGAACCAAAGTTGATGAAGTGGGATTCGATCCAAATTTCTGGAAAAATTAGATTCATCACAAATCCAAATTTCCAGGTGATTTGTGGTATCAAAGCAGATTTTTTTCTAAAATGGCTGCTGCACATGTTAAAAAGTGAAAGTAAGAAGCCTGGGAAGGAGGAATCATCCATAATGTCTCATCCTGCCCAGTCTCCACCATTTTACTGTAAACCACATATCACAGTACAACACAATATACAACCCTAGCAGAACCAAATACCACAGTGCAACACAAAACTCAGCTACAACAGAACCAAATTTCACAGTGCAAAACAGGGCATCAGGTCATAATTCACCTGGCTGGTGGCCATTAAGGGAGGGTTTGGGCAGCCCCCCGGTCATTAGCCCACCAGGATATTTCCCTGTAGCGTTTATGACCAGTCCGTCCCTGATATAAATAGTGTTGAGCGAACCAAAGTTGATGAAGTGGGATTCGATCCAAATTTCTGGAAAAATTAGATTCATCACAAATCCAAATTTCCAGGTGATTTGTGGTATCAAAGCAGATTTTTTTCTAAAATGGCTGCTGCACATGTTAAAAAGTGAAAGTAAGAAGCCTGGGAAGGAGGAATCATCCATAATGTCTCATCCTGCCCAGTCTCCACCATTTTACTGTAAACTTAGTGCAGGGAGAGATGTAACAGGCACTAGGGACAGGGATTAAGAAAGCCTTTATTTGTAAAATGTTAGTTTGGAACAGTTCAGGGACAGTGTAAGGAAATAATAGGGAGCCTTTATCCACAGCATAGGTAGAGTACAAGGGCTCATAGAACAGTATCCCCTTTGGTTAATAGATAAGCAATTATTTTATAACTTGATGCACTAATTGGGATGATAAATCTGTCTAATGCTATTACTATTGTGGCGTCCACACTGTTTTATACATACATAATTCTATAAGCCTTGATTCTAAAATTGGGGTAAAATAGTGCTCTAAATATTATTTTCCATATTTAGTTTTACACTTTGTGTTATAGATAAGAAATTCTATTAGGCCTTGATTCTGTAATTGGAGTGAAATAGCATTCTAGTACTACTGATTTTGTGGTGTCCACAATATTTTTTTTACATAAGTAATTCTACTATGCCTTGTCTCTGTAACTGGGGTGAAATAGAGGTCTAAAACTACTGATTTTGGAGTGTCCACATTGTTTTTTTACATAAGTAATTCTACTAGGCCTTGTCTCTGAAATTGGGGTGAAATAGAGGTCTGATACCACTGCTACTGGTGTTTCCCCATAGTTTTTTTTTACATAGGTAATTCCACTGGGCCTTGTCTCTGTAATTGAGGTGAAATAGCATTCTTATACTATGGATTTTCGGGTGTTTACATTGTTTAATACATAGGTAATTCCCTTAGGCCTTAATTCTGTAACTGAAGTGAAATGCCAGTCTAATACAACTGCTATTGGGGTGTCCACATAGTTTTTTTACATAAGTAATTCCAATAGGCCTTGATTCTCTAATTGGAGTGAAAAAGTAATCTAATAGTACTGCTATTTTACTCTTACAGTCACTGTACAGTATGTCTGACAGACAGGTGCTAGGGCCTTCCAAGGGAGCAGGAAGAGACAGGAATGTTTCTGGAGCTGGTAAAAGTAGCAGCAGAAGAAGGGGGCATGGTAGCAGCAGTCGCAGCAAGAAACCAAAGCTGCCAGTGTCATCCAGCTGTTGTGTTTTGACCAGCAATCTAGCTGTCCTTGAATGGTTGACTCAGTATTCAACATAATCTCAACTGACATCAGGCAACCCCAGCCAGGAGTTGGTGGGTTCCTCTGACACCACGCTTAGTTGGCAAGGCCCAATACTTATCAATTACTGACCAAATACTGACCATGTGAAGGTGGATGCTGAAAATACAGGATCTGTTTTTTTTCAGAAGAAGGGAAAAATAAACAGTGACATCAACACAAACTTTACTGCTTTACTGCTGACACCCTCTCCACTGTCATGGGGGCACTACTTGCATCAGCATTTTTACAGAACTGGTTCTGTAGCAATCTATGTGGAATCAGCAGACAGTTTAAAAGGAGAGCACTCTTTTACTCTATAGTAGAATTTTGAACCACTGCACAGTTAAGTACATTATACCTGACACTAACATTGACCTGTAAGGCTGAGTTCACACTTCAGTTATTTGGCATGTTATACTGATGCACACTAACTGTTTCACTACTACAGCAGACTAGCTATACATGTTTCTGCAAAGGTTAAGTGGTGTGAGACCGCGCGTCCTTTCTCTCCTTCCTTTTCCCAGCTGTATGCAGTGCTTCTAGTCAAGCCGTCTTAGTGGCCCAGGCTCCTTCAATCCGGAGATCCTGTGAAACGTCAGATCTCCGGATTGAAGGAGCCTGGACCACTCAGATGGCTTGACTAGAAGCACTGCATACAGCTTGTGAAAAGGAAGGAGAGAAAGGACGCACAGTCTTGCACCACTTAACGTTTATGACTGTGTAGTGTGAACTGATCCCAACACACATTTGAGACTCGCAGCGAGGGAACATCTGAGCATATTGGTGACTGACTGTTGATTTGTTTGTAATGTTTCTGCAAAGCACAATGATGTACACCGAGATACATGCTCCCTGCAGCCAGGAAATAGCTTAATCATAACGCACTTTGTCACAAATTAATTCGGATCTAATGAAATTTTTAGGGAAAAATTGGCAAAGAATCCGAATCAAATTTTTTAAAACTTCGCTCTTCTCTAGTCATAATATTGTGAAAATAATAAAAAAGGAATATACCTTAAAACGTGTAAGTGATGTTTTAGGTGGCAGGGGAGAGAATATTAATTACAAATATTACTTGGTTATTACACTGAAAGATAGAAGCATCGCTATAAAAAGCCTATGGCTAAAGCACAACAAGATTGAAACACCGAAATAAGCTAAGCTTTTTAGAAAGCAGGTGAAATATCCGGACAATTGAGATGTGAATAGAGGTTGAAAGATTGACATTGACAAGAACCCATCAGAAGAACTACATAAAACCTTCTAGAGTACTTCACCGAGTAGGTATTATTGTAGTGTCATTCGTTGCTACATAATTGTACATGTCCCCTACTCCAACTCACATTTTCCTGCTTTTCCTGAAGCTCAGCTCCTTCACTGCTTTACCACAGCTACTTTGTCCTATGCAAATCACATCCTCATGCAAACACAGTATATCACAACGTCAATGAACAAATGTGAAGATAGATTATTATCAATTAGGGGATGTTAAGACACTGCCAGATGCATTTAGATAAAAAGGTAAGGAAAAAGTAAAAAAAATGTTCCTTTATACATAGGCTTATATGTTCCTGTCAAATTACTAAAACTGTCTTGGCATTAAAGAGCTTGAAAGAGATTGGGTACTGTCCTAGGACCTCAGAATGATATACTTCACTTTTCAGCGCTGTTAGGGCACTTTCGATTCAGACCAAACTTTCCCAGACCAATATGAATCTAAAGACCAATTAGACTCAATTGGATCCGAAATTAATTTTTGGGAGTTCACTTATCTCTATTAAATCCACTAAAATCAGTGCCTATTTGCTTGCCATGCACTCTCTTAACATGTGCTGTTGGGTAGGGGCACTAAGAATTGACATGTATTATTTTGTTTGGGGTGGGCTAAGATCTAACAGTGTGGATTGTTTTTCGATCAGTAAATCATAGCTTGCTTGTCTGGCCGAGAGTTATGTGCATTGTAAGGCGGGAAATTGAGTTCTTTTAATAAAGGACGCTAAGGGGTCGTTTATAAAACTGGTATAAAGTCAAACTGGCTTAGCTGCACATTGCAACCAATCAGATTCCACCTTTCATTTTCAGTTGCTATGGGCAACTAAGCCAGTTCTACTTTACACCAGTTTGATAAATTAAATTTAAAATACACAAATAGTACAGGCATTTTCCAGGAAGTGATTCCATAATATAATCTTCATCTTCTCATACTGCAATCAAAACTGTTAAAAACATCTAAAAGATTTTTCAGCACTTAGCCATTTTAATCTCACTTACTCACAAAGCTAGAACCAGTTCTGTACCTCGTGGATCCAGAGCTCCCCCATTCATTGCTACAATATCTCTGCTAGATTTATTTCTGGCAGCTCAGGGGTGTGTTGTTTCTGAGCGGGCATATCCTTTATGCTGCAGCTCTCTCCCTATAACCAATCAGTTTCTAACAGAAGACAGGGCTGGTGGCAATAGAAACTGAGCATGTGGGTCCATCTGTCTACAATAAAGTGCACAGAGAAATAGGGAAATTAACAAACAAGAGGGGGCTATATAGATACATTTTATTTAACAACTTAGTGGTCATATAGTGAATTTTTAATCAAATGCAATTGCAAAAGTATTCAGATCCAGATGCTGGTTTGAAAAATGAAGAATATTTTTCCTAGGAAAACGCCTTTAACTGAAGCCCATCCATCCCAGATGTCTAATGCAAAAATTAAATTGATATCACCTATTCTGCTCTAGGTTTTATTTCATTTATATTGTTGACTTTTGCTTTTATTATCTTTTTAAGGTTTAGTTCACATGGTGGATATAGCAAAGGAAAAATCCACTGCGTATTCTGCAGCAGAAATTGTTGCAGTTTCTGCTACAGTTTTTCGGTTTGAATGTCGCTGACCCGCTCACAGTTTAACGTCCGTTAAGTTGAGTTAAACCGAGAGCGGAAACCCGCTGTGGCTTTCCAGTGGTATCTGCCTGGATATGTCCTTTTTTGGCACGATTGTAGCTATAAAGTGCACTAGCTTAACTGCATAAGAACCCATGACGTACATATACGTCATATCTGGCAGGGACTTTAAGACCAGTGACTTAGATGTACTGCATGGTGATCGGGCGGGTGCAGGAGCTGCATCCGCCAATCAGCGGCAGGGGTCTGGCAGTCACTGATAGCAAGACCCCTGCTGTATGCACCGGCATCTGTGAAAACATTGATGCTGGAGCATTAATCCTCGCCGTGCCACAGTCAGTGCTGTCCACGGCACGTGCGATGTATGGGGAGGGTGTCACCACCAGTTCTGTGAGAAGGTCAGAAAGACGTTCTTCCCTACCTTTTGTATGACGTTCTTTGTTTTGGTTTCACTTTGTCAGCTCCTTTCATTCTGCCAGGTGTCACTCATTTAGACTAATCGTCTTCCTTTATATTCCCTCCCATACTGCCTCACTTTGCGGTTTATACTACTTCCTGAATGAAGTCTTCACTGCTGGAGGCTGCTGCTGCTGTTTGCGCAGATAAGTCTTTTCACTTTATTGTGTTTACTTGCTGGCTTGATTCTAGGTGACCCTGACTCCATCCGTATTCAGTGCAAGGAGCCGATGGTCGTGTCCCCTCACTATTATAGGGTTTTCGGGTGTCACACAGTCTTATGTACGTGGGCATGCAATCGTCTACCATTAAGGCCCTTGCATGTGTGTAGCAGTCAGGGAGAGCTCTTAGGGTTTTAAAGGGCTCACCTATATGCTCCTTAGTTTGGGATCAAGCCAGTCAGTCGTTTGTTTATAAGTTCCAGCTATCTGGAACATCATCTGTGACAGAGGGAGGGAGCTGCCATTGGGTCCCTGTGCTGCTATCACAGGGACCCAATGGCAGGGAAGGCCGCCGGATTCCTTCCTTAGGCATAGTGGCTGCCTTTTGTGACAGCCTGTTAGATCCAGCCCCCTGGATCTCACAGCCAGGATGCTGTAAGTGTATTAAAGTGAGTAATACACTTACAGCCAATGCATTACAATACAAAAGTTTTGTAATTCATTGTAAAGGGGATCAGACCCCCAAAAGTTGAAGTCCTAGAGTGGTACAAAAAATAAAGTAAAATAAAAAGTTAAAAAATAAAGTTTTCCCAATTTTTTAAAAAAGTTTTAAGTAAAAAAACAAAAAAAGTCCTTTTCCCAAAATAAAGTAAAAATTTAATTGTAAAAAATAGTGAAAAATAAATAAAAACTGCTAAAAAAAACTATATTTTGTCACCTTACATCACTAAAAGTGCAACACCAAGCGATCAAAAAAGTGTATGCTTCCAAAATAGTGTCAATCTAACCGTCACCTCATCCAGCAAAAGAAGAGCCCCTACCTAAGACAATCACCCAAAAAATAAAAAAATATATGACTTTCAGATTATGGAGACACTAAAACATGATTTTGTTTTGTTTAAAAAATGCTGTTATTGTGTAAAACTTAAATAAATAAAACAGTATATATATTAAGTATAGCCACGTCCGTAAGAACCTGATGTATAAAAATATCTCATGACTTAACCCCTCAGGTGAACACCATAAAAAAAAAAAAAAAAACGGTATCAAAAAAGCAATTTTTTTCACCTTACATCACAAAAAGTGTAATACCAAGAGATCAAAAAGTGATATGCACCCTAAAATAGTACCAATCAAATCGTCATGTCGTACTGAAAAAAATGAGCCCCTACATAAGACAGTCACCTAAAAAATAAAAAAAAATACTATGGCTTTCAGAATATGGAGACACAAAAAAATCTTTCTTCAAAAATGCTTTATGTAAAACTGAAACAAACAAAAAAGTAGTCATATTTGGTATTGCGGCATCCGCAACAACCTGCTATATAAAAAAAATACACTTGATCTAACCTGTCAGATGAACATTGTAAATAACAAAAAATTACAACAATGCCAAAACAGCTATTTTTTGTTACCTTGCCTCACAAAAAGTGTAATATAGAGCAACCAAAAATCATATGTTCTCAAATATAGTACCAACAAAACTGCCACCTTATCGCGTAGTTTCCAAAATGGGGTCTTTTTTGGAGTTTCTACTCTAGGTCTTCAAATAAGAGATGGCAACTTAAAATTATCCCAGTAAAATCTGCCCTCCAAAAACCATAAGGCGTTCCTTTCCTTTTGCGCCCTGCTGTGTGCCCGTACAGCAGTTTACGACTGCATATGGGTAGAGATGTTGCAAACATAAAATTTTCCGTTCGCAAACGGCGAACGCGAATTTATGCAAATGTTCGCGAACGGGCGAACAGGGCGAACCGTCATAGACTTCAATAGACAGGCGAATTTTAAAACCCACAGGGACTCTTTCTGGCCACAATAGTGATGGAAAAGTTGTTTCAAGGGGACTAACACCTGGACTGTGGCATGCCGGAGGGGGATCCATGGCGAAACTCCCATGAAAAATTACGTAGTTGACGCAGAGTGTGGTAAGTTGAATTCGCAATGTGATTAATATAACCTGCATTAATCGCATTGCGAATATAGCGCTATATTCGCAATCTTCGTTATATTCAAGCAATACAACCATTAGGAACTCAGATCTAAGTTGTAATCGCAATGCGATTAATACAGGTTATATTAATCACATTGCGATTACAACTACTAACACTGCAGCTTCAGAATTAATCTAAGATGGATGCCGTCCTTGCTTTTTGATAGGAGGTGGGAGGGTCTGGGAGGGAGACTGATGTACTAGCCCTAAAAAGGGCTTTTTGGGGTGCTGTCAGGACTGGAGGTTATATTAATCGCATTGCGATTACAACTTAGATCTGAGTTCCTAATGGTTGTATTGCTAGAATTGACGAATATGACGAATATAGTGCTATATTCTCAATCTTCGTTATATTCTACAAATACAACCATTAGGAACCCAGCTCTAAGTTAAATTCGCAATGCGATTAATACAGGTTATATTAATCGCATTGCGATTACAACTACTAACACTGCAGCTTCAGAATGAATTTAAGATGGATGCCGTCCTTGCTTTTTGATAGGAGGTGGGAGGGTCTGGGAGGGAGGGTATGCTGATTGGCTGGAATGTGTCTGCTGGCTGTGAGGTACAGGGTCAAAGTTTGCTCAATGATAAAGTATAGGGGCAAACGCGAACATCGCAAATGTTCGCCCGCCGCAGTAACCCTAGAAGCATTTTAATTACTGGTCTTGTCATCCCCTTAAGGGCCATTTACCAAGAATCGCACAGATAGCAACGTTCGTTAGCAATGATTGGGCCGTGTAAATGTACCGCTGATTACCTGATGAATGAGCAAAATTCTCCTGCATCGTGTACTCGGATCATTTGTGTTCACACAAAAGTGATCACTTACTAGCAGCATATCATGCTGTGTAAACCCGATCTCCTGCTGGCAAACAACGGGTCCTGCTGGCAAACAATGGGTCTGTATGGGGAAGAGCGATGGCATTAGCAATCACCATTGCCGATCTCTGGAGGAGATCGGTGCATGTAAATACAGTGGTGTCCTCCTCTGGCGAATTGCAGATTGTTGGGAAGGAATGCTGTAAAATTGTCCAGTGTAAAGGGACCTTAGCCTTTTGCATTATGATTTTCTTTTTTTTTAGTTTTAATTAACGATACATTTACAGTACAACTTTTGTAAAAATAATAATATACCATTGCCACATTCACCTGTGTAGGTACATATTGTCATTTTTTGTGAAATAGTAAAATAATTATTTAAATAATGAATTTAAAAACTATTTGTAGTGAACAGCCATAAATGCCTTACATCCCCTTCTCTTCTTTCTCTTTATTGAATTATAAAACCATTGGTCGTCACACATTTGGAGACCTTGAATAGATTTTTGTCCCTCTGTCTCTTTGTATTGATTGTTCATTCTGACCTTAACCATCTGGTAAGTACACTGTGGATGTGGCACGATTTACCTAAAACAATTGAAGGAATGTCTTTCAAGATTGTCAGAAGTCCCGTCCACATTCTCACTCACCAAAAGGATGCAATATATATAAAGGATCTGACCTTTTATCAAGGCCAGCTTTTTAGAGGTCAACTGTTCCTAAAGAAGCAATTAATGACCATGAAAAATGAATAAAGGTCATTATGTAAAGATCTTCTTCAGAACGGATTGCATTGAGGAAAACAATAAATGTGGATGGTTCTTGGTTGCACACACTTGTATATTAGTCTACTGATCTCTGCTAAACAAAATTTAATTATTATTATTATTATTATTATTATTATTATTATTATCATTATTATCTTATTATTATTACTTAAATGGGTATTCCAATTGTAACAAGTTATTCCCATCCACATCACATCAAGGGGATAACTTATATTTGTTGAGGTCTAACTGCAGAGCTGGTGAAGATATAAGTATAGGCGCACAGACTGCCAGATGTTACACCTACAGTAATTTATGATGAGTCGTACACATCATGTCTGAGCATCACAGCCTTATAGCTATGATAAATCTCCCCCTATATCTCATACTGAGCATATATGTCTATGTGTGTATGTGTTGCAGAGCTGTGTGTATATGTTGCAGAACTGTGTTTGTTGCCTGCATTTATCATACCTATATGAGTGCATGTAGCAGACCTCTGTATGTGTTTGTGCATGTAGCAGAGAAATTATTATTATTATTATTATTATTATTATTATTATTATTTACATTTTCTATTGTCTGTGAATAGTCTTATAGTCCTGCAAAATAAGGTAACTACAATAACTTGAATTTCTTACAATTAATAAAAGAGTACTTATTTAGTAGTAAAATAAGCCCTCTGATTACACTGAGCCAAACAGTGTATAGGTGCAGTGATGGTTAACCTCCGATACTCCAGCTGTGGTGGAACTGCAACTGCCAGCATGCTCCATTCATTTCTCTGGAGTTCTGAGAACAGCCAAGCAAGTGTACATCTTGGGAGTTGTAGTTTAACCACAGCTGGAGTGCTGGAGGTTAGCCATCACAGGTATAGAGGGTGTGCTAACAGAGGAGAGGAGAGCGAATAGCTACTTTGAGCAATTTGAGCTATCGGGCTTGTAGACCGAGTGACCGGGACCTGTGACATGGAGGATAATTAAAACAACTTCCTGTTAGTAAATTAGAAAGAAGAGGCCTACAAGAATTCAGAATTGCTGATTGTTGAAGGAAAAAGCTCCACAAATGTGCTGCATATGAGAATCAAAGAACCCAGTTAGGATAGGTAATCATTATTACATTGGCGGGGGTCCGAGTCCTGACACTCTCACCAATGTGTCTCAGTGTGTAGCTCAACCCCATTCACTTTAATGGATGATGACATCATATGGCCTTGGAAGAGGCTGTGGCCCTTACGGAGCGCCAGTCTCTTCTGACATCTGATCAGCAGGGATCCTGGGCGTTGGACGCTCACCGATCTGATACTGACCTATCCAGAAGTTATCATCAATATAAATTACTGGATTACCCATTAAATTATAGGAATGCTTATAAGCGATTATAGGGTGGTGTAAAGGTGCCACTGATTAACAAGAGAAACACTTGTTCTTCAAGTAATCGCATCTTTTATGCAGGCACAAAAATAATTGTTTGCTGTCTAAACAGCCTCTACTGCCAGCAAATAATGACTCTGTATGGGGATGAGCGACAGCATTAGTGATCGCTCCGCACCATACTGTGGAGAAGATTGCTGCATGTAAATACAGCGGTCTCCTTCACTGACAAGAAGGCTTTTGTCGAGAAGGAACGCTTCCCAACAATCGCCTGCTATATTGGCCAATGTAAAAGGGGCTTTTAGACTTGTGGGCGGTATGTTTTCTGTCTCTAAGAAAGCTGTGCGCAGGCTGCTTGCTATCCTGACTAGATTGTGTGTACTTCTGCCCTGACTCGGGTGGTTAGCTTGATTGTTCATCGATGTTGCATACGTCTGGAATGTCTGATTCATCTTCGCCATGTCTTTGGTTATGTCCTGGTAGTATTCTGACTTACATGGGTTCCGGTTTATGCTTTGGTTTTGATTCTATTGATAATTCTGTGTCTTTGGTCTGATCTTGTGCTCCTGTTTCATGTCTGTTTAGCATGCTCAGGTACCGAGTATATGAACAAGTCCCTGCAGTTCTTCCACAGGTACTTGGACTTTGTTCCTGCACTTAGCCAGCAGAGGAACTGTCAATCATTCTTGTCTGCGTTTGCATGTGATACGTTCAGTGGTTCTCGTATCCTCTGAAAATGACACCCATTGCTGTATCGGCTTGGAAATCATAATATCTTTATGCTACACAGACAAATCAGCATCAAGGAACTCCCATTATTATTACAGATGTTTTGATTTTTTAAGATGACAGATTACAATCAGGGTGGGGAAAATACTGCAAAGTCAGTAAATCATTTAATAACACTGTTATTAGAGGTGAAAACTATGGTGCATTGTAACTATAGGCATAAGGCTTAGTTTACACTCCAGCTATTTGGTCAGTTATTTCCATTAGTTATTGTAAGCCAAAACCAGGTGAGCATATTTAGACATCTTCTTAAGACTAAGAGAGCACATACACGCCTATGATATGTGTGACCATGACACAATGTTCCGATTGGTCCTCATTATGGATCAGTTATCACTCTGTATTCTACCATAAGCATTTGTCTTTGTTCCTGAATGCAATCTTTCTAATGAAGAATACCTCTGAAATGCCACAAGTGTTGAGCAAAGTGAAATATGAAAAGCAGAATTCGGTATAAAGTTTAGGAAAATTTGATTTGCAACAAATCAGTTTTTCCTAAAATGGCAGTTGCACATGTTACATAGTGAAAGTAAGCCCGGGAAAGCAAAATCACTGATAATGCTGTGTGACCAGCTAATCCACAGATAGCCATCCTCTGTGAGGTCACAGCCCTATAAAACCCTCATCCCGCGTGGTCTCCGCCATTTTCCTGTGAGCTGAGCATAGGGGAAGATGCGACAAGCGCACATGTGCTAGGGACAGTGTTGCTGAAAATGATTAATAGAAGAATTCAATACCAATAAGAATGGGTTTGTTTTTATATGTATTTCTGAAAGCACCATTTAGATAATAGGGGCAGTAACAGAACTTTCTACAAACAAATCTGCCACTTTTTTTTTAAAATCATCTAATTATTCTCAAATTACTTTGACAACCCCACAAGAAGCTTGATCAAGGTATGACGATTCTGTCATTTCACTTTTGCTCATGTGTGATCTATGATTGCATTAGAAAAATGAATAACCATAATTTAAAAAATGTACATTTTCATTGACAAGTCAGTTATCAAAAAAGGAAAAGTATTTGAAAAATAAATAAATTTTGGAACAACTTAGAGCAATATTAATAGCTTGTATTTATTCCAGAGTATTTATATTCATGAAACTAGGAAAAAAATGTTTCATTTATAAACACAATAGCATTTTGCAAAAAAGTGACATATGGTATAATCCACTAACAGGAAACTGTACTTTGCATTTTATTGTAGAAAACAAACTCTCAAACAGGTTTTCACAGATGGTTTTCTTTGCTTCTGGGAGAAAACAAAAAAAGAGCTCAATAATAGTTGAAAAAACATTATTTTACTTTTAAATTCCAGATTTTCAAACAATTATCTAGTAAAACACAATTTTAGAAAAAAATTGCAAACCTTTTTTTTTATTAACATTTAACCCTTTAACAACAAGGTCTGCCACATAATGTTTTTTTTTTTTTCATCCCTTCATTTCAAAACTTAATATTTTAATGCAGTGTATTTCTCTCACCATAACTTCATGAGAAGTGTATTTTTCAAAAATTGGGAAGAAATACAAAAACAAAATGTGTGTGTATTTGGATTAGGGGTTGTTTTTGCTATCCAAATGCTGCAAAATAACAACTGATGGTATACTAAAGCTACATTTAGGCCTCTTTCACACGGGCGTCAGGTTTGATGCCCAGATAAGAGGCCAGTGCGTTGCGTGAAAATGCATGATTTTTCCGCACGAGTACAAAGCGTTTTGCACGCGCGTGGGAAAAATCGGAATGTTTGGTACCCAGACCTGAACCCGGATTTCATCACTGAAGTTCGGGTTTGGGTTGAGTATTCTGTAGATTTTATTATTTTCCCTTATAACATGGCTATAAGGGAAAATAATAAATAGCATTCTCAATACAGAATGCTTAGTAAAATGTGGATTAAGGGGTTAAAAATAAAAAAATTAACTCACCTTATCCACTTGATCGCGTAGTTGCGATCTCTTCTGTCTTCTTCAAGCATTAGCTACCGGTTAAAAGACCTGTGATGACGTCACCGAGCTCATCACATGGTCCTATCACATGGTCCATCACCATGGTGAGGGACTATGTGATTGGATCATGTGATGTGACGTCACCACAGGTCCTTTAGATGGCAGCTAATGCTTGAAGAAGACAGAAGAGATCAGCAACTAAGCCATCAAATGGATAAAGTGAGTTAGTTTTTAATTTTTAACCCCTTAATCCACATTTTACAAAGCATTCTGTATTGAGAATGCTATTATTTTCCATTATAACCATGTTATAAGGGAAAATAATAAAGATCGGGTCCCGTCTCTTAGCAACCCTGTGGGAAAATCGCACTGCATCCGCACTTGCTTGCGGATGCTTGCGATTTTCCCGCAGCCCATTTACTTCTATGCGTCCTGAGTTGCGTGAAAAAAAGGAACAATATAGAGCATGCTACGATTTTCACACAACGCAGAAGTGATGCGTGAAAATATCTGCTCATGTGCATAGCCCCATAGAAATGAATGGGTCCGGATTCAGTGCAGGTGCAATGCGTTCACCTCACGCATTGCACCCGCGCGGAAAGCACGCCCATGTGAAAGGGGCCTTAATGTCAAGGGATTAAACAGCCCGCAAAAGAGAGCTTACGCTTGAAGAGAGGCAATAGCTGCCCATGCGAACGTTTTCTGTATGCAGGAGTCACACTTGCTGCAGATTTCAAATTAATGTTGTTGACTTGTTGACCCAACATCAGCCGCCACTCAGGCATGTCAGCATTCCTGCAAGGGGAAGGTCTAGTGGATGTCTGGCGGGCTCAACACAGTACTGAATGGGACTTCACTTACTTTTCTCCCTTGCACTCTTCTCATTCAATCATTGACATGTTCCGAGTGGATCGCACCACTCTATTTCACTCGTTATCCACCACAATAGGTCTCATATAATGGTCAGAACATGTCACTATAACCCTATCCCTGAAGGAGCAATTCCAATTGCAATGGGCACAAGCAAATTTTTATCGCGAATATTGGCACTTCGAGAATTTGCGAATATCTAGAATATAGTGCTATATTTTCGCAATCTCGAATATTATAGATTTTTTTTAATCAGAACCCATGATCCCTCACTCCTTCTTGCTTGTGGGCCCATGAGGAGGCTGCAATGACTTTAGGAGTAGTGTTGATCGGAAATTTTCATATCGCAATTTTTTTTCCGATTGCCGTATTTTCACAATCAAGAAAGTATAGACTGTAGATCACAAATTCTTGAATTTGCAAATATATGACATTTCGACAATTCGAATATTGCCCCTGCCGCTCATCATTGTTTTAGATCCATATATTGTCTGGAAAGCCCACAAAGCATATGTAAGGGGGTTACTGATTAAAATAGGCCATCAGGGGAAGAAAGCTAGGGAAAAAAACATAGATACTTTTCTAGCCAAGTTGGCCACATTGGAACGAGCCAACAACCAACAACCAACAGCAACGTGCTCGGCAGAAATAATATCTGAGAGAGATAAGTTGAGATCTCTCCTTTTATTTAATTACGAGAAAGCCTTATCACATACAAAAGCTAGATATTATGCCCAGGGTAACAAGGCAGGTAAGCTTCTAGCATCCAAATTACAAGCAACACATGTCAGATCCCAAATTTCCCATATATTACACCCTCACACAAATGAGAAACTTACGGATCCAAGAGACATTGTAGATCGATTTTTATAAAAAAAAATCTACAACCTTAGGGACCAAATCCCTCTGACAGACTCCTACTCCAAACTAGTACATGATTTTTTGATAAGCAAATCCTTACGTTCTCTCTCTGAAACCCAACTAACACAGCTTAATAGCCCCATCACGGATACGGAGATCGAGTTAGTGATCAAGTCCCTTCCTCATGGCAAGTCTCCTGGCCCAGATGGTTTATCAGGGGAATATTAAAAACAATTTACCAAACCGCTACTTCCTCATTTTACTTCTATATTTTAAAGGGCAGCCGGAGGAATACCCTTCTTGGCCGAAATGCAAACAGCACTCATAATTACCCTTCCCAAACCTGATAATTTTTCCCAAAACTTTCAACCCATATCATTGCTTAATTCAGACATAAAAATCTTTTTCAAATTGATAGCAAACAGCCTAGCCCCTCTACTACCCTCACTCATTAAACCAGACCAAACAGGTTTTATTAAGGGATGCCAAGCAGCAGACAATACCAGAAGACTTTTGGATATCTTCAATTATGCAAGTAAGAAAGGTCCCGCTCCTCGCAGTGACCCTTAACACAGAGAAGACATTTGATAGACTAAGGTGGTATTACGCCTTTTCAGTGCTAGATAAACTTGGGTTCCAGGGTGAAATCAGACACGCCATGTCTAGCCTCTATTTGAATCCATCTGCTGAAGTCTACACAAACGGGGTAACATCTCGCAGATTTAATATCACAAATGGGTCGCGCCAGGGATGCCCCCTCTCGCCACTAATATACATTCTCGCCTTACAGTCCTTAGCGCAGCATATTAGGAATAGCGCGGAGATAGAAGGGATCACCATTGGCAATGATACGCATACGATTGCGTTATAGGCAGATGATATCATTCTCAGCCTAACAAACCCCAGACAATACTTAAACAAAGCTATCGAAGTCATTTCTCATTTCGGTACTCTGTCATACTATTAAATTAATGAAGCTAAATCACATGCTTTACTCATACAGATACACCTAGACGAATTGCAAGTCCTTAAGTCTATATTCCAGCTAGACTGGCAAAAAACGACACTTACTTATTTGGGCATACACATTACATCACCATGTTCACTCTTTTATAACTATAATTTCACACCAGTATTTACTATATTAGAGCGGGACCTCAGTGGTTTTGCATCAAAAGAACAGTCGTGGGTGGGTTGAGTGTCATCCTTCCAAATGATGACCCTCCCCACACTGATATACATATTCTGTGCATTACCTATTCGCATCCCAAATTACTTCTTTAAAAATGCCCAGACTCTACTAAATAGATACATCTGGAAAAAACAAAACACGAATTGCACATTCCCTGCTGACTAGGAGGTAAAAAGTAGGAGGCATAGGTTTACCATCACTTAGAGACTACCACAGGGCCATAGGGCTATCCTTTCTGAAGGAATGGTGGATGGATGATCACCAAAAACCATGGGTACAAATTGAAAATTATTCTTTAGGTACAGGCACTCTAAGAGATCTCTGGATCAGCTATATTTGGAGGAAAGACATTCGAATAACCCCTTACTCATGAAGCAACAAGCTATTACTCTTTGGACTCTTCAAATGGAAAAACTGCCACTCTTCCAACGCGATTTAGAACTATGTCAACATTGGAAATAGGAATTAGGGATATGGACCTTACCACCTGGTAAC
This sequence comes from Bufotes viridis, assembly GCA_033119425.1. Lineage (NCBI taxonomy): Eukaryota > Metazoa > Chordata > Amphibia > Anura > Bufonidae > Bufotes > Bufotes viridis. The sequence continues at coordinate 293,747,246 of CM065591.1, read as the reverse complement.
AAGAGGGGATTAGAAATGCTACACAACTGGTAGAGGGTAACTAAATGAAATCCTTTGAATTTATTCGAGCAGCTTTCCCGATTCCACACAGGGAATTCTACAACTATTTGAGAATACAACATTACCTAAATCCACACCTCCTCTCCCCTCCTAGATTTAATTCAGACATACTCAGACTGTTCCAGACCTCAGCACTCTCTACTAAAACCACTAAATACATATATGACATCCTGGGTGACAAAAACACTTTTATCAAAACATCCCCCATTCTAGCTTGGGAAACTTATTTACAGCAGTTCTTTACTGATGAGGATTGGGCCAAAGTTTGGCCTACCTAACTACTACATTCAAATATACAACACATTATGAAGCAAGCATAAAGACACTTCTCCACTGGTATTTTATTTCACATAGTAAGTAGAATCTATCCAGGAGTGTCTGCATGCTGCTAGAGAGAATGTGCTCGAACAGGGACATTGTTGCACACTTTATGGGGCTGTCCCAAACGAAGGACATACTGGCAGAGTGCCAGGAGATATTTGTATTGATGTCTGAATTGTGTTCTGGCTTGGTATCGCCATCCCCAGCCTTAGCACTATTATTTCTAGGCATTCTAGGCAATTTGCACCTCCAATAAGGACACTCATTGGTCATGTAGTCTTTAGCGCCAAATTGGTAATTACTCACTATTGGAGAAAGACAGACCCTCTGAAAGTAGATGAAGTGTATAGAACTTTGATCACAACATGTCTTTATGAGAAGATGTTACCAGACACTATAATGAACAGGAGAAAGGTGGAGAGCACATGGGAGACATAGATGAAACACCCTAGATATATACCTTGACAATCATAAATGGACACTCAAAACAGACCAAACATTGATCTCTCAAATAGGAACTTTGAGAGCTACAGTTATTGTTAATTCTTTCTTTTTTTTTTCTCTGTTACTTGATCTCTTTTAAGAGGCATTTTTCCTCTGCTATGCTAAATACCATGTTTGGCAGCATCCACGCGGATGTTATGGTGCTTTCGACTCTGGAAATGTGATTAAAGTTATACTTACTGTTCGCTGTCCACTGGCAAGATGCTAGGGAGTAGATTTGAGCAAACTTCTGCTTTAAGTTCGGCTTCCAAAGTTAGGGTTTGGGTTATTCAAGCATCCGTTATGGATTTTGCTACCACGGACCATAATGGCATTTGGAATCCGGGGTGAAGGACCTGGGGTGACGTCACCGTCAAGTGATCAGTGCAGGGGGTGTGGCTCAGTACTGGATTGGATAAGAGGTCGTAGGCTACCACCTCTTATCTAATCCAGTACTGAGCCACGCCCCCTGCACTGATCACATGACGGTGACGTCACCCCAGGTCCGCCGTGTTGTCCAAGGTTCGGGTTCATTGAAGAATCCCCTTATGGATTCTAAATGCCGTTATGGTCCGTGGTAGCGAAATCCATAACGGGATGCTTGGATAACCCGAACCCGAACTTTGGAAGCCGAACTTAAAACAGAAGGTCGCTCAACTCTACTAGGTAGCGATCTTTAAGCAAAATATCTTGTGTGATATAAACTGGTGGCTGCGCCCACAGACAGTGCGTTTACTTTCTTTCATGAAAAAACTCAATAAACAAATTGAAATATAAAAATATTGCTGCTACACAGCCGCTGTTCACTGGTGAGGGTGTGTGAATGTAGCCTTACCTCTTTCTTTGGTGGCATTCTCTGGTCTAGTCCTCCTGTCACTGTTTGCAGGATGCAGATGAGAAGTGCAGGTATACAGCATGTAGCAACTGCAGCCCAATACTGCCCTTGGGTTTATACCACCGTGTATTTATGCATTTCACTATGCACTTCACCATTACTGTGATGTGAACACTGACATGCAGGTATACAGCAAGTGGTGGCCATCCTTGCACACTATAGGAAAAAGATTTCCTCCTGATGGTAGCTTCGAAATTGTTCAATTAGTACTTGAGCAGTGCACAAGAGCAGTGTATTATTTGTAGATTTCCCGATTAAAAAAAAAAAAAAAAAAATGGAAAACAGTATACACGTATTTAGAGCCTGTTTCTCTAATAGCAACCAAAATAACAGCTAAAAATCTATATTATGTATAAGAAAAGCTATTTATACCCGATTATGAGCAGAACCACTGAAAATAAGCTGGGCCACACCAGAACTATATTGAATTAGACAGATGATCCTTTTCTGCCGCCTGGTGAAAACATGTTTTAGGAATTGGAATATTTCCTGTGCATTGATATTCCCCATGGTGTGCACCAGATGTAGGATTTTAGATCAATCACATAACATAATCCCGTGCTAAACACTGAATTTTATATATTTAAACAAAATGGTCTCATTAACAGAACTGCAGAACAAACCATAACATCCCCCTAGAAGTGCACAGTTTTAGTATTGTGCTCTACGTTTGTGGTTTGGAAACATTACTTTTCGTGTATTTTTTTTTTTTACTGCTCCCTTTGATCTAGGGATAACCATGAGACATAATAAGAAAGTCTGGCTGGCTAATTGTGTCTTTAAAAATGGATACCAATGGTATTTGAGAACATTTCCTAATTTCCTATATTCCTATCCTCATCCTAAATGACCTTCAGATTTTCACTACAGGCTTCAGAAAAATAAAAATAGATCTTTGAACTGTGTTTTTTACTTAAAAAAGTAAAAACATATAGTCAGCTAGAATGATGAAGCAAAGTCTGCGACAACTAGAAACCAAGTAAGGCACTCTTCAATGATAGGTCCAAATCTTTGTACACATGTGCTTGGTTGTTCTTAGCCACAATTTTATAGGTGAGAACCTGCCCATTTGCTTTCCAAAGGTTCTCCAATATCAGCAAACAAAAGTTGAAAATGTTTTTGAGTCATGAAAATGGGATCGACATACCAGTACATAATGTCTTTGTTGCTGCACCCCATCCTGTTACTCATATTCTAATATGAGGTTGTTGCTAAGAACCTACTGTCTAATATTAAAGTAACACACCCAGGACTTAGAGGATAGTTGGGTAGAGAATTATTGGAAAAGAAAAGTGTCTGTGTATACTTGTATTCATGATATGTGACAAGATGATAAGAAAACTGTGTCCATCAGTTAGTAGAAAGATCATCTCATTCTCTTTCCAAACAAAATATTGTACAAACAAAAGAACATCCATTAGCCATATTAGGCTGTGTCCACATCTTGGTCTTGATTCAGTCGGAGATGTATATGTCAAAAATAGTTCCGATATGTGCTGCAGACAGAAGGTTCTAATGTATCCCTATGTAAAGGAAAGCGTAAATGACTAACATAGTGAAAAAAATATGGCAGAGAAAACTGGCTTGGAAGATGCCAAAATGTTCCAATTTTGTCATCTGTAGGGTAAATAATCTGTATCAAAACATTTATCTATTGTTTAGGTGCAGAGGCAGTTTTTGTTCTTTTCCCTGTTTTTCACTGTTGTCCTATTAAAATAAGGCAAGCATTATGCTTATATCCAATATTTCCAATATTTTAAACAATGTGCATCTGTCTACTAATTCCCTTCCGTACAATTAGAATTTCAGAACCATAGCAATGATTTCAAAATTTACAAGCTTTACAAGTCTAATTACATTTCTATTCAGAATTTAAATCATGTATAGAATCAGTTGTGTATTAGTTTACATCACTTACTGAAATGTCAAGAGCAAGGCGCCCAACACAAGCACAACAATGTACACACATAATTGCAGTATGGCTACACTGAACAGTGTCAAAACCTGCAAACCATCTGAATAATAACAATAGATGATGAAAAGAATCCCAGACAAATAGCACAGGCTGAGAATGCTCTATAATGCATTTGTGAGCACATAATGGAGCGCATTTTCTGAATGTTCTCACTTTATCTCCTAGTTACTAAGTGAATAATTTACAATACACATAGTTTACACATTGATGTCCTTCAGCTTCTAGCAACTTGACTACAATAATTGACTTTTTCACAGTATAAAGGGTGCATTTATAAATTATTCTGTAAGAACAATTAGCCAACAGTAATCAGAACATGATTTGTCTACCCCTTGAGATCATTCCAATAAGTCTACTGAACTTAAAGCAACATTAAACCTAGAAATGAATAATAAAAGTAAATAAGAGATGATTTTGTTCACAATGTTTGGCAGCCTGCATCATTGTCTGCACGTTCCTGAAACAAACAGGCTTGTAAAAAATTAGCAGAGAAGATAAGGTATAATCTGCTGCTAATCTCTTACATCTTTGGCTGGTCACCATCTAAAGGGTGTGGTTTAGCAAAAGGGTGGGTTTTAACATATTATCTTTGCTACTTCTGACAGGGCAGAGGAGAGAGGCTCCTGCTGCAGCCATTTGTTTTACATCCAGATGCAGAACAGAGAGGAGGAGGAAAGGAAAGTCATGGAACTAGCGATGATTACAGTCGTATGGGAGCACGTGTTGCGAGCGGTCAGGGCTGTGGCAATCATACTGGTGAGGGTGACATAAGTGACAAACAGTCCAGAGAAAGATGTCGGAGGCAGCATGTACGGTTGAAATCCCTTTATTTTGGGAACTGCTCACATGAAAAACGTGAATACAAAAGATTGCTACGTTTCGGCTATTAATGATCTTGTAGAAGGCCTGCACAGTAAAATATCTATTTTTGCAGATGACACTAAACTGTGTAAAGTAATTAACACTGAAGAGGACAGTTTTCTGCTACAGAGGGATCTGGATAGATTGGAGGCTTGGGCAAAAAAATGGCAGATGAGGTTTAACACTGACAAATGTAAAGTTATGCACATGGGAAGGAATAATGCAAGTCATCCGTACATATTAAATGGTAAAACACTCGGTAACACTGACATGGAAAAGGATCTAGGAATTTTAATAAACAGCAAATTAAGCTGCAAAAACCAGTGTCAGGCAGCTACTGCCAAGGCCAATAAGATAATGGGTTGCATCAAAGGGGCATAGATGCCCGTGATGAGAACATAGTCCTACCACTTTACAAATCACTAGTCAGACCACACATGGAGTACTGTGTACAGTTCTGGGCTCCTGTGAACAAGACAGACATAGCAGAGCTGGAGAGGGTTCAGAGGAGGGCAACTAAAGTAATAACTGGAATGAGGGATCTACAGTACCCTGAAAGGTTATCAAAATTAGAGTTATTCACTTTAGAAAAAAGACGACTGAGGGAGATCTAATAACTATGTATAAATATATCAGGGGTCAGTACAGAGATCTGTCCCATCATCTATTTATCCCCAGGACTGTGACTGTGACAAGGGGACATCCTCTGCGTCTGGAGGAAAGAAGGTTTGTACACAAACATAGAAAAGGATTCTTCACTGTAAGAGCAGTGAGACTATGGAACTCTCTCCCTGAGGAGGTGGTGATGGTAAGTACAATAAAGGAATTCAAGAGGGGACTGGATTTATTTCTGGAGTGTAATAATATTACAGGCTATAGCTACTAGAGAGGGGTCGTTGATCCAGGGAGTTATTCTGATTGCCTGATTGGAGTCGGGAAGGAATTTTTTTTTCCCCTTAAGTGAGGAAAATTTGCTTCTGCCTCACAGGTTTTTTTTTGCCTTCCTCTGGATCAACTTGTAGGAAACAGGCCGAACTGGATGGACAAATGTCTTTTTTTGGTCTTATATACTATGTTACTATGTATGTTACTATGTTACTTATTTCTCATCCAACCAGTGTACAGCTATACAGCTGATGTGCATAAAATTTGTCCCCTATAACAAACAGCGTTCTCATCTGATCATAAGAAATGAAGGGGCAAACCGTGTCATGTTGCACGCTCGTCAGCGCGTCCCCCAGTCTCTAGTGTGCATGTCACAAGGAGAGGAAGTAGATGTTCACGTGACCACATCGGTCACATGACATCACATAGCAACGCGTCCTGTATCCAGTGGAAGTGACTGAAAGGAGGAGTGTTACCTCCCATGATCCATCACATGATCGCAGACCAACATGTCCTTGCAATCGTACAGGAACCAAATTAATTTAGTCACAAGAATAACGCATTGTCTCTCAAGATAAAGATCAAACACCAATTTCAAAAATTCTATAGGTGTTTAAATGACAGCGCACAGTAAGGGCTAAGGGCATACAGCGCACCCTAGATCACAGCGAATTGTTTGTTCAGAGCGTGCATCATGGAACCGTGCCGTATACAATGTGAATATAGTGCTCACTATACATTAAATATCTATTCAACAATTACAAGTACAATTCAGCTGAATGCACCACAAATGAATCATACAGACCACACACTGAATTCAATATTCAACCCATATGGTTGAAGGGCTTTTAATTCGAATATCCATTTGAGCTATTTCTTACGTAGGAGCTGATTTCTATCACCCCCCGTCTCATTTTACCCACTGAGTCAATGATGCGGAAGCGTAATTGGTTGACCGAGTGCCCGCGTTCCACAAAGTGCTTAGCTACTGGTTTATCAACCAGACCCTTCCTTATGTTGCTCTTGTGGGAATTAATCCACTCACGTGCCTCCATGGTAGTCTCACCAATGTAGATGAGTCCACAAGGGCACGTGATCATATAGATAACATCACGAGACCTACACATAAAAAACTCCTTAATTTTAGGGGTGTAGGGATGTAAAAAGGCATCTCCCTTAGTCATATTGCCACAATTACAGCAGCCAAGGCAAGGGTAGCAACCCATCTTTCTTGGTGCCAAATATGTTTGTCCATCCCCACGGGGCTCCGTGACTTCTGTTTTCACCAGTTTGTCACGTAGGTTAGTTCCCCTCTTGTATGCCATCATGGGAAAATTCTCAAACTCTTGTATCAAGGGCAACCCTTCCTGTAAAATATGCCACTCCTTGCGTATAATCTGTGTGATTTTCCCACTAAGAGCACCATAAGTGGAGACAAAAGGAATCCGTTTGTTCTCTCTCTTCGTTGTCCTACTCTGAAGCGTAGATTCTCGGTCAACCAATGTCACTTTTTGTTTTGTCCTTTCCACTAGTTTATGTGGGTACCCCCTATTCAGGAATTTTCTCCCCATCTCATCAACTCTATTTTCAAATTGTTCATCACCCGATACCACTCTTCTCACCTTTAACAGTTGACTCCAAGGGTGAGAAGAGTGGTATCGGGTGATGAACAACCTGTAAGAAAACTGTACCAGCCCTGCACACATATGTTGAGCAGAAAGTAGCCCAGTCCTTGAACGTGTCGGTGTCTGGTACAGTTCATGCCTACACTGACATGTGGAGCTGTAACTGTGGTCAATGACAATATATCTCAGCTTATATTGTAGGCACTGCTCAGAGTGGTCCTCCAGCATACCACCTATGCAAAGCATGGCATTTTCATGCGGTTCTGCACCTGGTCAGCATGGCCTAACAGAGTCACAGTGGGGAGAAACTGCTCTGCGTCATCAACCAAGAAATTGAATCCTGGTTGTCTCTTCACCAACAATATGGATCATGGTCACTGATAACGGGAAGAACATTCTATCTGCGCTGCGTCAGGAGGGCTGACCCATGCGCCCTGCATGTGCATGTCTTCAATATGAGTGCCACCCAATTCCTGAAGTCTTCCCCCCAACTGCAAGACATCTTGAAAATGTCAAGGAAGTGCATGCACTTTAGCCACTTTAACCGTGCAAATCAGACCCTGCTTGAGTTGCAAAGCTAGAATGGTGTGCCCCTGCATTGCCTCATATGCAACCTTTCCACACATTGTAACTCCACTTGTTGGGCTGACTATATGAGTTTAGGAAACCCTTGACCGTTTTCTTGATGATGCAGGTGGACAGGACTACTAGCCGTGTAACTTTGACGTTAGACAGTGGCGGCTCATGCGTGACACCTGCTTTTTGCTCAGGGCCTTTGAGGAGGCCGCTTTAATTGTCCATCACCAGGACTATGGCTTGAATGATATAATTCCACTCCTTCATGTTCTGGAGCAGATGCTGATAAATCTGACTAGTGAGGAGACAGAAGACGTGGCCACCGGAGCCTGTGGAGGCTGAACTGGCACCGGAGGAGAATGAGGAGGAGGACATAAATGCCCTGGAATTCTATATAGAACTAGGTGGTTTATCTGCCCAAGTTACAGGAGAGGAGCAGGAGGAGCTAGAGGGTAATGAGGAAGACGACGTAGATGACCTTGACACACCGCGCAGGGAGAGACATCAGCAGGCGCTAGGGGCAGTGGTGGAAAAGGTGGTGGAGGAATTCCACAGTATTGAGGCAGAACAGGGTTCAGTAGGGGAGTTTATTGCCTAGGTAATATGAACAATCTAATTACACCTTGCTGCGCTGACTGTGGCTGAAAATTGCCATTATACAGCTCTGTAATTCTAGCAAACCGTTCTTGTTATTGGGGTGCAAGTGCTGTTTGATACAGCCATTAACAGTGTTTATTACAAGGAAATATTTCTATGTCTTATTTGCCCTTGTGCGGTGCAGTGATATGTTCTAAAGCATTTTTGGGGCTTCCATTAGTGGGAAAAAGATGGCTTATTAGCCATTGTATGGTGAAGTAAGAAAATTACAGCCCTTTTTGGCGTGTATTAGTGGCACAAAAAGATATATTATTTGCCGTTCAGCGTTGCAGTTATCTGTTCTAAAGCCCTTTTTGGCATTTATTAGTGGGAAAAAAATATATACTTTTTGCTGTTCAGTGGTGCAGTTATATGTTCTAAAGCCCATTTTGGCATGTATTACTGGCAAAAAATATATATATTATTTGGCGTTCAGTGGTGCAGTTATATGTTCTAGAGCTATTTTCGGCGTGTATTAGTGGCAAAACGTTCAGAGGTGTAGTTATATGTTCTAAAGCCTTTTGTTGCATTTATAAGGCCTCCTGAACACGGACCGTATGTCTCAGAGGGCATACGGTTGTGTGCAAGAGGCCTAAGTGCAAAAAAAATAAAGGCCTATCAGCAGTGAAGTTATACGTTCTAAAGTCCTTTTTGGAGTGTATTAGTGGCACAAAAAAACTTATTTGCAGTTGTGTAGTGAAGTGACAAAATTACAGCCCTTTTTGGTGTGTATTAATGGCAAAAAATATATATAAAAAAATATTTGCCTTTCAGCGGTGTAGTTATATGTTCTAAAGCCTTTTGTGGAGTGTATAAGTGGAAAAAAGTAAGGGCCTGTTTGCCATTCAGTGGTACAGTTATATGTTGTAAAGCCCTTTTTGGCGTGAATTAGTGGCAGAAAAAAATTGATTATTTGCCGTTCAGTGGTGCAGTTATATGTTCTAAAGCACTTTTTTGCCTGTATTAGTGGCACAAATAAGTATTTGCCATTTTGTGGTGAAGTAAGATAATTACAGCCCTTTTTAGTCATGTATTAGTGGCAAAAAAATCTATATTTGCCATTCAGCGGTGCAGATATATGTTCTAAAGCCCTTTTTTGCGTGTATTAGTGGCACAAAAAAAAAATAAGTATTTGCCATTGTGTGTTGAAGTTAAAAAATGACAGCCCTTTTTAGTCATGTATTAGTGGCAAAAAATATATATATTTGCTGTTTAGCGGTGCATTAATATGTTCTAAAGCCCTATTTTGCATATATTATTGGCAAAAAAATTATATATTTGCCGTTCAGCGGTGCAGTTATATGTTCTCAAGCCATTTTTGGCATGCATTAGGGGCAAAAATATATATATATTTGCCGTTCAGCCGTACAGTTATATGTTCTAAAGCCCTTTTTGGCATGTAAAAGTGGCAAAAAAATATATTGCCAAGAGACAACAGTATGCCTGCACTCTTCCAAGGACGCAGAAGCTGAATGTGCCCCTGGCCAAGTTGCTGTTGCTGCAGTCCCTCCCTTTCCAAGTGGTGGACTCTGTACCTTTCAGAGAACTGATGGCTTGTGTCGAGCCAAGGTGGAGAGACCCAAACCGTCATTTCTTTGCCAAAAAGGCAGTACCAGCCTTGCACACGTATGTTAAACAGAACGTGGGCCAGTCCTTGAGCCTTTAGGTGTGTCTGCCAAAATGCACGGTGCAACTATGGTCAGGGACAATACATGTCCTTTACGGCCACTGGGTGAATGTGGTTCCTGCACAGCCACACCAGCAACTTGTCCAGGTGACGCTGCTTCCGCCTCCACGTTATCACACCGTTGGTCCTGTGACATGTCCGCCTCTGCCTCCTCATCCTCCACCGTGTCCTCAGCCTCCACTGCAGGGACAATTCACAGTGCCCCTCCAACATACCACATGTGCAGTGTTACACTATTCTTCACTTCGTTTGCCTGGGCGAACGGTGTCAAACAGGGGAGGAACTGCTCTGTGTCCTTCATCAAGAAATCAATTCCTGGCTTTCTCCGTGACAACTCAAAATCTAAACCATGGTGACTGAAAACTGGAAAAACATGGTGTCGGCGCTGCGTCAAGGAGGGCTGAGCCATGTGCCCTGCATGGCACATGTGTTCAATCTGGTTGTCAAGCGGTTCATGAAGTCTTCCACCCATCTGCAAGACATCCTAAAAATGACCAGAAAACTTTGCATGCACTTAGGCCACTCGTACATCGCAAAGCACACCCTCCTTTAGCTGCAATGGCAGAATGGCATCCCCAACATAGGCTGATATACAACGTTTCCACCCGTTGGAATTCCACCCTCCTTATGTTGGACCGACGAACAGAGAAAGGCCATAAACGATTTATTGATGATCCAAACGGACACGAGCACTCCCCTGTGTGACTTCAATGTCAGCCAGTGGCAGGTCATGCATGACACCTGCCGTTTGCTCAGGCCCGTTATTTGTCAGTCGCCAGGAATACCGGATAAACAACGTCATTCCACTGCTTCATGTCCTGGAACAGATGCTGGTAACAATGGCTGGTCAGAGGACAGGAGACGTGGCGCCAAGATCTCACGGCTACATATGCCCTGTGGGAGCTGAACTGAAGGAGACGGAGGACATTAAGGCACAAGCAATGTGTAGTGAAATGGGTGTTTTTTACACACAGATGAAAGGAGAGGAGGAGCAGGTGCAGCCAGAGGAGCTACAGGGCGATGAGGAAGACGAGGCAGAGGACCCAGACACACCGTGGCAGTATGCAGTGGAGATAGAGGCAGGAAGCCGTTCCAAGTCGATTGCACAAATGGCCTGATGTATGTTCACTTGGTTGCATAGTGACATCAGAATTGTCACCATTCAGCAGAGGGATGACTTCTGGCTGTCCACCTTGTTGGATCCTTGCTACCAGTCCAAAATATGGGCCTTTTTTACACCCGCTGAGAGGGAGGACAAACTGAACTACTATAAAGACATCCTATGTAGACAGTTGGCCGCTGCCTAGCTACGCCATCATACATCCTCTTGCATGTCTGACCGGGGAGGCCCTCTGCGCTAATGTTCCTCTGCCATGGCGACTGTGGCAGAGTGGGGGGTAGGAGCAGTTCCAGCTCCATCAGCAGCAACTTGAGTCTAGAGTCATTAATAAGCAGCTTTCTCCATCGACCTAGTGAAGAAATTACTCCCCAGCAACAGCAGCAGCTAGACCTGGAGCAGGACCTGAAGCAGCAGGCGGTGGCATACTTGTACAGCCTCCTGCCACCCCACATTGAAGATCCGACTGGATTTGTGGTCGCAACTGGCAAAGTTTGTCATGGAAAAGCTGTCCTGACCCACCAGTAGTGTGGCATCAGAGCGGGTGTTTAGTGTGGCTGGGCCATTGTTGCCCCAAGAAGAACTCGCCTGTCAAGAGACTGACTGACCTTTGTCAAGATGAATCAGGTGTGGATCAGCCAGGATTTCCATCCACCAATGCCTGATACATTAGACTAGATCATCCATGGTGCCACACCAACACTTTGACAAAAGAGACCGGTTTCTTCTGGCTACCTGCCTCAGCTACTATTCTGATGCTGCCACCCGCATGATGCCACACATCTGATGCCAAGTGCTCCTTCTATTACCCACAATCTTCAGCTGGTACTGACATTGCCAGCCGCCTCTCCATTCTGTCACTGGGTAACTATGTGGTCTCTTGATGCTGCTGCCACCTCCACACTATGTCACCTTGCCACTCTGTGGTCTCCTGATGCTGCTGCTACTTCAACACTATGTAACCTTGCCACTCTGTGGTCTCCTGTTGCTGCTGCTGCCACCTCCACACTGTCATTGTGCCATCCTGTGATCTCCTCCTGATGCTGCTGCCGCCGCCACCTCCGCATTGTTCATGTCATTGTTCAACTCTGTGGCATCCTGATGCTGCTGCCACCTCCTCTTTGAGATTGTGCCATCCTGTGTCCTCCTCTTGATGCTGCTGCCTCAACTGCCACACTATGTCATTGTGCAACTCTGTGGCCTCCTGATGATGCTGCTGCCACCACCATCACACTCTGTCATTGTGCCACCCTGTTGCCTCCTACTGATGCTGCAGCCACCTCCACACTGTCATTGTGCCACTTTGTGGCCTTCTCCTGATGCTGATGCCACCTCCAGACTCTGTCATTGGGCCACTCTGTGGTCTCCTCATGCTGATGCCACCTCACTACTATGTCATAATGCCACTCTGTGGACTTCTCATGCTGTTCCCACCCTCCCCACTTCATGACTGGGCCACTATTTTGCCTTTTGGCCTGGCTGACATCATCATTTATTTGATCCTTCTTCTGACCTGTCAGAAGGAAGGAAAAATGAGACGCACAACTGATCCTGTCTGTGTAGCAGCTGTAAGGCCCGCATGGTCCCATCAGAATTGGCTTATGATTTGGTAGCCAAAAGCAGGAGTGGGTAGAAAACACAGAAGACATGCAAATATGCCATTCACATTTCATCTCTGTTTTAGATACACTCCTTTTTTTTGGCATTAGCAATACTGATGGACTATTGAGCAAATGCTGACCGAGTGAAGGCGGATGCACCACAGATGCGATCCATTTTTTGTGGGTTATTGTTCTGACGGATCAGAGGAAGGGCAAAATAATCAGTGGCTTCAACACAAACTTACTGCAGACATCCTCTCCACTCTGTCGGGGGTCTACTTTGTTTAAGTGTTTAATAGAGCAGGTTCTGTAGACATCTATGTGGAATCAGCTGCCGACGGTGTAAAAGGAGTGCACTTCTTCTTGACGCTAACATTGACCTGTAAGGCTGAATTCACACTTGAGTTATTTGGTCAGTTTTGGCCCCGTAACTGCCCAAATAAGTGAAGTGTGAAGTGATTCTAACAGATCAGAAGAACGGAAAAATAAACAGTGTTGTGAACACCGCCTTACTACTAACACCCTCCCCACTGTAATGGGGCTACTCCTTGATTTTGAGGCCACTTCATGGTTAAGTCCACATCGATAAATTAGAGCTGACACTAACATTGACCTGTAAGGCAGAGTTACCACTTCTGTGATTTGGTCAGTTATTTCCATCACTTATTGTGAGGCAAATTCAGAAGCCAAGCCTACACCCTGATTAGGTATCAAAAATATATTTGCACCTGTTTTGTCGGTTTGACCCGCACCTGCTTTGTCGGTTTGACCTGCACCTGCTTTGGGCTAACAATCACTGACCAGATAAGTGAAGTGAACGAAGTCTAATAGAGACACACTGTCATTCTACATTTAACAGAAGATTAATGGATTAAAACAATCGTTTTTATCTTGATCACTTGATGTCCTTATGTGTTCTTCTAAAGAGTCATTGGGACACCTGCAGAGGCATGCATCATTTTTTTATGCTTTACTGAAGGATTCTGTATGCATTTTTTTTTTGTTTAGCTAGATGTTAACTCGGACTGTTGGTGGCCTGCACAGTGATGTGCACAGCCATATATGTGACCGGATAGACACCTAGAAACATTCTCCCTAAAGTTTAACTGCAGGCTGGGATACACCTGATTTAACATGCTTCATGATGAATGAACTCAGATCAAAGCAATTTTTGGGGGAAAATTTGGCGAAGCGACTGGGTCGAATTTTTGAAAACTTTACTCATCTATACATTGGACAACAGACCAGCAGATTGTTGGGAAGGAAACGTTCCTACCTGACAATCTGCTGCTCTTTGGTGGAGAAGACTGCTGCATTTACATGCAGTGATCTTCTCCATAGTATGTGGAGAAGAGATCACTAATGCCATCGCTCTTACCCATACTGACCCATTGTTTGCCAGCAGCAGACTGTGATTACACAGCATGATCTGCTGCCAGCAAACTGTGATTTTTGTGTGTGCCCAAACAATTCGATTACTTAATGAACAAGGTAATTTATTAGTTAATCAGCGGTGCATTTGCACTGTCAGATAATCACTAACAAGTGTTTCTATGAATGCTCATTAGCGAATATCCATAGGATTCTCGGCCAATGTAAAGGGCCCTAAAATAGGATAAATGGAATAGGGAGATGAAAGCAGACAGTGCTGGGATTTTTAAAAATAATTTATTTTTTGTGCATTTTGTGTGTTTTGTGTTCCTTTAAAGAACTGTAATAAACTTGTTAGAACACATAGCAGACAGGATATATTTGCTCAAAAGCTTGGACCATTAACAAGTCTATAATCATTCCAATAACCATTCTGATTATCCTTATTGGTAGCAGGTTGAAATGGTTTGAATGGAAAAAAATGTGGCCAAAAAGATCTGCCAAACTTGTCTGTTTCTTGGCATGGCCATAATCATCATGGTTTCCAGCCATTACTAAACTGACACTTGTTTATGACTAATACAAATGTGTTTTCTACATTTTTGGAATGAAACAACCATCCTCTATGCTTCTCATATCATAGCTATGATATTGAAATGGCAGGCCCTATGTTTGATCATCATTTTCTACTAATTGCTTAACATGAAGCTCCTGTTAGCAGTATGATCAAAGAATATAATTATTATTCAACAATTCCCTAATATAATATTGTCATTATTAAAAACATTTCTTTGCAAGTGGATGTGATCCAGTAATAGCAACCAATGAAACCCGTTTGTGCAAGTGAACAGTTAGGTCTTAAAGTTGATGTATTTGCAGCAGGAAAAACGGGCAAATATTATGATCCAAATTAATTTGACAAGGGATAAAAAGGTGGTAGCTACTGGCAACTGGGTCAGAGTATCTTCAAATCCTCTCTCAGCATGATATGTCCTGTCACAAAAATAGTTTAGGCATGGTTTTAGAAACATAAAAAGTTCAAGGTACTGAATTGGCCTCTAAATTTCCCAGATACCAATCGATTAGTCTGAATTCTAATCAGGGGTGGGATCCAGCCGGTTCTCTCCGGTTCTGCCGAACCGTTTGTTGAAATCACAGCTGGTTCGCAGGACCGGTGAGAAGCAGGAATCCCGATCCGGTCCTGCAGCTCCCTGCACCACATCACACACACACACACGCCGCTGAACTTACACACACCGACCGGGCCGTTACGTAGTGAAGCAGTGAGACCTTACTGCTTCACAGCTCAGGAGCTCCCCCTGCTGGCCGCACTTCCTGCTGCTGGCTGCGGGAGGAGCTGTGAAAGCCCGGGAATCAGTCTTCCCTTGCACAGCCTGTAGCAGGGTCAGTGTGGGAGCCGAGCCTGTCATCAGTGGAGAAGGTAAGTATGCTTTTTTTTTTGTTCTTTGTTTTGCTCCCAACACTTCACCCCAAAGGGGGGGGGGGAATGGGTGATGGGCACAGCTACTGTGAGGGGGGCACAAATGATTGGATAATAAATGTGTGGGGGCCACAAATTATGGCAAAATTACTGTGAGGGGGGAATGATGGCAAAATTACTCTGAGGGGGCACAAATGATGGCATAATAAATGTGAGGGGGCACAAATGATGGCAAAATTACTGTGAAGGGGGAACAAATGATGGCAAAATTACTGTGGGGGGAATGATGGCAAAATTACTGTGAGGGGGCACAAATGATGGCAAAATTACTGTGAGGGGAGCACAAATGATAGCATAATAAATGTGAGGGGGCACAAATGATGGCAAAATTACTGTGGGGGGAATGATGGCAAAATTACTGTGAGGGGGCACAAATGATGTCATAATTACTGTGGGGGCACAAATGATGGCGAAATTACTGTGAGGGGGCACAAATGATGGCAAAATTACTGTGAGGGGGCACAAATGATGGCGAAATTACTGTGAGGGGGCACAAATGATGGCAAAATTACTGTGAGGGGGCACAAATGATGGCATAATTACTGTGAGGGGGCACAAATGATGGCAAAATTACTGTGAGGGGCAAAAATGATGGCATAATTACTGTGAGGGGGCACATAATCTGGGCATTGCTACTGTGAGGGGGCACATAATATGGCGTTGCTACTGTGAGGGGGCACATAATATGGCATTACTACTGTGAGGGGGCACATAATATGGCATTGCTACTGTGAGGGGGCACATAATATGGCGTTGCTACTGTCAGGGGCACATAATCGTGGCATTGCTACTGTGAGGGGCACATAATCTGGGCATTACTGCTGTGAGGGGGCACATAATCTGGGCATTACTGCTGTGACAGGAACAAAGGTGGGCATAATTACTGTGGGGACACAAGGTGGGCATTAGTACTGTGTGGTAGCACTTAGGGAAATGTCCTAGATTACCCTGCTATACATTGGCATGGCTCAGTCTTACAGGCCAGCACAGCGCCCCTGCTGGTGATATCACAGGGGCAGTCACCATCCCTTCCTTATGTGATTATTCTTTTTTTCTCTATCACCACAGGGACCTTGTTCTGGATCTAGTGGACATCACGCCGATGCCAGCGACACCCTGGATAAGGTAGGACCAGATTTTATTAGGACTGGGTAATTGTAGCCATGCATTGGGGTTAGGGATCTTTAACACGAGCGGATCCTGTGAGGCTAATCCGCTACGTGATAAAGAGCCAAGCCCAGCATCGGACAGCAGAGACACAGAGCAGTAACACGATTGATAACGCTCTGTGCCTCTCTGTGATCTTTTACAACAAAATCACAATGAGATAAAGTTGTTACTGTGATTTTGTAGTAAAAAAGATCAGTCAATCATGATACTGCTCCATGTCTCTGCTGTCCGGAATGGGGCTTGGCTCACTATCACGCAACGGGTTAGACACAAGGAAAAGAGCCCTCTGGTGAGCTGATTCGGTGGTGCAACGGGCCACTTGACTGGATTTTCCCCCCAGGACTAAGGTTGCCAGCCCTCCCTGCTGGTGAGTAAGCGGCGTGGCAGCGGCAGGAAGCAGCCAGAGCAGAGGCTGCCTAGAGTTGCTGACAGTCCACAGACAGGAGTCAGGACAGGTCAGGTCGTGTTAGGGACGGGTAGTGAGTGTGATCATGTGACAACAGATGGCAAGGAGGGGGCTGGGGGGGGGAGAAATGTAGAAATGTGACAACATGGAGGATGGAGGGGCCGGGGGAGAGAAATGTGACAACATGGAGGATGGAGGGGGCCGGGGGAGAAATGTGACAACATGGAGGGGCCATGTAGGAGAAATGTGACAATATGGAGGATGGAGGGGGCCATGTGGGGAGAAATGTGACAATATGGAGGATGGAGGGGGCCATGTGGGGAGAAATGTGACAATATGGAGGATGGAGGGGGCCATGTGGGGAGAAATGTGACAATATGGAGGATGGAGGGGGCCATGTGGGGAGAAATGTGACAGTATGGAGGATGGAGGGGGCCATGTGGGGAGAAATGTGACAGTATGGAGGATGGAGGGGGCCGTGTGGGGAGAAATGTGACAGTATGGAGGATGGAGGGGGCCGTGTGGGGAGAAATGTGACAATATGGAGGATGGAGGGGCCATGTGGGGAGAAATGTGACAATATGGAGGATGGAGGGGCCATGTGGGGAGAAATGTGACAATATGGAGGATGGAGGGGGCCATGTGGGGAGAAATGTGACAGTATGGAGGATGGAGGGGGCCATGTGGGGAGAAATGTGACAATATGGAGGATGGAGGGGCCATGTGGGAGAAATGTGGCAACATGGAGGATGGAGGGCCAGGGGGAGAGAAATGTGACAATATGAAGGATGGAGGGGGCCATGTGGGGAGAAATGTGACAACATGGAGGATGGAGGGGGCCATGTGGGGAGAAATGTGACAACATGGAGGATGGAGGGGGCCATGTGGGGAGAAATGTGACAATATATGTGTAGTGTATATGGTGTATTTATGTATGTGTACCATGTATATAGTGTATTTATATGTGCTGCATATATATGGTGTATGTATATGTAAACGTGTCGTGACGCGGCGTATATGTGTCGCGACGCTGCGTATCCACCGCGGAGTAGGGAACCTGTTGTTAAAAATTTGAATCCCACCCCTGGGTCTAATCCACTAGGGCCACCTCACAATGTACAGAATTTAAAGGATCTGCTGTTAACATTGTAGTGGTTGACACCACAGGAGCCTTTCAGAGGTCTTGTGGAGTCCATGTCTAAACAGTTCAAAACAGTTTTTAGCAAAACCTGCACATTATTTAGGCAGGTTGTTTAATGTTGGGGTTGATCAGTGTAAATGGTGACTTTTAGTGATGACCGAAGTATTAAAAAATTCAATTTGGCTGCTTCGACAAATTTTACCATAAAATCCGCTTTGTGATGAATTATTTTGTCACAGAGCACATTTCTTTATAAGTAGTGAGTGCAATGACAGGGAGTGGTGATTTTGCCGCTGCACGTCATTGCGCCCCTCAGATGCCGCATTCATTAATGATCGTGGAATCTGATATAAATAAGAGAGCGTAAAATAAAATAAAAAATGAAAATACTTACCTGATCAATTTGGTACTTATGGGCTGGAGGCCACCATCTTGCTTGAAGGTCTTGCAAGAATTCTCGCACAGCCCGAAATGACATCATCACGCCTGCCGACGTTACCGCGCCCGAGATTCCAGCAGAGATCATGAGGCAAGATGGTGGCAGCTGACCCGTCGAACGCAAGTGGCTCTTGTAATTATTTTTTTTGTTTTTGTTTTTCAAACTATTACAGTTTAAATCGATTCGCTACCATGAAGCACGAGAAATTTCAACTTTGTGGCAAATCAAATTTATCCTGAAATTCAGATCGAGGTCCACTTTGTGGACTTCGATTCGCTGATCACTAGTCACTTTAGTTGCTGACAGTCCCTGAAGAACATCATAGAGCAATCCCAATCTCCCCTCAGTTCTGCCACTCAGTGATTTGCTTCAGCTTGTAATAAAAGATTATCGGATTACAAGGTTATGCAAGGGACTTACTTGCTATGAAATTTAAATAGCTCCAAACCAAAAGTTTACTACAGATTAGCCTGTAAGGAATATATTGGGTTTGTATGGCATAGGCTTATAAAAATGAGATTCCTTAGTTCTTGATACCTTTTAATGGCTAACTGAAAAGATGACAAAAATTGCTAGCTTTCGAGATTATTCAAGTCTCTTCCTCAGGAATGTTATAACCTTGAGGAAAAGACCTAAGTAGTTTCAAAAGCTTGCAATTTTGTCATCATCTTTTCAATTAGCCATTATCAACCACTAAGAAATCTCACTTTATATCTTCTATTTACTGGCTAACATGGTACACAGATATTTGCACTTCAATGGAAAAAGCTTAATATACACAAATGCCACTGAATTCCTGTGCCAGGTAGAGAGGGCTAGGTTTACAGTATGCATAGGCACAGTAAGTACATGTCTATTAAAGCCCTTGGAGGAAGGGTGTCTGGTAAAGTGCTAATGTATATAATCTATGTATATGAATATGTGGCTGTTTTTTATTTATACTTTATGTGGTGAATGTAGCTGATATGAGTCTAATGAGCAACTCTACAAGGTCTGCATTAGTGATAAGACAAAAAATAGTTTACAAAAGATTTTCACCACACCCACTACACACTGCTCTACAATAGATGGTAATGTTGGGATCCTGCCTACGATATGCCATCATGGCTGAGCAGCCCGACAAGAAAACTCACCAATATGTAGTATATGCAAGTGCCACAGTGTAGTGTAGTGAGGTCCAGGCCCCTCTCACCTTGAAGCAGCTCTGCAAGTGGAGGTAACCAGTCCTGCTCACATTCTAGGAGGAAAGGTTGCTAGCAGCCATTTTAAATCATTCTTGGAGAACCCCTTAAAGGGAGTTCAGTACTTTGATTAAAAACATTACTATAGGCAGCAATCAGATAAGGGTGCAGCTTTGTAAAACAAATTTAGTGCAATTTTGGCTTCCAACTCCAAAGCTGGGATGTGTGGGAGGATCATCCTTTCTATGAAGACAAACCTGCTCTATCTCAAAGCATAGGCATTTCTACACATAATAAAGCACTTCCTAAATATTGTGTCCAGGTTGTGCTGTACTGTATCTGCTCCATTACCTTTTTTCCTCCTCCAAGCCCAATGACTGTGGGTTGGCAGATTTAAAACCAAATATATTATAAAGTTGCACCAAATCCTAATTGCTACTTGTTTTCAATCTATATATTTGCTGCTGTTACATAATAGGTCATGCTTTTTTATAATGCGTCATATCCTTTTGTGGTTTGTCCTTAAACCAATGACTGTAATGAAGAAAGAAATGTAAGTAGATAGAAGCCTCTCCTTAAGGCTTCATGCACAAATCTGTATTTTGCTGTCCACAAACCACGGATCCCCAAGGTCGGGTGCATACCAAACTTTTCATGCTTAGTAGTGATGAGTTAGCATGCTCGACCAAGTATTGTTCAGCTCGAGCATTGCTATGCTCGGTGCTCGGCTTTACTTGGCCGAGCACCACGTGTATTCGTCGCATTGCTCGAGCATTCTCCCCGCACGTTTGGCGCCTTCTAAGCAGCCAATCAAGGTCCAGGTAAGTAATTCCCCTCAGTGTAAGGCCATAGCCATGTTAGCTGTAAGCCTTACACGGATTGGCTGGCCGGAACACGTGATACCATTTCATATAGAAGCTGAGGTCCGGCGCTCGGCTCATTCAGCAACAAGGAGAGCAGACAGTAGGCAGGGACAGAAAGTGTTTTGCTCTAAACTTGCTGATTTTATTCCAAAAACCTTATTGAAAGACCTAACAGTCCTTTTAAGAACTGCTGTGTGTTTGACAGCAGTGCAGCACCTTATTTTTTTTTTTTTTTTTAAGAAGGGGTTTGCTTCAGAACGATCAGGGACAGGCGTCACCAGGAAGGGACAGTGCAGGGCTTGAAAACAGCTTTTTTAACTACCCAAACTTCTAAAAGACAGAAATATTTCAGATTAGTGACATCTACAATATGCCATCCTAACGCAGTGTGTGGGGAAGATATTATAAAAAGGGGCTTATTCACTACAGTGTGCCTGGTACTGAGATATTCACTGCACCATCATAAAGCAGTGTGTGGAGCAGACAATATAAAAGGGGCTTACTCACTACAGTGTGCCTGGTACTGAGATATACACTGCACCATCATAAAGCAGTGTGTTGGGCAGACATTATCAAAAGGGGCTTATTCACTACAGTGTGCCTGGTACTGAGATATACACTGCACCATCATAAATCAGTGTGTTGGGCATACATTATAAAAAGGGTCTTATTCACTACAGTGTGCCTGGTACTGAGATATACACTGCACCATCATAAAGCAGTGTGTTGGGCAGACATTATAAAAAGAGGCTTATTCACTACAGTGTGCCTGGTACTGAGATATACACTGCACCATCAGAGAAATTTTTATTTTTTGGGGAGATTACCCTAACTTGTGCCACATCTGTGTGTGCGTTCAATCCGCAACTGTTATATTAATTACTCCAGCAGAGAGTAATTTATATTTTGGCCACAGTTAACTAGTTTTGGGCACATCTGCGTGTGCGTTTAGGCCGCAACCGTATATACAGTATTCCAGCAGAGAATACATTTTATTTGTAACAAATTTGTATCCAATATAAAACTACATCCGAATACAGTGTGGATATTAAAAATTAATTATCTCTGGCCTAGTGTAGTGGCCAAAATCAGTATTTTTCTGTATACAGAACCTTACTGCATGTCAATACAGTGTGTATTGTAAAAATTACATTATCTCTGGCCTAGTTTAGTGTCCAAAATCTGTATTTTTCTGTATCCAGTACCTTTCTGCAAGTCAATACAGTGTGTATCGTAAAAATTTCTTTATCTCTGGCCTAGTATAGTGGCCAAAATCTGTATTTTTCTGTATCCAGTACTGTCCTGCATCAGAAAACGGTGTCTTTACCGGATGATAAAACAATTTGCTCCACATCTAAAGACAAAACCATTAATATGAAGAAGATGAGCACAAAGGGTCGGGAAAGTGGGCACGATGCTGATGTTACAAGCAGAGGCCGTGGCCCTGGGCGCAATGAAACTGTGCCTGCTGCCAGTGCACCAGAAAAAACAAGAAAAAATCCACCTTACCCAGCTTCATTTCCAACTTAGCTGTGCGATGCAGGACAACACTGTCCAAGTCGGACCAGTGCGAACAGATGGTCGGTTGGATTGCAGAAGATAATGCTTCCAGTCGGTTAAGCACCACCCTCTCTTCCACTAAGACCAGTCTCTGTTGCCAAGAGCCTGGTCAACCGAATCCTCACTCTTATCCTCCTTCCTCCCATCATATCGCATCTGGCCAAACAAGTGATTCCACACTCGGATATTCACATGATGACCTCTTTTCATCGCCAGCACGCTTGAAGAGGTACCTGAGATATTGTGCTCTGATTCCCAACCTCTTGAGCCTTCACAGTCCCAAGAAGATGACGGTGGTGAACCGCAATCATTCATTCACAAGGTGGATGATGATGAGACACAGTTGTCAATCACTGAAGTTGTGGTTTGGTTAAGTAAGGAGGATAAGCAAAGTGAGGAAGTGAAAGAGGAGGTGGTGGACGATTAGGTCACTGACCCAACATGGGAAGGTGAAAAGCCGAGCAAGGACAGCAGTACAGAGGAGGAGGGATCCGCAGCCACGCAACAGTCTGGAAGAGGCAGTGGGGTTACAAAAGGGAGACGTCGGCCCTCACCAAACAGGCCCGCAACTGTTACACCGAGCACCCCCATGCGTAAATCTACCTTGCCAATGGGTAGGTGTTCCGCAGTATAGCGCTTTTTTGAGGAAAGCGCAGAAGACAAAAGAGTGGTAGTCTGCAACCTGTGCCTTACCAAAATGAGTTGGGGCATGAACACTAGCAACCTCGCCACCACCAGCATGATCCGCCAAATGGCATCCAAGCACCCTAATAAGTGGACCAAATGCCTGGGTCCACACTCTGGGTCTGCGGGTCCCACCACTGCCTCCTCTTCCCTGTGTTACGCATTGCTGGCCAATCCCCTGTTGAAGGCACAGGCCCGGATGCCCCTTGCTCCCCTGCACCTGGACCTTCGCATGAACCGTCAGCAACAACATCCACTTCCCTGTCCCAGCACAGCGTCCAAATATCAATAACACAGGCATTTTAATGCAAGCGCAAATATCCACCAACCGTTCCACAGGCCATAGCACTAAATGCACAACTTTCAAAATTACTGGCACCTTAAATTTGTTGCCATTTAGGCTTGTGGACACTGAGGCCTTCCACAGCCTGATGTCGGTACGCAGTCCACAGACGCCGCTATTTTTCACTGTGTGCTGTGCCCACCTTACACAAGCATGTGTCCCAGAACATCACCCGTGCCCTGACCAACGCTCTTACTGGGAAAGTCCACCTCACCACGGACACATGGACAAGTGCTGGTGGCCAGGGACGCTACATTTTCCTGACCACACAATGGGTGAATGTTGTGTATCCTGGGATGGCACAGGTGCTAACCACGACCAGGATTGCGGGCCCTTCGTTCATCAGGGTCTCCGCCAGCAGCTATGTTACTGGCTCCAACCCCCATTTCTCCTCCTCCGCCGCCTTCTCCTCCACTTCCACCTCCAACAGCAGTTAGCCATCAGTTGCTTGCTGGAAGCAGAGTAGCACTACTGTGGGTAAGCGTCAACAGGCCATGCTGAAGCTGATCTTCTTAGGGGACAAACAGCACACCGTCGCAGAGCTGTGGCAGGGTATAAGGGACCAGACCAAGCTAGAAACAGGCATGATTGTGTCTGACAATAGCCGTAACTTGGTGGTGGCTTTGGAGCTTGGCAACCTGACACATGCCTAGCCCACGTCTTAAACTTAGTGGTTCAGCATTTTATCAAAACCTACCCCAATTTGCAGGAGCTACTAGTGAAGGCGCACCTCTTGTGTGCCCATTTCCGAAAGTCATCCACAGCTTCAGCCGGTCTGTCAACGCTGCAGCAGTGTTTGCGGCTTTCAGCTCTCCGACTGTTGTGTGACGCGAGCACGCGGTGGAACTCTATGTTCTACATGTTGGCCAGGCTTTGTGAGTAGCAGAAGGCAGTTTTGGAATACCAGCTGCAACAGGGTCGTCGCCTTTCCAGTCATCTGCGACTATTTACAAGTGAGGAGTGGGCATTGATGTCAGACCTATGTGAGGTTTTAAAAAGCTTTGATGAATCCACACAGATGGTTAGTGGCGATAACGCTATTATCAGCATAACCATGCCACTGCTGTGTCTACTCAAATGACCACTGCTCACAATTAAGGAGGATGCTTTGAATGTGGCAGATGAGGTAATGGGGGAGGAGATGACACAGGTTGATAGCCAGACCTCCCCCAGTTCGTCTTCTCAGTGTGAATTGGGCTATGAAGAGGAGGACCCCCACTACAAAGAGAACTTCTCATCTCTCATTCCTGTGGTGGAGAGGACAAGTAAAACAGTGCAATACCAAAAGGTACTTGTTGACAGATTGCTCCAAAATATTCCATCTGACAATGCAGCTGCCAGAGTCCATACTTCCTTAGGCAAACAAGGAAAGGAGACAAGGGGAACACACAGTATTTCTAACAGAGGCAGGGCAACACTTTCAAAGGCATGGGACACTTTCATGACAACCCACCAGCAACCTCACTCTGAAGCATGGCCTAGTGCTACAAGGAGGGAAACTTTTTGGAAGATGATGAAGGAATACATTGCAGACCGTGTCAGCATCCAAAATGATCCCTCAGTGCCTTACAACTACTGGGTGTCCAAGCTGGACATGTGGCATGAACTTGCGCTCTATGCCTTGGAGGTTCTGGCCTGCCCTGCCGCCAGCGTATTGTCTGTGTGTGTATTTAGTGCTGCTGGTGGCATTATAAGAGATAATTGTATCCGCTTGTCCACTGACAATGCTGACAGGTTGACTCAGATAAAAATGAACAAGTCCTGGACTGCCCCTGACTTGCCCACTCCACCAGAGGAAAGCTGTGCTAATGAGGAACAAAAACGCAATTTAAATGTATGCTTTATAAAGTACTCAATCCACAAGATTCAGATGCACCCTTTTCACAGCAAAAAAAGGGTGTATTTTGAATCTTGTTTTCTCATCCGCCTCCTCCTCCGCCTCCTCTTCTATATAGAATATATATGCCCTCACTAAAATGTTTTGTAGGGTTCATTCGGTTTCAGACCCTCACCTCTAAAGTTTTATATGGTCGGGTCACCTTTAGGCCATCACTGCAATGTTTAATGGTGTTCGCTCACCTTCAGGCCCTCACATCTACTGTTTTATACGGTCGGCTCACCTTTAGACCATCACTGCAATGTTTAATGGTGTTCGCTCACCTTCAGGCCCTCACATCCAATGTTTTATACAGTCTGCTCACCTGTAGGCCATCACTGCAATGTTTTATGGGCTTCACTCACCTTCAGGCCCTCACCTCTAATGTTTTTAAGGTCTGCTCACCTGTAGGCCATCACTGCAATGTTTTATGGGCTTCACTCACCTTCAGGCCCTCACCTCTAATGTTTTTTAAGGTCTGCTCACCTGTAGGCCATCGCTGCAATGTTTTATGGGGTTCGCTCGGCTTCAGGCCCTCACCTCCAATCTTTTATACGGTCTGCTCACCTGTAGGCCATCACAGAAATGTTTTATGGGGTTCGCTCGGCTTCAGGTCCTCACCTCCAATGTATTTTACGGTCTGCTCCCCTGTAGGCCATCACTGCAATGGTTTATGGGGTTCGCTCACCTTTAGGCCCTCACATCTAATGTTTTATTCGGTCTGCTCTCCTGTAAGCCATCACTGCAATATTTTATCGGGTTTGCTCGGCTTCAGGCCCTCACCTCCAATGTTTTATATGGTCTGCTCACCTTCAGGCCATCATTGCAATGTTTTATGGGGTTTGCTCAGCTTTAGGCCCTCACCTCTAATGTTTTATATGGTCTGCTCACCTGTAGGCAATCACTGCAATGTTTTATGGGGTTCGCTCGGCTTCAGGCCCTCACTTCCAATATTTTATACGGCCTTGTCACCTGTAGGCATCACTGCAATGTTTTAAGGGGTTCACTTGGCTTCAGAACCTCATCTTTAATGTTTCATATGGTCTGCTCACCTATATGCCATCACTGCAATGTTTTATGGGGTTCGCTCGTTATCAAGCCCTCACCTCCAAAGTTTTATTCAGTCTGCTCACCTGTAGGCCATCACTGCAATGTTTTATGGGGTTTGCTCGGCTTCAGGCCCTCACCTCCAAAGTTTTATATGGTCTGATCACCTGTAGGCCATCACTGCAATGTTTTATGGGATTCACTCAGCTTCAGGCCCTCACCTCTAATGTATTATACAGTCTGCTCACCTATAGGCAGTCACTGCAATGTTTTATGGGGTTCGCTCGGCTTCACGCCCTTTACCTCCAATGTTTTATACAGTCTGTTCACCTGTAGGCCATCACTGCAATGTTTTATGGGTTTCGCTTGGCTTAAGGCCCTCACCTCTAATGTTTCATATGGTCTGCTTACCTGTAGGCCATCACTGCAATTTTTTGTGGGGTTTGCTCTGCTTTAGGCCCTCACCTCTAATGTTTTATACGGTCTGCTCACCTGTAGGCAATCACTGCAATGTTTTATGGGGTTTGCTCAGCTTCAGGCCCTCACCTTTAATGTTTTATATGGTCTGCTCACCTGTCGGCCATCAGTGCAATGTTTTATGGGGTTCGCTCACCTTCAGGCCCTCACTACAATTTTTTATAGGGTCCACTCACCTTCAGGCCCTCAACTATAATGTTTTAGAGGGTAACCAGCAGGCCCTTGCTCCAAATGTGTTTGAGGGTCACCAGCAGGCCATTAATCATAACTTTTCAAGGGTGTGTATGATGTCCTCCTTTATGTGTAATAAAGGGTGTATTGGAGTGCTGGTTCCTTGTAATTTTTGCCAGCCCTTTCACTTGGTGCATAGCCTTTGTGAGTGTAGCAGTGTACCTGAACAATTGTAGCACCATGTGAATGAGGACCTCCTTTATGTGATATACAGGCTGTATCAGAGTGCTTCTTCTGTGTAATTTTTGGCAGCATTTGCACTGTATATACAATTGAATATACATGAAAGAATGTTTCCCAACAATTTCACCTCTAAAAATGTTTTAATTTTATTTGAGGGGGTGGGATTTTGTTGCTCTGTAAAAGTGGCTGACATCTGGGACAATATGTTTCCCAGCAGCGACATTGGAGTCCAAGATGTAACCAGATATGGTCTCCATACTGTTCCAGATCCATTTCGGTGGTGTTTCTGTCACTTTCAGACCCTTTCCAATGGACCAGGCACCCTCCCCTCATCCGAGCAGGGGGTTCCTGGTTGTCTCCCATTGACTTCCATTATAGTCGGGTGCTCGGCCGAGCGCACAAATATCTCTATGTGTTCGGACCAAGTACCCGAACACCCGAACATTTTGGTGCTCGTTTATTACTAATTCTTAGTAGTTGAAATGCCTATTCTTCTCCACAAAACAGACAAGAATAGGGCATACTTTAGAATTTGCAGGATGGACGCATGGATGGGGACAACACATGGATGACATCCTTCAGCTGTTGTGGTCCCATAGAAATGAATGGGTGCACGTGCAAACATCAAATAATGCAGATCTATTGTATTTGTTTAAGATTGTTTTTTCATGGATTCATTTGTAAAGAATGGTGGAGTATTGGTCTTTTTCATTCATCTAAAGTAGAGCAGAATCGATGTGCCAATCATTTCCTTGCCTCCTGTAGAGTTTGTCTATGACAGTTTATTACAAAAGTGTGTTTTCCTCAATTTGGATGGAGATTTTTAAAATAATGGGGAGAAAGGGGAGAGAAAAGACCTGGTACTGGTTTTGTTTTGTTTACACACAGCAGGCACTGAAGGGAAAAGTGACATGCATTGTTACACTCATAAAAATTGCTACTAGTCCCCCACGGACGTCCATTATGTCTCCAAGGTCTGTGATTTATAACGTAAAAGCTTAATCAAAAGAAATGCTGGCTGTGCCCAGTCAGGGATGGGTAGGCCAGTCAATTTAACTTTATGTTAAAATAAGAAAATAATTGGACAAAATGTATTTGAAATTGAAATCTGAAATGGCTTGTTGGCAATCTATTTCACATAAATACAGCCATAAATACACTTTTGAAAGCATTTCTCCTGGAAATGAATTATAAGTGTTAGTTGGAAATCAGTGATGAAAGTTCAAAGCAATCTATTTTTTAAAGGTATAGAGCTCCACTATTACAATTGTGTTGATTTGAAGACAGTCCCAATTAAACTGCAAATTTGTTAAATTGATGAATCATGACTGACATAATACAACCAAACAAAGAAAGGTGCTCAAATTCCTACAAAGGTCCTACAAATTCTCAATACAAATTCAAAGAAATATGGAATATTGTCCCCTGAAGTGGCATAGAGAACCAATTCAACAACCTCTTGGTTACTCTGCTCTCAGTTGGCTAGTAACTGCAAGAAAGACTAATGCTAATGTTGTGTTTTGTAATATGTGCTGGATCCCCAACATTGAACTCTTTCGTACACTTCTTATATACAAGATATGCAATTGCTATGAGCTCACTGAACCACATTTCTGGTATATTACAACAAAACCTGTTTCATACAACAACCTCAAACTGGTACCAAAGGAAAAGTCCTCTCTAAAAAGGGGAAGTTTAAGATTTGTCACAGAAAAATTAGGTTCAGATTAAAGATGGTTTTAAGGGGGGGAGGGGGGTTGATTACCCACTGTATATTTCTTGGCAACTTGAATACAGGCGATTAGTGTTGATTGCGAATATTCTAATCCCAAATTTTTTCGCAAATATTGACACTGAGAAAAATTGGTAAGATGTAGAATATAGTGCAATATATTCGTAATCATGAATATTCTAGATTGTTTTTTCATCAGTAACCTCCCTTCTTGCTTGTGGGCCAATAAGAAGGCTGCAATATATTTGTCAGAGCTTAGCAACATCCCTAGCAACCTATAGGAAAGTTGCCTACCCTTTTACTATATACAAAACTCCCCAGCAGCCATTTTCTGCAGTTTTTTTGTTTTGCAGAGAGAGAGAGAGCAGTGACATTGCTGTGCTCTGTGCGTTCATCTGGATCCTATTCCTTATCCAATTATATTAGATAGTTAGCTCATATATATAATACAAATAGTTAGTGGGAGATACTCAGTGTAGGTTAGATAATGATATAGTGTAGATGATAGGTTCCAGTGCAGGGTGTTAGGTAGTGTGATAGGAATTACTGTTTCTCTGCTGTCCATACATACATGTAACAGACATAGTGCTGTGAGGTCACAACAATACTTAGTGCCCCAATCAGTAATATCCACTCAGACCAGATGAAAATGTGAATTTGCATGTATTGCGCAAAAAATATGCATCATTAGTGTCAAAATCACAAAAATAATGACAAGATCACAAATTCTAGAATTCGCAAATTTATTGCAAATATTATGTGAAAAATTCACAAAATATCGCAAAAACTAATATTGCCTATGAAGATTATCACTATGGGTGATGAACAGGAGGTAGAACCGATACTTAATTTGTTAATTTTTTAGGGACTGTATTTATGAAGGACCTATGCCAGTGGATAAGGACATGGATACAACTGAGATCAGAGACAATGCTGGAAGGTTCCAAGAGGGAAAAGATGAGAGTTGGATGGAACCAGCCTAATAGTAATGTACTATATGCTATCTCCTCACCTCATTCAGTGGGTGGGCCGATGGCTGCCACATCAGGTTAGGGGACAAGAAGAAGATGTGTGCATATGCAAGTCCACATGGCTAATTGGAGGATTGGATTAGGGTACTACTCCTCCCTGATTCTGCAAACCCAAAGTGATTTCAACAACTGCTTTGGCAAAACCAGGGGCAACCTGTAACACACCCATTCATATGACCATAGACATGAAATCCCTTATGTTTAAGGATAATGAAAAAGATGTTTATAGTGACTGCTACCTATATGCATGGGTGGCATGCATATGACCATCGGAATGAAATCCCTTATGTTTAATGATAATGAAAAAGCTATTTATAGTGACTGCTACCTATATAAAATAATTACTGCTTATATAACGAGAGAGAGAGAGGCCGTGAGCGCATCTCCACAGTTCTGTAAACAGAAGACAGGGAGCATTGCTAGGGCCTAAAGTGGGCCAATTTATAGCTACTTTTCTAATAGAAATGTAAGATTTCAGTGAGTAAAAATGACAGTTACACTTAAAAAAAAAAAAAAGAAGAACTGGATAACCCCTTTAACTTTTTAATGCCTTCATGCACTATGGATGGTAACTGAACAAAGATAAATTGACCAAAAGAGGGATAAACTGGGTATGACAGAGAAATGCATTGCATATCCATATCAGACTCTCTGAAAATAATTTAGCAACTTTATCACTTCTCCATCTGGTTTTAAATTGGGATATTTCACTAACATTTCTTTTCCTTTCA
The DNA here is from genome assembly GCA_033119425.1 of Bufotes viridis. NCBI lineage: Eukaryota > Metazoa > Chordata > Amphibia > Anura > Bufonidae > Bufotes > Bufotes viridis. The sequence goes on along the minus strand of CM065591.1, from coordinate 293,716,557 downwards.
TTTCCTTTGAACGTTATGATTTTTTTTTACAAATTTTCTTTTGATTTAAAACTTTAGATTTTAGCTGAGCCAAGCCAATAATACACAGCAGGATATAACTGAAATTCCACTTGCAAGAAGGACTTTAATATGATACCACCTCACGCAGTGATTCTGATTTATGTACTATTTCTCACTTGTGGGCTAGGGATGATATCTTCTAGCCAAAATATCATCCAGACATTTTGACCCTTTGTGCCTGTTGCCAAATCCTTTAAATAACACAGGAATGTACTTAGCAACTTAAAAAAACAGCCAAATCAGAGACACGTTGATAATTTGTTAAGAAATAGTAAGGAAACAGAGGCAATTCTCCTATTAAATTCTAATTTCTAGTTGATATAATTGTTAACACTGGGACATATACAGCAACAGTTTTTTAAAAGTTAATTATTTCACATGAATTCCAGATGAATCTATGGAAATACTTAGTCATATTAAACAATGGTGTTTTTATTGATACATCTGGTATTGTTTCTACTCTAGTGTTGCCCAAGGGAATGATTTCCATATATTTGGCCACAACGCTGGTAAGTTTATTTTGAGAACGGTTGGATTGTACCTAGGTCGATGATTTAAATTGTTCATGTCTTTAATAATTTGTAGTATGGATTATCATTATCAACCTTCTAAATATTACTGAAGGAAAGTAAAAAAAAGTACTTGATAAAGTTTTTAGAGATGAGCGAATTTCTCAAAAATTCGACTCGGCCGATTCGCCAAATTTTTGGAAAACATTTGGTTAGATCCGAATTTATTTGCGGTGAATCTCGTTAAAAAACGACTATTTCTTGGCTGCAGAGAGCCATTATAGTGGTGTAGAACACTGTGCCTTGCAGTAACAGGCATAGGGAGTCTGCTGTGGTAGTGAAATAATACTGTGAGTCAGTATGACATGCAGATAACAGGCTCCCAAGTGTGATCGGCTACATCATCATCATTGAGTACTGTCTGCACGTCACTAATGTCCTCCTCAACCGTCTCTGGGTCCGGAACCGGACTGCTCACAACTCCAGCTCCCACGCCACTCTCTTCATCACTACTTTCCCGCCTACCCGAGGAAGTGGTGGATGTCTCCTCCACATCTTGGCTGGCCAGTAGCTGCTAACTGTCCTCTAGTAGCTTGTCCTCTCTGAAAAGTGGAGTCGAGCCAAGGGAATATAATACTTTTCGCAATGAGGGAACAGAAAAGGACAGAGGCAGGTTGAGGCAGGTTCCATGATGGAAGCAGGTGATTGGACCATGTGACCCAGTGAAGTCACTGAAGGTCCTTTACCCCCTTCCCGGCTGAAGACAGAACATGAGCCCGGTAACCGGCAGCTATGTGATCAAATGGAAGGGGTGAGTTTTTTTTTTATTATTATTTTTAGCCCTCTCTTGCCCTTTTTACTTTGCATTCTCTATTGAGAATGCTAATATTTTCCTTTATAACTATGTTATAAGGGAAAATAATAAAGATCGGGTCCCCATCCCGATCGTCTCCTAGCAACCATGCGGGAAAATCGCACCTGATCCGCACTTGCTTGCGAATGCTTGCGATTTTCCTGCAGCCAGATTCACTTCTATGGGGGCTCCGCTGTGTGAAAAACGCAGAAACTTCAGCATGCTGCGATTTTCACGCAACGCACAAGTGATGCGTGAAAAACAATGCTCATGTGCACAGCCCCATAGAAATGAATGGGTCCGGATTTAGTGCGGGTGCAATGCGTTCACCAAACGCATTGCACTCGCGTGGAAAACTCGCCCGTGTAAAAGGGGCCTTAGGCCTCTGCTACTCCCCTGTGCAGGGCCTGTCAATTCTCTGTCTGACATACTGTTAGATAAGATAAATAAATAAAAAGGAAATTAAAACACCCCAAACATTTCTGTAATTTTGTCAGTTCACCACACAACGACTAATGTTTTTTTTGTGTCACTAATAGACTCAAAAAAGGCCTTTAGAACATATAACAGCAACGCTGAACGGCAAATAGGCCTCGTTTTTTCCACCTATACACTCCACAAAAGGCTTTAGAACATATAACTGCATCGCTGAACAGCAAATATATTTTTCTTTTTTCCACTTATACACTCCACAAAAGGCTTTAGAACATATAACTGCACTGCTGAACGGCAAATATATTTTTCTTTTGCCACTCATAGACGAAAAAAAGGACTTTAGAGCATATAACTGCACCGCTGAACAGCAAATGTATTTTTCTTTTTTCCACTTATACACTCCACAAAAGGCTTTAGAACATATAACTGCACTGGTGAACGGCAAATATTTTTTTCTTTTGCGGCTAATACACGCCAAAAAGGGCTTTAGAACATATAACTGCACCGCTGAACAGCAAATATGTTTTTCTTTTGCCACTAATACACGACAAAAAGGGCTTTATAACGTATAACTGCACCGCTGAACGGCAAATATATTTTTCTTTTTTCCACTTATACACTCCACAAAATGCTTTAGAACATATAACTGCACTGCTGAACGGCAAATATATTTTTCTTTTGCCACTAATACACGCCAAAAAGGGCTTTAGAACATATAACTGCACCGCTAAACAGCAAATATGTTTTTCTTTTGCCACTAATACATAACACGACAAAAAGGGCTTTAGAACATATAACTGCAATGGGCTGAATGGCAAATATATTTTTATTTTGCTATTAATTCATGACAAAAAGGGCTTTAGAACATATAACTACACTGCTGAACGGCAAAAAAAATTCTTTTGCCACTAATATACACGACAAAAAGGGCTTTAGAACATATAACTGCACCACTGAACAGCAAATATTTTTTCTTTTGCCACTAATACACGACAAAAAGGGCTTTAGAACATATAACTGCAACACTGAACGGCAAATAATTTCTTTTGTGCCACTAATACACGCCAAAAAGGGCTATAATTTTCACACTTCACCACGCAACGGCTAGTAAGCCCTTTTTTCCCACTAATACAAGCCAAAAAATGCTTTAGAACATATAACTGCACCGTACATGGGCAAATAAGACACAAATATTTCCTTGTAATAAACCCTGTTAATGGCTGTATCAAACAACACTTGCACCCCAATAACAAGAACGGTTTACTGGAATTACAGAGCTGTATAATGGCAATTTGGATCCCCAGTCAGTGCAGCAAGGTGTAATAGGATTGTTCCTATTGCCTAGGCTGTAAGCTCCCCTACTGAACCCTGTTCTACAGAAATGCTTTGAAATGATTCCTCCTTATCCTTTCCCTACACCTTGAATAATCTTTCCCTGAACTTGAAAATAGTTTTTTTTAGCACAATGAAGTCTTTCCTAGCACTGTCCCTAGCACCTGCTGATGTTTCTTCCTGCACTAAGTACACTGGAAAATTACAGAATACAAAATGGCTGAGGGTATTTATCGGTCTGTGACATCACAGAGCTGGCTGGCTGCTGATTGGCTACATGAATGGCATTAGGGGTGATCCCGCGTTCCCACAGTTCCTTGCTCCATGTCCTCACACATGCAGCAGCCATTTTAGGAAAAATGCGATTCGTTACGACGAAGCGTGAGGAAATTCGGATTTGGTGTGAATCGAATTTTTCCTGAAACTCGGATCTATTTCCACTTCATCAACTTCGATTTGCTCAACTCTAATCATTTTCATCCTGAATGCTGTGTATTATTTCTGGTGCACATATTCCATACACATCTAAAGAATTTCTACTGATACCCTAAGTGTCTTGATAATAGTTTAATTAATGTGAACTCTTAGGTTTTTTTAGATGATAATGCATGTCCTTGCTTTATATACAATTAAACATCATCGAAATAAGAGCCCAAGCTCTCTAAATTCTTATATGACAACCCTTACAAATGTGAGGTGGAAAACTGTTGGTCTCTATGACTCTGTAGGTAGCTTCTCTGTCTCTGTTTCTTTAGCGAGTTAGTTCTCAAGTGCATATTAAAAACCAACATTGTAAAGGCTAGTAATCTATTGACTGACATGTAAATAATGTTAAAAAGTGATTTTTCTGTTACATCATTGATACAAACATACGTACAACCATACTAAATAAGCTCTTAAGATACTGGTGGTCTATGCCCTGTCATACATTCCTGTGTTCTGGCTTTATATAATCAACTCTTTCTTAGCCATTTCAGATGTATTATGGTGTAAGATAGCAGCATCCTCTGTTATATATATTTTATTATAATTTATTGTATTTGTGGACAATACCATTAGCATGATCTGTCATTAAATTACGATTATAAATATAAGGTCTGCATCGGATCTAGTCAATACTGCCCTATATTTACATTGATAAAACTAACCCAGTTTATCCTGGGTGTATGCACAAAATGTCTTTATAGCATAGGAACTCTATAAACTATTATTTGGAATATTACACTATGTTATAGTGAGCCACCATAATATGGCAGCCATGATCTTTCTATGTCAAATTTTGTTTCAACATTGTAATCTAGGAATGCCTCCATATGTACAGTAAAATTTCATAGAGAATATATATTTGTCTAATCAGCCACAGTTTTACACCTGTGAGGACATGTTCCCGAAGCTGATAATGCTCGCCTGCAACTTGATTAACATCTAAGTCAGCCCCAGGGGTGGACTGGGAACTTAAAGCGGCACTGGAAAAAAAACAAAAATGTAATCTGGCCCCATGTTGTAGGCAGGTCTAAATTGACAGAATGTGGGCATAATAATAAGGAATGGCCAACAGAAGTAGTCAAGGCCTACAATACCATAGTGCAGCACCAAATAGATGGAAGCACAAGTGCAGAAGTTCTGCCAGGTAGTAGTGCATCAACAGTTGCTGCTCTGGAAGTAGATCCTCTGTGTTTGAGCTTATACTTGGAGCAAGAGTGCAGATGTGAAGTTGTCAGTGCTGGTCGGGGTCTCTGGCCCTGTCAATCAAGTGGCAGGGGGAGCATCTTCAGCTTCGGGGACAGTCCATAGCAGATGAATAAATCTTTTTTGATAAGATGAGTTGATTTGCACCAATCAATTCTCTAACTACTCCACAAACTTCTATGGGTGCTGTTTTATAGCTCAGAGAAACTCAGACTTTCAATATTGTTGCACTATGGATGTGTAAGTGAGTTCTATGAATGTAGTAAATACAACTACAATGGCTGACTAAACACAGCTAATTTAACTGAATATAAGAGCTTGGTTACAAAAGTATCATTAAAGCATCCATCCCACAAATAATATATTTAAAGTTAAAGAATAAGTGAAATGAGGTATATTTGCAATGTGAATGCATTAAAAATAATGTTTATTAGCCAAAAAGCCAAGATAACATAGTGGTGTTAGTGGAAGCATCCACTAGTTTTAACACAACAATAGCTGATCTCAGGGAGACCAGCTACAAAAAACACCGCAAAGCCTCACTTAAGAGTCTCAACACAGCAATCCAAAGTGCAAAGCTCCTTGGGAAACAGGAATATGCAAAATAAATGTGGAGCCCCAGTTATGGGTCTACAACACAATGAAAGCAAGATATCCCTCAAAGGAAGGAAAACCGAGCAAAGGGGTGTCTCCATTACATAGATCACCAAAACCACCATATTAAGTGGCCCCTATGTCAAGATCCCACTTTTTTACAAGCTTTAAGGATGTGACAGGGAAAACCTAAGCCAGTTATCCATCCACAGACAGCTGTTTCAGGGTGTTGCCCCTCATCAGTGCAGAGTAGGATTCTGGCTAACCGGGAGTAATGCCTTGAAAACTACTCAAACACAACAATAGCTGATCTCAGGGAGACCAGCCACAAAAAACACCGCGGTGCCTCACTTAAGAATCTCAACACAGCAATCCGAAGTGCAAAGCTCTTTTACAATTTTTTTTTACTAATGTGGCCAGAATCCTGCCTGCTGGAGAATGAAGACACAGGTTTTAGGAAGCATCAGAAAAACTAGGGGGTGCTACCAATTATTCCAATGTAAGTTATTTCAACAAATAAACACTTTTTTATGCAATCCTATTGCAAATGTATTTTATTTTATTTTTTACTTTATAATATTTAAAGTTTTAAAGATCCACCTCTAATGAGTGCTCATTCCCAACCTATTATGAAGGCAGGTCCATTCTACTAACATGCATGACTGCTTTGAGTTTTACATATGAACATGTTTCTCCATTAAAAGAAAAGGTTATTGTTATGAGGTATGGTCATGTGGCTCCAAAGTTTGGCAAAATAATTACATGCAAGAAAGGAAAAGGATTAAAGTTACATTGAATCTATTTTTCCATAGTAATCTACTTTGTGAGTAATCTCCTGTTGCAAAAAAACAGAGCAAAAAGAAATTCAATTATGAAAAAGGAGTCTGGAAACGACTCATTTTCTGCTATGAATTTCCTCTTTTCACCACAAAAGGTTCTGGTTTCTCCTTCATCATCTTTAGCTTCAATGTGTAACATCTGGTTATTCCTTTACTTCAAAATGTCAGAATATTGTTTTATTTAATGTAGCTAAAACCAGGTGCAATATAAATAAATCTCCACTGGGTAGTAGTCCAACAGCTCTCATGTTATAATTTGTTACAGAGATATGTCCTGGAATGATCTGCACAGTTTGTTTGTACTGCCTTATCTGTTCACTCAGCCAAAACATCTATTATTTTCATGATGTAGCCGCCTTGCAAACATTTATAAATTGGGTAAAAATTAGACACAAATGGAAACAGACTGTGTCCTAACCAAATCCAAGCCTGCATACATAAACGTACTAGTGCTTAAATTTATGGATTTAAGCGTTTCACAATACTAGACCATACTGAAACATTATCCACAAAAAGATATTTCCAAAGTTTATGTCCACATGAATGTATGCCCACCTTGAATATTTTACAGTTAGCAAGGAAAATCAATTTACATAAAATTTGATTTTAGCAGTGAGTATGATTAGCTATGTTAATTAGTTCCAGTCCAAATTTATTACTGCAAACTTTTTAAAAAGTTGCAAAAAAGTTGCAAGCTCACTCCAGTAGGGGAAGTGGCCTAGAAAAACAAAGGCCCTGATTTATATAGACTGGCATATGCTATGCCAGTCTTGATAGGGTCTGCACTGCCAAAGGAGGCATGTAATTTATGACAAAGCCTGCGCTGTATCATAAATGACATGTCTACTCCAGAAGTCCATGTGGCAGTCTAAAATCTATGGCAGATGGCCCCACCCATGTCCCACTCTCGCCAAGCCCCTTTTTCCAACCTGGCAAGACCGGATTAAAAATGCCCATTGCGACTAAAAAAGACTTGAGTTTGTGACTTTTTAATGCCAAAAAAGGCGTAGATGGAATCATAAATCCCCCCAAAGTGTTAGTTCTAAAGATGCACTAAATTTAACAAGCAACATTTGACATTTCAAAAGCCAAAGCAACCAAGCAATATTACCATCATGATAAAGTTTCCCCACTGTGTTGCTTAATTTGACCAATTCTTTGTTACAGTTTTTACTAGAGCTCTACCGGCTTCAGAGCTAAACTCACTATGGTGGTCATTTATGAACAGATATTCGCCACTTTTGTGGCATACATCGGGCACAGATTCTGTCACATGCCATGTTGTATCAGAATCTGTGACTACTTCCCTGCTCATGCCAGGGCTAAAAAAGGGGATGTGGCTGGGGCTTCCGGACCGTCTCATTCATCATTTTCTATGTCTGGTTTAGGAGAAGAAAATGTTCTAAATGTAAGAGCAAGAAAGCCGTCTTACATTTAGAATCAGCGGTGGATACGCCGAAACTATGTACAGGCTGGCACCTCTAGATAACTTCGGAGATTCACCGCCAGCACAAGGGCTTTTTAAGACCGGCATCTATAACGCCGGTCTTAATAAATGTGCCCCTATATTCTTGTTGGTTAAATGATTGCACAGAGCTGGTCATTCTAGGAAGTGTATTCTCTGCATCTAGTAATGTATAATAATATGCTAGCAAAATTGTCCTACTACACTACAGGGACTTGCAATTGTTAGAGGTAGGTCTGATGATGAGTAGCTTTTTGACTGTTGCCAATAATAGCCTGATTAGTAATGCAACATATTTGCAATCCCATTCAGCTTTTTATGTATATTGTATCTTTATGTAACCTCTAAAGTTAAAGGTGAATATCACTTTAATCTGTTTTTATTATAGCGAGATATATCTCAACTCACCACTCAATTACTCATTCACACATTTGCCTTGTGATAATGAGGACACATTTTGTGTTTTTAAACATGCCAAGTGATGATTTTATTAGCATGTTTGTGAACTTAGCTGGGACGGTAATTTCTACAAGACAGCAATATTATTCTTAAAGGTATTTTTCCGATGTTGAATATTGATGACCTATCAGGATAGGTCATCAATACCTGGTCAGCGGGGTCTAATTGAGAAAACCCTTCCTCTTCCTAGGCCAGTATCATCATGTTCATCGGTCACATGGCCTAGGCGCAGGTCTGTCACATTTAAGTAAATAGGGCTGAGCTGCAATACCAAGAACAAACACTATGCAATAGATGAGGCTGTACTTGGTAAGCTGCGAAAGGCCATGCTGTAGCCTCTTCAAACAGTTGATCAGTGAGGGTGCCAGTTGTCGAACCCCACAAATCAGGTATTGATGACCTTTCTTGGGGTAAGGCCATCAATATTAAAGAAAACCCCTCTTTAATTTTATATTTTTAATTTATAGAAGAAGGGTGTAACGGTAATAGGGTACTTTGTTACCATTTAGCTAACTGTAGAGAAGATGCTGTGGCAGATGAGCAGTTTCCTGTTTTACCTTAAAGGGATATTCCCATCTTGGACATCGGGGCATATTTCTAGGATATGCCACCAATGTCTGATTGGTGTGGATCCCACCTCTGGGACCCTACCTATACTTAGAATGGAGTCTGCAAAGTGCAAGAGAGTGTATAGTGCATATAGTACAGGGATGCCCTCCATGCATTTCTATAGGACTTTGCGAAAATAGCCGAGCTTGGCTATTTCTGTAAGCCCTATATAGGTGAATAGAACAGTGGCAGTGCTTGCATTTTGCGCTTCTTTTTATTGATTTATAAGAAATTCAGAAACTGAATAAATCGCATAGTGTACATTGGTTCATCAGATAACAGTACATCATGTCAGGCTGGACCTCGTTAGGAAGGAGGTAGAAGGAGAGAACCATATATATAACAAGCATAATATCAGAACTACAGAAGCAAGGAGGAAAGCCCCTTCTCGAATAAGTATACATCTAATTGACATTTATGTACTTGTATGAGTCACAAATATATAATTCCCAATAAACACTGAAAAACATAAGCATAATTAAGAGCGGGAGGGGGGGGGCAGGAAGAAGAAGAAAGTGTGGGGGGGGGGGGCATGAGAAGCATGGCCAAATTATGTATATTACACTGTGTTCAGATAAGGTGCCACAAGTTGTTTTTGTAGAGTGCTGTTACAACAGGAGAGGCAAGACCCAGGAATTAATGTATCAATCCTAGGACCGCAGGTCCTTGTACTGTGTGTCCATTTTCATGTAGTGTACCCCCTGAAAGGGGCTCAGGGGGACCATACTGTCTTAAAGGAGGTGTGGTTCTTTGAGTACCATTTTGCCAGTTCTTCCAGATGGAACACATTATTAACTTTGTCTATCCATTGTACCACCGCTGGGGGAAAATCTGATTTCCAGTAAGTAAGCATAACTATTCTAGCTGTGTCGGGGGAAGAGCCACATCTCCAGCAGCTTGGGTCATAGTTGGGGTTGTACTTATTGAGAGTTACAGGGGTGAGGTGCCATCTTGTTAAGATTTTATATCCATTTTCTTGAATTCTCACACATTTGGAAGCTAGTTTGGGAGATAGAAAGAGTGACTGCCTTTTCTCAGGGGGGAATTTCTTCCCTAAGTCCGTTTCCCAAGCCTGTAGGAAAGGGAGTATGTTGTCGGGCTTGGGGTGCAAGATACTATTACATGTCTGCAATATCACCTTTTTAGGTATGTTTATTTGGGAAAGAAAGGTTTTTAACCAGGTTAATGGTCTGGTAAGGTCTGGGGCATTCTACAACTGTTTAATTTCAATGGGACTTCCAAAAATAGCGGAGGTCACTCCTCAGCTATTTTCAGCAGACCCATAGAAATAATTGAAGGGCGGCCGCGCATGCATAGTGTGCCTTCCTACACTTTGTAGGCTCTGTTCTAAGTACAAGTAAGGGTCACAGAGGTGGGACCCGCATCTATCAGACATTTGGGGAATATCCTAGCGATATAACCCAGTGTTCAAGATCGGACATCCCTTCAAGTTTGGGCTATTTGTTTCAATGCATAGCTACTGTACTGCAAATGATAATCTCCAGTGTCCTCAATATTGATTTAATTAAAAACTCATCCAACAGGCACTGTTAAAAGAGTCATCATTGATGTGATAAAGCCATTATTGTCTTTACTTGAGGATGATGGAGGGTATATTGCTCATTTTGTTGGTGTCTGTCCTGCACCTCCATGCACCTTGCAAACAAGGTAAGCTGAACAATCCTGACGAGAATAGGCATTTATATCACAGGGACGGCCATGTGCAGTCCACAAAATGCGGAACACACATGGTCGGTATCTGTGTTTTGCAGATCCGCAAATTCTGGACCAGAAAAAAATAGCAGGCGTCTAAATTGACCCTTATGCAGTTAATTTTAAAAAAAATATATGTATGTGATCATATGGAGCTGTCAAGTCAGTTTAGGTTATAGCAATGTGTGTTCAGCACTAAAGTGGACAACTTATTAAACTTCTAAATACTATATTTGAATTCAAGAAGTTGAGTTAGTCTCTTTTAACATTATCTGTCTTCAAAAAAAATCTTAATCCAACAAATTTCTTAGTGAGCAAGGAAAGAATGTTCTAAAGATTAGACTGAAGTTTGGATCAGATATCATTTTAATTGCAGTTATACATTCTTGGACTTCTTTTAAATCCACTGGCTGGACAGAGGTACTTTTGTTGCAATCTTGGATTTGTTACATGATCTATTAGATCAAGATAACAAACAGAAAGTACATATTTAATGGAAAAAAAATGAAAATATAATAAAGGAACATTAAAGGTGCTGTCCCTAGGGATATTTTTAGATAAAGGGCAGCATGGGCTAAAAAAAGATAAAAGTGACAGATACAGAATGCAGATGCAGAAAAAAAAGATAAATTCAGTGTGCTTTCCACATACATATGTCCGTTCCGCAAAAGAAAGAACATGTCCTATACTTGCCTGCAAAATGCAGACTGCAGACCCATTGAAGTCCATGGGTCCACACAAAAAAAAATGCGGATCTGCTGTTTGCAGACCAAAAAATTCTTACGGTCATGTCTTACTTACCTCATCGATCTGTTCTGCTATCATTCTGACGATTTACTAGGTCCTTACTGGTCTCTGCTTCCTAGTCTGATAGTAACATAGTATATAAGGCCGAAAAAAGACATTTGTCCATTCAGTTCGACCTGTTTCCTGCAAGTTGATCCAGAGGAAGGCAAAAAACCCCTGTGAGGTAGAGCCAATTTTCCCCACTTAAGGGGAAAAAATTCCTTCCCGACTCCAATCAGCCAGTCAGAATAACTCCCTGGATCAACGACCCCTCTCTAGTAGCTATAGCCTGAAATATTATTGCGCTCCAGAAACACATCCAGGCCCCTCTTGAATTCCTTTATTGTACTCACCATCACCACCTCCTCAGGCAGAGAGTTCCATAGTCTCACTGCTCTTACCGTGAAGAACCCTTTTCTATGTTTGTGTACAAACCTTCTTTCCTCCAGACGCAGAGGATGTCCCCTCGTCACAGTCACAGTCCTGGGGATAAATAGATGATGGGAGAGATCTTTGTACTGACCCCTGATATATTTATACATAGTTATTAGATCTCCCTCAGTCGTCTTTTTTCTAGAGTGAATAACCCTAATTTTGATACCCTTTCGGGGTACTGTAGTTGCCCCATTCCAGTTATTACTTTAGTTGCCCTCCTCTGAACCCTCTCTAGCTCTGCTATGTCTGCCTTGTTCACGGGAGCCCAGAACTGTACACAGTACTCCATGTGTGGTCTGACTAGTGATTTATAAAGTGGTAAGACTATATTTTCATCACGGGCATCTATGCCCCTTTGATGCAACCCATTATCTTATTGGCCTTAGCAGCAGCTGCCTGACACTGGTTTTTACAGCTTAGTTTGTTATTTATTAAAATTCCTAGATCCTTTTCCATGTCAGTGTTACTGAGTGTTTTACCATTTAGTATGTACGGGTGACTTGCATTATTCCTTCCCATGTGCATAACTTTACATTTGTCAGTGTTAAACCTCATCTGCCATTTCTCTGCCCAAGCCCCCAATCTATCCAGATCCCTCTGTAGCAGAAAACTGTCCTCTTTAGTGTTAATTACTTTACACAGTTTAGTGTCATCTGCAAAAATTGATATATTACTGTGCAAGCCTTCTACAAGATCATTAATAAATATATTGAAGAGAATAGGGCCCAATACTGACCCCTGAGGTACCCCACTAGTGACCGTGACCCAATCTGAGTGTGTACCGTTAATAACCACTCTCTGTTTTCTATTACTGAGCCAGTTACTTACCCACATACAGATATTTTCTCCTAGTCCAAGTGTTCTCATTTTATATACTAACCTTTTATGTGGTACAGCGTCAAATGCTTTGGAGAAGTCCAGATATACGACATCCATTGATTCGCCGCTGTCAAGTCTAGAACTTACCTCCTCATAGAAACTGATTAAATTAGTTTGACATGACCGATCCCTCATGAAGCCATGCTGATATGGTGTAATTTGCTTATTTTCATTGAGATACTCCAAGATAGCATCTCTTACAAAACCTTCAAACAGTTTACCCACAACAGATGTTAAACTTACCGGCCTATAATTTCCAGGCTCTGTTTTTGGACCCTTTTTGAATATTGGCACCACATTTGCTATACGCCAGTCTGGTGGAACATTCCCTGTCAGTATGGAGTCCGTGAATATCAAAAATAAGGGTCTGGCTAGGACATCACTTAATTCCCTTAGGATACGGGGGTGTATGCCATCCGGTCCTGGCGATTTGTCTATTTTAATCTTTTTAAGTCGCTGCTGTACTTCTTCCTGGGTCAGACAGGGCACTTTTAAAGGGGAATTTACTTTTACATTTTGCATTTCATCTGACAGTTTATTTTCCTCAGTGAAAACAGTGATAGACATACAGGAAATGACATTCAGCCAATCACTGGTTAAATAAGGTCATCATTAAAGTCATGAATGGCTGAGAGGGCATGTCCTGTCATTATATGTGTGTTGAGCCTGGGTGTGGAGGTGAGAAACCAGTAAAGCTTACTATGCTACTATCATTTTTATAACCAAGTCCACTCCTTTTTAAAAATGCATTCTACTGGGCAATCCCTTTTAAACCTAGAAAAAAATTATAAAAGTAAACAGAAGTTTGACATTCCCATTCTGTCTATCAATCTGAAGGATTTCTGGCTGTTCTGAGCAAACAAGGGGTTCATTTCCTGCTTATTCTCATTTGGATGATAAATGGCTGAGAAGGTGGAGCTTGATGAAGGGTGGAGCTTAACAATTATTTGGATCCTACTGTAGATATGGCTCCTGCTGCAGACAGCTGGCTTACAGCCAGATAGAGCATTGATTATTTGGAATTGATGATCCTCTGGGACACCTAGGAAAAAGGTCTGTATGTTTCTTAGTTTGAGTTGCATTTGGCTATATAATAGGATCAAAGAGAACATTAAGGCAGGGTGAAACTGTTTGAATTTTTTTTAATTTTTCCATGTTAAATGTTCCTTTAAAAATTAAAGCATTGGCTAAGCTTAAGTACACCAACTATTTTCACATGCTTAAGAAAATGTTTGGAATTTATATAAAATGCATTTTGCTATTCCTATAGATTGATCGTGCTAAACTGGTCCTATTTTTGTTAGCATTGTATAAACTCCTGCTAAACAGGAACAGAATTTTTAGTGAATTTTCTATGTTTAATGTTCCTTTAAAAATGAAAGCATTGTCTAAGCTTGAGTACACCAAATATTTTCACATAAACCAGCATATACTTAAGAAAAGGTTTGGAATTTATATAAAATGTTTTTTCTATTCCCATAGATTGATCTTGCTAAACTGGTCCCATTTTGTTAGCATTGTATAAACTCCTGGTAAACACAACAATAGTACCAAACAATGAAATAGTCACATTATGTATCACAGACATTTAGTCTCATAACAAGCACATAATTATAGACAATGATGCCATTTTAGTCTAAAGAGATCACTAATATACAGCACAGTAAAGTTTAGCTGGACTATTTTAGCAATAAAAATTAAGAAAAAAGAAAAACTAGAGCAATTTCAAAGCAACCTCCAGGAATTAACGTGGGACCTGAACCTAGTCTTTGAAGAATCATAATGAATGATTTTTATTTTTTTGAAGTAGGGAAAAATAAAGAGCAGAACATACGCTTTCTATCTGTGCAGCACGGTAGCTGATTAAAAATGCTAACAACCAAGATTGTCCAACAACCAGAAGCTCCCAGGAGACTCATTCACACAGATGGTGATTAGTTTACGATGGCCAGAACAATCACTAGTACCATGTTGCAGTAACACCCACGGACTATCTGTCACATTCCCTAGAGGCCAATAAAAGCTGTTTGCTTCATACACTTAACTTCAACCATAAGCTTTACAAGCATCTCTGATACATTTTCAATCACTTTCTTCATAAAGCTAAACATTCCCTTTAGCCGATCCATGTTTGTGTTTTGAAATTCTGTAGGCCTGTTCTGCAAACGATTAGTATTGGTACTGTAGAGTCAGGGAGCTTTATTAATGTTTCACAACAGAAGCCATGCACAGATGGAGACATTTGCGCCACTATGTCTGCTAGGGTTCCATCAAACACTCCTGTGGCTTTAACCTCATGTAATCCATCAGCACTCCCTACGGAAATTAAGGATCAATACTTTCCCGTAGCGAACCACTGAACACTTGCATTACAAATTGTTTATCTGCAACACACTAATGTTACTAGGCCTTCTTTCATCCACTAAACATTTATAGATAGGTTACGTCTATATTTATTTAGTTTCATTGTCATTTTTGTTACTAGAGTTTTGTGACTAAGAAACTGCCATTAAGTAATCTAATTCAAACACCATGAAGATAGTAATGTATAAGAGATCCTCGTAGCTTTTTTTAATGCACACCTTTAATTTCAAATTCCGTTTAAATATCATTGGAGGTGTTCTATAAACTTGTGTAAGTTTTCCTTTTTTGTTTGGCTTTAAAGTTTCAGTAGGCTGGTTTTAAAGTCAGTATAAAACTGAGTCTGCTTTATAGAACTTACCAGAAGCCATTTGGTTCCAGGAGAAGTACTAGTGGGCTCAGCATGCATGTTGGTATTTGCATCCCTTGATCTGATGAACGCTGTATGGCACCAGACGGGGTTACAAGCAGAGTGTATCTGGCATGCATGCTGCACCTGCACTCCCTGGATTTTGTGTGGCTGATATGGCCCATAAAAGGTAAGAATTAATGTTAGGGACCACTCGTAGAGGCAACCGTGAAGTGGTGGGTGGCTTACATAATTTGGCCAAAATATAAACTAATGCCTCATCTAACATCCAGCATAGTGGCAGGACGGAGCTCTAGCTGCAGTGTGCCATTGCACCTTTGTTTTTACGTTTGTATGTGTATTTAAAGTTTCAGTAGCTGTGCTGATTCCCAGGCTCCAATATTACAAAGAAATAAAAAGAAAACCTGCAATGAAAAGTTGAAGTTCCATTCTAGGCTCTTTGTATGACAATAGAAAACCCTTTTTCAATAAATGTGTGCAGACAAAAGTGAGCCAATCTCAGGAGAATAGAATGTCTGTGTTGTCTGAACAGTATAAGCCAAATTGACCTGAATCATCACGCAGCTTCTGGGTCCTAATTGCCTGCTATATTGCTATATGCGTTTGGTGAGATCCCCTTGCTGTTTGATTTTTTCAGTGACTCAGAAGTATATTAGCTCTATTCACTGGATGCCAAAATATGACATGTTACAAAGGTTACACAACCTGCAGGCAGACAACTCTGGTAGTAATCCTATGCAACAACCTTTAAAGTGGTTTTCCAACTCTTTCTAAGTGATGACTAGGGTTGAGCAAATGGGGTTCAGATTGCTGTATACGAATTTGATTCTTTTAAGAATTACGTTAAGAATATGGGCTCCATCCTACTGTAAAATGTATGTCCTCCGCGGAGGTCTTATCAAAGTTTCAACAAACATCATGAGACTTAATTTGTCTCATCTCAATCACATGTCACTTAGTTTATTTGCATAAATTACTGCATCAAAATACGAAGCTAAATTCAGGCTTAGTTAATGAGGCACAAAGCCAATTCACTTATTTTTTTTTAATCAAAAAAATGCCAAAAACAAAACAGCTATCGTGACTGAAAAAAAAATGTGCAATGATAGCTTACATTATGGAGAATCAAACTTGATATATATATTAAAGACTGTCATAGCAAATTGGAAGCATCACAATGAAACCAATAATGGGCGAGCTACTTAAGGTTTGCTTACTAAAACTATTAAGATATAAAGTGATACAGCACCTCAAGGCACTCAGAGAATTGCATTAACCCACACCATTTATTCAGCAGTCACACAGACACTCATCAATCATTTAACTCAAGAAGAAGAAACACAATCTAAACGGCTTAAGGGGATTAATCTAACCATATTGATAACACTTTAAAAATTAATGAGGTGGAATGACTTGGAAGACAAATCAGGAACTTTTCAAGAAGCAGTTCTTGTGTCAGAAGAATCCTTCCATTACCAATAAAAGTATGATTTTTTTTCCAATATCAAATTGCAAACTTCATGGACAAGGCAATGATTAGTATGCAAAACTGAATATCTTAAGATATAGTTTATAACCCCAATACACATAACATCACTATTTCATCATGCCAAATCAGTATCTTTTTGATACTTATGTTACTTTACAAGCTACAATGACAGTAATTTATGTATTATGCTGTCTCTTGCACTTATTAATATCACTTTCTTATCCCCTCACATACAGTATATAAGAAAAACAAATAATTGGACCTTCTTTTGGAGACAATAAATTACACTAGAGTCTATGTCTTGGACTCAAAACCTATTAGGATGGATTACTGATATGGGGGTTGGGCCAGGGAATAATTTCCCATTGTGAGTCAAAGAAACCCCAGTCTGACCCTCAAGGAACTCCAGTATGGGTACAGTTAAACCAGTATATAGGTGCAACGGATAATAGAAGTTCAAAAATTGATGAAAAATGCAATCAAGGGGCACACCGTATGAATAGTAACCTCAGAGTGCAAACCACGGTATTAGTAATTAAACCATGTGAAATGAAAAAAATCAAAACCGCATACAAAGGCTGCACATCTCAATGTTAAAATCTATACATTTCTTAGCAGCACAAAACAAAAGATAAAAACATTGTATACAATTACAACCATGTGTTAGGACAAAGTGATACATCCAATACACATCCCTATGATCACCAAGTCCAAAATATGGACAAATGTAGGCTGCCAAAGAGATAAAAAATTCATAATATGTCATAAATATGACATCAAAATAATGCAGATACTCATCAAATGTAGATGCAGGCAGGCATGGTGCATAGGTACAGCACCCCACAGGTATCGCTGGGCAAACCAGCTTCCTGGTTTGGATATTGATCGGCCAACTTGTATGGTGAATTACCTTGTGGCTTGCACCCTTTTATCAATCTTCACAGTGCAGTTTTTTCCCTCTTTATAGATATAATAGATATTCAGAGTACCAGAGGGTGGTCCAATGGTCATAAGCATAGATACAATAATGGGCCCCTTATAATGCAGGGCTTCTGAGGTCTCTCAAAAGATAATTTGCAACTGACCTTTGAAAGTATAACCATATGATATCCTACTAAACTTTAGAGATGCCAATAATTGGCAATAGGCAATAATAACAAAAATAGTTTAAAAATAGTATATAAGAGGATGGACCCTCAGAATCATTTTCTATGGTGGACCCAAGGAACTTCAGTCCGATGCTGGATGTTGTCTGGTAATAGTAGCAATGCTTAAACTGCATAAAATGACCTGATAGACTACCGCTAGATCAGCTGTCAATATAAGTCTCTATAATATAAAACACTATAACGTACTCTAATGTAGCCATATTTCTACATATGAACTACAGTTCTTCAGAAGTATTTCATTATAATGTCCTATTGCCACAAAGTCTGTAAGACCAAGTTTGCTAAGTAGATTTGCATTCCAACAAACACAGAGTCAGGTCTGTGGATCTCTACGTACCCTGGAGAGAATATTTGCTGCACAGCGGCAATGCATATATTGTAATATTTAGATTCTTTTTAGAATTCATTTATTCCGTTGTGTTCTATTCTGTCACAAATTACCCTGCCTGACAGAATTTCTACCCAATGAAACACTTCTATAGTTCTTGTCTATCCATAAACAGTCATAGCACATTGATTCCCTCTTTGGATTTCACAGTCACCAAATGTAATATACAATTGCTTTTTTCAATATAATGGTAGTGTCTACTATAACAGCCTTGTTATCAAAGAAAATGTCTTTTCCTCTGCTCTACTTCTTTGCATTTTTTCACCTTCTCTATTACGGTTGCATATGCAAATATATCCTACCAGACAAAGTGACTGCCAAAACTTTGCGGTTAAGCTGTGCCCTTTTCTGTACAATTACAAAATGGGCACGGTAAATAGTATCCTTTGCCCTTCATTCTTCAGCTGCATGCTGATAGATTTTATCTAGCTTCCACAAACTTATGTCAAGAGACAGTCTAAAAATATATATATGCACATGTACTTTTTTAAAATGAGTTGCAGACTTCACTAGGCTTGTTCTGGGAAAATTGTGTAGTTGTGTAGAATAACAATAAGGTCAAATAGGATATAGTCAGCAATGGGATTTAATTAACTTGGGATCTAATGAGTGTCATGCTGAATTTATTTACATTATTTGCGCAGAGGTTGAAGCTGATCTGGAGAATGATGATTTTCCTTCGATTTCGACTGCATCAACGAAAGGGATGTGAACACGTTACTTGATAATGGTTCTGCAATCCTTTTATAATAGCAATTGCACTTATTAACTCTTTGAAGTTTGTATAATGACCTTGTTCCAGCTGTCTTTCATATTACTGATTTAGATACAACAATAATGGTCCTTTTACAGGGACCGATGATCTGACGGTTTATCAGGGATGACCATTTGTATAAGTGTTTGCTCCAGATACAAACGCTTGATCATCTGGTGATTGTGTTGTTGTTGTTGAATGGGCCAGCTAAAGAGCCTGCAGGCAATTTGGGGTATCCCAAAATTGTGAACAATGGGGAAGGGAATGGTGAAATTTAAGCCAAAGAGAAGAGTTTTTGACAGGTCACTAGAGTGGGGACTCTAGTGGAATGAGATGCCAAAGAAGTTGGAATTGGGGTCCCTGCCCATGGGAGAAGAAAAAGCGGTGATGTAGAGGATCAATGTTGAATAGCAATCCATTGCTTAAATGAGGCATGGCACCAGCCTAAACTCATTGAAGCATGGATGCTTTGTAGTATCTACGTAAGTCAGAGATCCCAAGGTCCCCTCTCTCTGGGTATATGGAGAAGAGAGCAAGCTAACCTAACTTTTCTATCTGCCCAAATAAACCTTGTTCGGTCTTCACTTATAGAAGTAAAGGAACTAAGGGGTAATTTAATAGAGAGTCAGTAAAAGGTATAAAATATGAGGCAGGGCATTCATTTTGAAGATAGCACAATTGCCAAACCAAGTACATACACCTTTGGACAATCTCGGTAGGTCAGCCAGTTTTTTTTGCAAAAGGGATGTGGTTCTTTTTATGTATCTCTGCTAGGCTCCTCGTGATCAAAGTGCCTAGATATTTGATGGCTCCATCTGACCAACAGAACGGAAAGGATGAGGAAAGAGTCGACTTCAAATTTCCTGGGAGAGATATATCAAGGGATTCTGATTTTTGAAAATGTATTTTAAAGTTGGCTATGAAGCTAAACTTATAAAATCCCGCCATCATATTGGGGAATGAGGGCAAAGGGCAAGTGACGAAGAAAAAAAGATCATCCACATAGTGGTAATTTTAAAAGGCTTGTGCTGGCCATCCTCAGGATAGGTCATCAATATCTGATCGGCTGGGGTCCGACACCCAGAACCCCTGCCGATCAGCTGTTTGAAGAGGAGGCAGTGCGCCGTGCGAGCACTGATTCCTGTTCATTACACTACCTGTCATCTCCTCTAGAGTGGTGAATGTAACTACTGTACAAGTACTTGCTCTATTAAAGTGGATGGAGAGAGTGCTTGTCATTACACAAACAGCTAATTGGCGGGGGTGTCAGACACCTGCCGATCAGATATTGATGACCTATCCTGAAGATAGATCATCAATATGGATGGCCTGCTCAACCCCTTTAATCACCTGCAAGCTAAACAGAAGACCTCAAATTCTGGGTTTCATTCTGTGGTTGTGAGTTTTTTAAAGGTGAAATATGTTACAAAAAGGTGTTCCACCTATAAAAACATATGGCCAATAATCAAATTGCAAATCCATAGCAATTTTCGGTAAAAAACATGTATGGTTTTTGCTAACTGACAAAAGATGAGCGAATCAATTCTAAATGAATGAGCTTCAATCCAATTTATTTATTTTTTTAAACTTCGAGGTAGGCCGATTCGCTCATATCTATAACTGACCAGGCAGCACACTACTGCTATGTGGCAACCCAGCCTTAAAGCTAAAACAGAAAATTTGCTTTTTGTACTTCTTGAACAAAAAAAAAAGCACAATAGCCATTATTTGAATATGATATATCCTTATAAAGTATATATTAAATGGTTTAATACAAATAATGTTAAGTAGCTCATTAAAAACGTTGCTTTACAAATTTTCAGTTATTTTGGCTTATACAATGTTTTCTTCTCCACTCAGGTCTACAGCTAAAAATGTAATGCTATTGGTTTCCTGGTACCAGAGTGCAGCTTGTGGGAGTTAAACATTTAGAAGTAAGCTAATTTGACGAAAAATGGCGATAAATCTGTCTGTATAGGAGTTCTCAACATAATACAGATCGGGCACAATGTTAATTCCTACATACATGGCAAGATAGAGTGGGCAATAATCAAGAAAATAATAAAAACATTCCAAGCTGATCATTGCTGATACTGTACATGTACGTGGAACAATGATTGCTCCTGTAGGTGGAAAGATAATTTATATATATATATATATATATATATATATATATATATATATATTTATACTTACACAGGGCAATGTGCTGCCAACAAATTACGATCAGAATGCTGGGACATATACATGAGCCATTTGATGTACTAGAATTTTACAAATGTCTGCCCTGTAAATGGGCTATTATATAGGAGAGTAAGTTGTATGAGAGATAATTGGGTGTCAATACTTTAGTGTACTGACAGCCTGCCTGGTCTAATAGTACAGGTGTAAACAAAGCTAGAAAAGTAGCTAAATCTAGGCTCACATCTGCAAATAGTTATTTTAGAACAAAAGCCCTTAATCAGATAAATGCAGATGTATACAACATTTCATGTTGCAAGTCCTTAGGGGGAATCTCTGGGTGGTTACTATTTCTATTATGGAGACCAAATGATATGTGTGACAACTATTGTAGGCAAGGCAACACTCCGCTGAATTTATGTGTAAAATATATGCAAATTGTATAACATCTGTGGACATCAGATTAGGATCAGGTTTAGGAAAGCTCATTTGAATATTTTTCTCAGAAACCCAGAGGGGCATCGCCTGCCCTACAATACTTTGCACACCATGAACGCTCCATAATGAGAAAGAGTAGCCCTTAGACAACGCATATATACATATTGTTGAGAAACACAAGTTTTTGCACTAGGCTTTCTCTCTGACTTGCCCGCTCTCTCATATAATAAAAAATTGGTTCAACTGTATCCTGAACCAGTTTTCTCATCCTTGTTACACTTAATCATGGATTAAATGAGAGTTTGAGTTTTGCTCCATTTTTGTGAATTTAGGATTGGTTTGTGTTGCGGTTCTCTGCTCTGGATTAGGGCACATGTAGGGCTATAGCTCTTGTTTTTAATATTTTCACTTTATTTATTATAGTCAAAACCTGTTTTATTCAGATCATAACATGTGTTTGTATTCTATAGAATTAAAAGTCATCATTCAGGTCCCTTCTGCCTTGGAGTCCGGTTTTCCATCTCCCTCCTTCTCTCTCATGAAGATCTGTTCTGCAGTAATTTGATATCGGTAGAAGAAAAGGATTCTACTTTCCGGATTATATATATCCGGCCCCTATGGTTGTTTTTGTCGTTACCGCACATGGCACTTTATTAATTAAATATCATGATTCTTTGTGATAATAATGATATTTTAGTATTTTATATTAGCACCAATTGCGTATAATGGATATAATAATGATCAATTTGAT